>CM053770.1:690060-724012 GCA_028658325.1 Potorous gilbertii | reverse complement strand
AAAAAAAAAAAAAAAAAAAAAAAAGAATGAGAACCCCTCACATCTGTCAGATGGGTTGATATGATGGAAAAGAAAAATGACCAATGTTGAAGGAATGTGGGAAAACTGGGACACAGATGTGTTGTTGGTGGAGTAGTGAACTAACCCAACCAATCTAGAGAGCAATTTGGAACTATTCCCAAAGGGTTATAAAACTGCAAAAACAGCAATGCCACTGCTAGGTCTGTATCCCAAAGAGATCATCAAAAAAGGAAAAGGGCCCACACATGCAAAGATATTTACAGCTACTCTTGTGGTGGTGGCCAAGAACTGGAAAATGAGAGGATTCCTGCCAATGGGGGAATGGTGTTGGAACACAGCTGTGTTCTAAGAAACGACGAGCAGGATGGTTTCTGAAAAACCCGGGAAGACTTCCATGAACTAATGCAAAGTGAAGTGAGCAGAACCAGGACAACACTGTACACAGTATCAGCAATATGGTTCCATGAAGAACTCTGAATGACTTCTAGCTATTCTCAGTGATGCAATGATTCAAGACACTTCCGAAGGACTTGGTGAAATGGGCTATCCACCTCCAGAGAAAGAGTTATAGGTTTCGAATGCAGATCCAAGTATACTGTTTTTAAAAAATTATTTTCCCCCACTTACGTGTAAAGACAATTTTTAACATTCTTCTTTTTGGTTTTGTTCCAAATTCTATCCCTCCCTCCCTCTCTCCCTATACGTGCCATCAGGTAAAACATTTCCATATTTGTTATTGTGTTCAAGAAGAAGAAAAAAAAGAAAAGAAAATGAAAATAGTAGAAGCATGCTATTTCAACTTTTTCTCTTTTTTTGGTTGGTGTTATCTTTCACAACATGGCTAATATGGAAATATATTTTGCATGACTGCACATGTATAATCTGTACCTAATTACTTGCTGTGTCAAGGAGGGGAAGAGGAGGGATGGAAAGAATTTGGAACTCAAAATTTTTTTAAAAATTAATGCTTAAATTATTTTTCCATGCAATTAGAAAAATGTTAAGATTTAAAAATTTAAAAGTTCTTTAAGAACGGAAGCTTCTTGAGGAAAGGCATTTGCATCTCCCAGGACCATATACACTAGGCACTTAATAAATTACTTGTTGACTGCTCTGTCCTGAAAGAAAATCACTTTGGAAACTTGTGTGGAGGATTGTTTAGAGTGGGAGGAAAACTTGAGGGTAGGAGGGCAAATAAGATGCAACAGGCACCAGGCTAAGGGCAGCGGATCCATAGAGGCAGAAGGAAGGCCTTGCTCTCAGGGAGCCCACCATCTAATGGGGAGACATGTGTACAAGGATAAATAAGGAACAGCAGAGGCAAGGCATGGGAACTCAGAGGAGCAAGGGAAGGCTTCTGTAGGAGGTGGGATTGTAGTGGGGGCTTGAAGGATGTCAGGGAGCTCAGGGGTGGAGCAGAAGAGGGAGAGCTTGCCCAGTAGGGAGATGCCCAGAGTCCAGACGTGAATCAACCTGGGGCTGGGTCAGGAGGATCAAAGAGGATGAGGGGAGTGAGGTGTAAAGAGACTGGAAAGGGAAGAGACTTAGGGCAGGACTCTGGAGGCCAGAGGGAGCCTCTGGAGTTTGCCGAATTGGGGCTGGGGGGTGGGGTGGGGACACGATCAGACCTGCAGTTTAGAAGAATCACTTTAGCGGATGAAGGATGGACTGGAGGAGGGGAACACTTGAAGCAGGCAGCGCCCCTAACAGTTATTGCAATAGCCCAGAAGTGAAGTGATATGAGTCTTCACCAGCGTGGGGGCAGGGTCAGAGGAGAGGTGGTGGCACAATGGAGAGAGATGCTGTATTAGTGAAACTGACAGGCCTTGGTACCATATTGAATGGGTCACACAGCTTGTCTACTTGAATTCATGTCTGGTGCCCTTTCCACACACAACACCATGTCCCAAAGGGGAAAATGTCACTGGAGAGCACAGTCCAGATCCCCAAAATGCCCGGTAATGAATTTTCCAGAAAAGACTCCGGGCTTGGCTAGACCTTGTGGTTTCATTCAGGGGCTCGTAGGGCTTGTGTTGAGCTGGGACCAAGCTGGAACCCAAGGCCAAATTCAACTTTTTTTTTTGGATGAGGATGAGAAAAGAATAAAAGGCGACTCTGGATCTCCTTCTACTTTAAAAGCAACTCCCAACAACCCCCCTCCAACCGAATGTCAAAATCCCACTTAATTAAAAAAAGGGAAGTGTGCACTGTTCGATAACGTGTGTTGACATCTCTGCCTTTGATTTACGAGGGGATGGAGAGAGGGGCAGGGGGCGCCGCACATGGCTTTTTTCACGAGAAAAGACGGCTTTCCAACTTAGCAGGAAAGAGCGGAGGCTGCCTTAACTTGGGTGCTTGTTAAAACATGAAGGATTAAGGGCCAAAGGGGAGGGGGGGACTGTGAGCGTCTCCAGTTCAGAGTCTTCAAGAATGTTTGTCTGGGCTCAGGGAGAATGTCTCTCAGGTAGCCACATGAAAGGCTGCCAGAGAAGTTCAGCCACACGCCTGCTGCTCAGCTCCAACCAGCAAACCGACCGCCTCACTTGAAATGCTGCCGCAAATGGAATCTGCTTTTATTGAAAAAATACTAAGTTATTCCTGCATTGGGGCAAAGAGGAGATCTAGAAAAGCCAGCTCCCTCCCTGCTTCACATCTCTCAGAAGAAAAACTGTGCTGGCCCAGCATCGAGTCCAGGAGGGAGGACATAGCTGGACCTGCTGGGGACCTTGAGGAGGTCAGCTGGAGATCAGTACATCTCAGGAACCAGGAGATGCTCCCAGCCCCTGAGCTCTCCTGCATCTGGAGGATTCTGGCCTCACTGGGAGGAGACCTCAAAGTCATATCTGAAAAAAGTAACCCCATCATTTCATACACACCAAGTGGTCATCTGGCCTCTGCCCAAAGGAAGGCCTTGAATAAGAAATCTCTGTGCCTCCTGAAGCAGCCTGGGCCACTTGGAACCCTTTTCCTTGATGTATACTCTGGTCATAGTGTGACCAGGGCAGATGGTACAGTGGGACTCAGGTGTGCCTGGCTCCACGGCATGTAAGGGCATCCTATAGTCTGATTGCTACAGTTCACTGTTGACTCATATAGACCTGGCAGTCCATTCAGACCTCCAGATCTTTTTCAGAACAGCTGCTGTCTAACTCTGCTTCCCCTATCTTATCCCTGTGAGGCTTATTTTTTGTACCCAAATGCAGCACTTTACATCGATCCTTATAGATCCCTACCTTGTGGTACGCTACCTCTTCCTCTGTCCAAATCATAGGTAAAAGTATGAGGGACAATAAACCAAATCCCGGTCACTGGCACCTTCATTGCCCCAAGCCTGCATCCTCTCACCATCCCACTTTCTACATATCCTCAGCGCTTTGGAGCCACCTTGCCCCAGATCCAATCACTTGACAAGGTCCTGTTGACTCTACTTTCCCAGTTTCTCCTCTCCAGTTGCTCAGCACTGTACTGGCTCAAACTCAGGCCTCTTATCTGGGCTCTATTCTCCCTACAGCTGCCAAACTAACAATTTTCCAGGTCAGATCTGACTATCAGCCCATGCCCAGGAGCCCCCTTAGGTCTCTAGCATAAAACACAAACCCCCTAGGACTTCCCAGCTGGCTCCAACCACAGCTAGATTAGTCATCTGCCCAGTCACACGTTGTTACCCTCTCATGCACGCTTCATTCCACCTCGACTGGCCCACACACCTTCCCAATACAAATCGCTCCATCTTCTGCCTCGGTGTTTTGGTACACTGGCTCCTCTGTGCTTTCTCATGTCTGCCCCTTATATTCCTGGTTTCCTTCACCTACAGGTCCAACTGCTACCTTCTCCTCACTCCCTTTATCCCAGGTTGTAACCCTGACTGGGTCACTGGACTTCCCTGTGACCCTGGAAGATTTCTAAGATTCTAAACAGTAGCCATGTCACCGCTTTCTGATGGGAGGAGTTTCCTTACCTGGAGTTCCCTGGGTCAGTGAAATCCCAACTCCAGTAATGCCCTCCCCCTCTCCAAACTGGAAAAGAAAATGAATTTCTCCTGGACACATCTCCCTTCCCAGATACAGTGTGCCTCTGGGGCAGGCTTGGGATTTGTTTTCCACAATCATCCATTTCACGCTTCTGTTCAGATGGTCTGTAGTCCATACCGAAGACTCTATTGCTTCTGTTTCTGTCTCCTTCGATCTTTAATCTTGGTCAGCTGTCTTGTAGATTGGTGGGTAGATGTCCGAGGCCATTTTCTCCTGGGAAATTCTGAGGGCTCTCTGTGTCGCTTGTCTTCCTACACTGTGATTCCTGCTCCATATCCCTCTGAGCTGCCTTTTGGACATCTCTACCGGGATGTCCCAGCCAGATCTCAAATGCCATGAGCACAACACAGAAGTCACGATCTTAGCCCTAACCCTAATGTTCAGTCAGACTTGACTGAATGTCAGGGTTCTTGGGGTGGTCATCCTGCTGGAGTCCCCATTTTTTCCTACCTTTGCGGTCATGCAGACTGGCAAGCTACAGACCTGTTTCCTCTCTGCCCTCTTCTCTCAACCAGCACAAACCAAGCTCCCCTCCTCGCCTCAAATCTCTCCTCTTTTGTGTTTTCTCCCTGTGGCTCCAGGTGATGTTCCTCAAGCTCCCATGTGACCAGGAGAACGCTTTCCTTGGGAATCTCCAAGGGTTCTCTACGGCCTTCCACTCTGACCCCCATCAGATGGTCCACCGGGCTAGGCTTGGGACACACTGTTTCCTAACTCCATGGTCCTGTCAAATGGGTCAGCTTGGGTTTCCACCTGTATCTCCTTCCTCCACACCTTTGAGCAGATTATGCCCCTGGAAGAGTAGCACTCTCCCCTCACCCACTCTCCCTTCATCGTTGAGCTTTCTGAGGCCAGACAGCCTTTCCCAGCCCCCTCTATAGCTGCTCTGTGTTGTTTTCTCTTTCAAATGTAAGAGGATTGGTTTGCTTTGTATTTGCGCCCCCAAACTGCCCCCCCCACTGCCTAGCAAACAACAGGTCCTCAGTAAATACTTTACAGTGGACTGAGGCAAAGTGGGAGGACATGTGTTTGAAGGGCAATCAGCAGGGACATCCAAGCCCCCAAAGGCCAGGCCTTTAGGGCCAGATCCCAGACTCCTTTGCCTCTAGAATGTGGAGATGAACCTCAAAGGGACAGACAGACAAGGCAACCTGACATCAAATCCCACCCCCCGACTCGCCAGGACAGCAATTCCAGGAGAAAGCTCCAACCCATGAACTGGGCCATGGGTACCCCTGGGAGTAGGGCTGAACAACTCCAACAAATAGAACCAAGAGACAGTCTGCTTCTCCCTCTTTCCCTAAAGAGAAAGGCAGAGAGGAGCCGTGGCCAAAACCTGGCTGGCCCCACCTTTGTGAATGTTGGAGGCCAGTCAGTCAGTCAGTCAGCAAACATCTCCTAAGCACCCAGTCATGGTTGGCAGGCACTGGGCCCAGAAGCCCACCCCCCAGAGCCCTGCAAAGCATTTGCTCCTTCTCCAGAGCCACCCAGAGAAGATCAGGCTTGCTTGGTCGCTGAGGAAGACCCTCTTTAGGTTGATGCTAAAGGGTTAAGCCCCGGTGCTGGGAGCAGCTCCCGAGTCTACTAATGAACTCCATCCTGCCCTGGTGGGACCACCCTCCCTTGGAAGAAGGGGTAACCTGATCCACCCCCTCCCTCCCGCCTGCATAACTGCTGTCCTTGGCCTTTCTCCAAGACCACAGGATCCTTGTGCGATAAATCTGAGTCAATGACCAGAGGCGGTGATTTACCAAGCCCCTCCAGCTCAGAGTGAAACCCACCTCTCTACTCCCCCAACCTCTTCCCCTCTCCCCCTCTGCCACCACCAACATGACAGGCTCCCAGCCCAGCAGCCTGAGCTCTTGGCCCCTACTGCTCAGTGCCCTGCTAAGGTCACCCTGAAAGAAAGACGGTAATAGAACCTCTAGAGCCCTGGAGGAGGAGGCTGCTGATCCCATGGTCCTTGAAGCTCTGCCCAGTCTGATCAGCATAGAGGCTCCCAACTGTTTCCTTAGGGGTTAGGAAATCTCTGTCACCAACCCATGTCCTGCCTGGGAGCCCTCATCAGAGGGCAGATCCCAAAGTGCTCCAAAGCAGCCCCTCCTTTGGAGGAACAGTCAGCTAAGGGGAACCATCCTGGCATCCCTGGGTCCTAGATGGTCTGAGCCATGGGCCTTCTGAGGCTATGAAGGGCTAGCCAAGGGAATTCTTGAGGGGAGAGCTCTCCCTAGCAAGCGAGGGACTTGAACATGGATAGGGGTGTGCCTGGTGGGCAGGGCTGAGTACACACCAAGAGGACCAGGAGAAATTGTATCCCTCCTCTTTTCCTTAGAGACCATGGGAGAGGAGCCAGCCCCTCTTACTCGGGCACTGGTCTGGGAAGCCTGGAATGGCTGCACTTGAGAGAAGTGAGGGGCCCCCGGGGCACCCCACTCAGCTGTGGACAGGGAAGGGAGGGCCCTGCCTCAGTTGGCATGCATTAAATCCAAGGTCTTTGTGCCCCAGTCTAGCACTCTTCTTCCCTCTCTCTGACATTGCCTCCCGGGCCAGAGCTTTTCTGTTCCCAGGTAGAATTACCGGCTGGTTTTGGCAGGCAGCCCAAGGAGCTGAGGCATTGGAATGGACATGTTTGCATTGTAAAGCTGTCTCCCAATTCTTCCTGAGCGGCTGACATGTTGTCCTCGTGAGTCTGTGTCATTTGGGCAAACTCCCATCACTTCCCTGTCAAAATAATTACAGCCACCCTGCTTACCTGTGTCTTAATTGTAGCATCAACTGAAGGCTGACAGCTCACCCACTAATAGATCGTTTATAGATGGTGCCAGAGAGGAATTAAACATAATTGGAAATTAATTGAATGTCGCACTAAGGATTGTCAATAGAAAGGGGCAGGTGTGGTGACCAGCCAGCAGTGAGCACGAATGTCCAGAGAATCCAGCTCCCCAGGCCTCCATTTCTTGTAAGGAGCAGTTAGGTTAGTGCTGCCCAGTCTCCAAGAAACCCCGGAACGTGGAGGCGTAATTCAACCTGTGCTTCCCTGAGTCCTCTGCCCCAAGCCCGAGTGCTGCTCTTCCAGCCTGTGCCTGGCCCTCTGAAGAGGGCAGCTCATCCCCTCTGGCACGGTGCTCGCTGAGAAGCAGATTGTCCTGACCTCCAGCCTAACGCGCTGCTTGGCAGCTTCCCTCCCTGCTCCTGGTTCTGACCTCCAGAGAACATTAGATTTAGGGTCCTCGCTTCCCTTCAAATAGTTGAAGGCAGCTTCCATGGCTCCCCCAAGTTTCTCTGGGAGAAACACACCCCGTTCCTCCAATAAATCTGCATTTGAGTCAGACCCCAGGCTCTTCTTCATCTTGGCAGTCTCCTCCTTCTGCCATGGGGTGCCAGGCTTTTGGTTGCATTTCTAGGTATTTGGAGCAATCTTTCCTATGACCCATGGTAACTCATGATGCTTTGGAGAACGGCTTGTGTTCATCCGTTGATGGCTCGTCCTTTGGGGAATGACTTCTCCTTGACATGCAGTTTCTAGTGATAGGCTCCTTTCTTCAAGGGTGCCAATCACAAGCCCACTTTTATCACTGTCCCTGCTCTTCTCTTACTCTTAGGGGCTCCCTGCCCAGGCTCCCAGACTCTCTGCGTTGTACTGAGCTCTCCCCAAGGAGGTTTGACATGACACTGCATTCTGTCTTTGACACACATGCACATAGACATACATGATAACATACGCTCACATATACACAAATATCCATACACACGCATATACATGTACACACTCTCACACGCACATACTCACATGCACACACACATTCTCATAGGCACACACTCACATGTACACATGCTCAAACACACATGCTCACATATACACCCATGCTCACATGCACTCTCACATGAGCACACATACCGACACGCATATACATGCATACACAAACATGTGCACACATGCTTACATGCACATAGATATGCTTATGCATCTGTGCACATGCACACCCATCCATGCGCACATGCTCACATATACACACTCAGCTGCAATGCATACGCATGCTCACATGCACATGTACATACACTAACACATGCTCACATGTACACCCACGCTCACATACACACCCTCACATGAGCACACACACTCACGTGCACACACGCACATCTCCACTTCGTGACAATCCCTCCTCCCACAGTTCTGATTCGTCCATCAACTTTGAAAGAGGGGGAGCGTCTGGGGCTCGTGGGCAAGAGAGCCGCGTCGGGGGTCGCAGCCTGACTCAGACACCAGTGGCCAGTGCGATTCTGAACAGCTTGCTTTTGCTTTATAAGGTGCAGGGTCAGTGCCAGCAGCCCGTAGAGCTTCTCCGCGGTGAGCGCCCCTCCTTTTGTAGCACGGCCCTTAACCCTCCTCTGTCCTTTCTGTTTAAGTGTGTCCCTGCGCCACAGCTCCTCCATCTTCCTCCAGCCCTGTGTCTCTCCTCAGTTCCAGTCCCATTGTCATTGTTCATTCGTGAACTCCTGGAACCCCATGTGGGCCTCTCTTGGCAAAGGGTCCGTCGTCATTTGACATTTCCTCTTCCAACCCATTTTCTAGATGAGGAAATTGAGGCAAACAGAGAAGGGATTGGCCCAGGGTCACACAGTTTCTTTTGCCTGAGGCTGTCAGATCTTCTCGGCCAGACCTGGCGCTCTATCTACTCCACCACCTTTCCGTGCAAACAGAATTCTTTCTCCCCAGACCCTCCACTCTCCCCCGCATTGCCCATTACTGTTGAAAGTTTCTCCATTCTTACGGTCACTCAGATTCCAAGCTTGGCCTCATCCCTCTCCCCCCACCCTCCAGGACGTCATTTCTGTCTCCACGCTGTCCCCTCCTCTCACAGCCCACCCAGCTGCCGTGGCCTCTGACTGGTCCCACTCCCTCAAATTTCAGAGCCTGTGACGTCTCGGACCCGGAGCATCCTTCTACCATGCAAGCCCCTTTCTCCCATGGCCTCCATTTTAGGGACTGGTCTAGGCTGACTCTACCTCATTCCCCACCTGGCCACGCTTCTGACTATCCCAGTTCCGCTAGGGCAGGGACCTTTCTATTGCTTGACTTTGTATCCCCGGGGCCGAGCACAGAGCATATGCTTAGAAAATGTCTGCTCTGTTCCGAATCTTAAAGGCTAACGACGAACTCCCTGCTCAAAGGGGCTTCTAACTTTGGAGGGCTTGACTCCTGGAGGTGGCTGCAATGTGCTGCGTGCGCTCTCTCTCTTTGTGAAGCCTCTGCCCTTGAATGGAGGCAGGCAGTGATTCAGTCCACAAGGAACCTCATGACCGCATGGGTGGGGCTCCCCACAAATACTCCTCAAAGAGCAGGGACTCCCGCCGCGACGGGGTCAGGCAGTGCTTACTGGACCGCCCGACTGGGCTCCTGACTACCCATTGCCCCCATGCCACGCCCTTGTCACAGCAGCCATGAACGTTTGGCAGGTTCAAGAAGCTTTTGCTCCCCGCCCCCCCAGATGTCTGGCCATGGGCAGATGCTACCACTGGATGGAAACCTTTCTCACACATCAGCGATGACAGGACAAAGATGATGCTAAGCTCAAGGCAGGCCTAGGCTCTTCTGCCTTGAACGTGACACGGCCCCTTCTTGGGCACTGGCCTGGGGTCCCTAGTGACCTATTTCTGCCGTCTCCCCTATCCCACTTCCCAGTTCCTGCCCCAGGGAGGCCGCTGGGAACAGTATCCTCCAAAGAAACAGTGAACACCGCCTTGTGTAAACAAGTCACTGAAGCTAATGCTTTCAGGAGGTAGGAAGGAGAGAGGCTTCTAGCTGCCCGCCCCTGCCTAATAGGAACCAGTCCCCGAAATACCTGTGGTTCCCTCTGATGGCCTTCCTAGCCCATGGGCAGAGACTTGGGGACTCTGCATGTAAGGGCATCTCAGCTTCAGCATCCAAAGGCACCCAACTTGGTTCTTCCTCCGCGCCAGCTGGGAGTTCGGGAAGCCCCCAGCTTGCCGGAGGCCAAAGGGAAGGGTGTGAAGGAGGCCGCCTTCTTTCTGGCCCACCCTGTGTCCTCAGAAGCCTTTGGCTCTTCTCAGAGGACGCCGGTCCTTCCAGGTTCACGCTCACAACCTCGAGACTTTCTCAACGCAAGCAGTCCAGGGCTCTGGCACTGTCCTCGCTCCCCTGGCCGGTCCCTAGTCCGGGGACTATCCCCTCACTCTGTGATTACTGTGATCCCTTTCTTTTTGCTCGCACTGAACACAGACCCTCCCTATTCTAAGGCATTTGCTCGATGTTCAAATTCCTTCCTTAACTGGCTCCCTGGAAGCTAGGGGGCGCCACAGTGCATACAGAATAGAGTCTGGAATTGGGAAGACGAGTTCAAATCCAACAACAGCTATGGGACCCGAGGCAAGTCATTTCACTTCTGCCTCAGTTTCCCTATCTGCAAATGGGGAGAATAATAGCATCAACCTCCCAGGTTGTTGTGAGCATCAAATGGATCTTTATAAAGCCCTGAGCATACGGCTGCTGTTGTCCAGCTGTTTTGGTCACGTCCTACTCTTTGTGACCCTGTTTGGGTTAACTGGCAAAGATCATCGTTTGTTTCCTTCTCAGCCACTTTCCATTTCCTGTGCATGATACTCTGTCTATCTTTGACAGACTGGTCTCATGCCACCAGAGACCTAACTTTTCTAGGCTGCCCCATCAGTGCTCCTGGTTCCCCTGACCACCATTGCCATCCTGTTTCTCCAGACTTGATGGGCCTCCTCAGAAGAATAGTGGGCTGTGTCTTGGGACTTGGGGCTGGCTCACTTCCTCTTGTATTCCCAGCACTGAGCTTGGTGTCTGGCACACAGCGGGTGTTTAATGCATGCTTGTTGATAGAGTAAAGGCAAGGTTTTTTCGAGGTTAGGGGCCCTAACTTAAAGCCCAAAGAAATGAAAGAAGGCAGGCTATCTGTCACTTTCTGCAGTTACAGTGGTAGATCCCTTCATCTCTGAACCCATTTCTGCATCTCCCCACCTGGAATTCTAAGAACACCTGTGCTTGACCCCTACCAGAGCAGTTGCGAGAACCAGATTGGACAAGTCCAGAGGCATCACTAGCATCCTTTCCTCCTGCATTCAGAGCTGCAGATTCCCAGCTGGAAGGAGGCTTCCCTGTTCTCCTTCGGCATATCAGGAGGCCAGGCTTCAGACATGTCAGTGACTTGCCTGCCACATTCAGGGAGCTGCCTGAGGGACATACAGAAAACCATCCCATCCCACTTAGACCAAGGAGCCATGGGTTCCCTTCATCCCTCGTCCTGGGTGGGCAGAGCATGCCTGTCTTTTACTTCACATGAGCATGGCCTGGGCATTTGGATCAAGGCTCTGGAAGTAAGAGAAGGCCCTGATCAATGCAGGTCACTTTGGAGGTATGTCCTCTCACAGAAGGACCATGGAGGTTATTGAGAGAGGGACCTTGCACATGATCTTGTGGTACTATCCTCAGGCACAAAAGGAAGGCTGAGACTGGAGGGAAGGTCCCCCCAACATGTGCAGATGTGTGCATCATTGTGAGTGCACCTGGAGCCCAGGTGGGAGGCCAGGCCTGTGTTTTAGGGGAGCACGAAATTTTTGTTCATCTCCTGACGTTTCTGTTCTGGAGAACAGATGTGGAAAGGCTGAACAAGGTGAGGGCTACCTTTGGGTTCATGAGGATTTCCTAGTGGTCTGTGCACATTTCCACTGGTGATCATGGCCCATGAATGCTTCCCTCTACCTGTTGTTTATACAGGCATCAATGGCCTGGCATCAGATGCTGTGCTGCTATGACAGATGTCTCCAGGCCCTTACTTCTCTGCAAAGTCAGCTTTGCCATGCAGAGTCAGACCCCTTCTATCAGTCTGGCCCTCAGAAGATGACCTTAATGAGCATTTATTAAGCGCCTACTGTGTGCCAAGCACTTTGCTAAGTACATTACAAATATGAACTCATTTGGTCTCCACAATGACATTGCAAAGTGGGCAGGAAATGGAAGGCAGGCAGAGGTGCAGTGTCTTACCCAGGGTCATGCAGCTCATAAGTTTCTGAGGTCGAATTTGAACTCAAATCTTTTTGACTCCAAGTCCAGTGCTGTGCCCTGTGGTAGGTACCCCCTGGCTGCCCCTGCTGGGTGACATTGTTGAGCTTCCCTGTGCCCTAGGCTATGTTCAGGCCCACACAACAGAGCAGAACTGTCCTCTTCCCCTCCTTTTGTCCTATTGTTGTGGCTACAGAATGGGCCAGTGGGTGGTGGGCTGCCCAGAGCAGCCTCAGAACCTGTTCTCCCTTTGCTCCCATTTTGGCTTGGTGGCCAGGCCCAGGAAAGGTGGTGGTGACAGGTCATTGAGTGGTGGGTAATGAAAGGAGAAACATTGCCTTTGAAGTACCAACTGAGTAAGTGGGTGCTCCCTCTGGAATTCTAACTGAATCCCACCACATCCTTTTGGGCCCCAAGGGGTCCCTAAACAGCTCTTTCTATCCTTTTCCATACATCTGCAGCCATAGGCAACTCCTGCAACTCACGTGGCTCAGGGCCCAACAGAGAAGGGAAGGGGAGGAGAAGGGGCAGAGTTGGGGGAAGGAGGAGGCTCTAAGTTCATCATGGAGATCCTTCCAGGAAGCAGAGCCAACAAGTCGCTGGGGTCAATGAACAAGGCAGTGGTGAGCTGGGATACAGCCCAGCCTGTGAGGCCCGACTCTCTGTCCCTTCTGCTAACCACAAGACCACAACCCTCCCTCCCAAGATTACCCTGCCCCCACTCAGAGCCTTAGCAGAGGTCAGTGAAGGCATGAACAGGACAGGGTTGGGGGGAGGCTGGATGGCCCTGGAAGACACTCACCTCCCTAGAGGTGGCAGAGGTGGAGGCCAAAGCAGCTGATGGGAAAATGGGGGGTCGGAGGACTTAGAGGCTGATGCTAAGGAACCCAGGTTCAAAGAGACCCCCCAACACACACACACTCTCTGCAAAAGGTTGAATATATCTCTAGAGTCATTTTGGAAAGACCCCAACAACAAAGAATGAGAATCAGGGAAATGAAACCCTGGGAGCAAGGCCAACCCCCTAAATTCAGTTTCCCCACTCACCCCAACCCATATAATTTGGAGGTGTGTGTTCCTGCCTCTCTCCATTCCATTGAGAAGAGGGAGACCGCAGCAGGACGGCTGAGCAGAGCAGCCAGGCGGTCCCACACAGAGCCCAGCTGCCCACACAGGAGGGGAGCCGCCCCATGGCCTTGGCTGGGCTGGCTGTGTTAACTCTGAGACCTATCAGTATTTTCCAAGCATAGACAGCCTGCAGTGAAATTAAAATAGAAAACACCAGACCAGAGCCCAGTTTAGCAAGGACAAGAGGCCTGCCCACAGAGCAGCGGGGACCTGGCCCTGTGGGCAGAAGAACAGCCAAATGGGCCAAGGACACAGGAAGCTTTTTGTGATGACCCCAAGGTCTGGCCATCTCTTGAGATTCTTCTGAAGGGGAGTCCCTTTTGGTACCCCCTAAGGGTACCAAGTGCCAATGGCAAAAGGCTCTTTCTCAGTTAGAACATCCAGGCAGCCTGGTGGTGGTCTGGCCTGGGCACAAGGAGAATCATGGTTGTGACACCAGGAAGGAGGAGATCCACATGGTCCCTGGGGGGAGGTGAGTCATGTCCTCCCTCTCACAGGAGACAAGAAATGGACTGTTATTTCCATTTGACCAGTGGAAAAAAGTGAGGCCCTACAAGGAATGTATCCCAAAGGAAAAGGACCCCCATGTACAAAAGTACTTATAATAGCTCTTTTGGTGGGGGCCAAAAATTGAAAATTGAAGGGATACTCATCAACCAGGGAATGGGTAATCAAGTTGTATCATACCAATGGGATGGAATACTATTGTGCTATAAGAAATGATGAACAGGTGGACTTCAGAAAAAACCTGGAAAGACTTCCACGAACTGATGGCAAAGTGAAATGAGCAGAACCAGGCAGCAACATTTTAACAGTGTTCAACTGTAGAAGATTTAGCTCTTCTCAGGAACACAGTGATCCAAGACAATTCAAAGGGATCCATGATGAAAATACCCTCCACCCCCAGAGAGAGAGAGCAAGCTGATGAACTTTGAGCACAGATAGAAGTACTTTTCTCCATTCCATTTTTCTTACTTTTTTGCATCATGGCTAATATAGAAATGTTCTGCATGATTTCACACATATAATAAATATCATATTACTTGCCCTCTCAGTGGATGGGAAGGGACTAGAGAAAGGGAGTTCAAGGATTTGGAACTCACAATGAAAAAAAAAAAGCATGCAAAAAAAAAAAAAAAGAAAGAAAAGTGAGTCCCAAAGACTCACTTACCAAGTCATTACCAAGATTACACAGCTAGTGGGGCTGGGTCGGGGCTAAGGCTTAGATCCAGGTCTCTTCCTTCCTGAGGCAGCACCCTGACCCCCTTCTCCACCCCATCCCATGACGGACTTCCTGATCAGTCCCAAACTCTGAGAAGTGTTATTTGAGGAAGTTCAGACTCTGGGAAGCCCTCAAAAGTCCATGGGATGGCTTCCTGATCCAACCAGTTCTCCCCCTTCCCTTCTCTGCCCTAGCTACCCCTAGAAAAGCTGGGCTTGGCTACAGGGAGGTCCTAAGATCATTAGCATGAACAATGTCCACTGGGTCCAATGATTAAAACATCTGGGTGGTCAGCACCCCAACAAGCCCTGGGGCAGTGCCCTGGGAAAAGTTCCTGCTCCAGCAGTGTAGGGTCTAGTCAGGTGAGCCAGATGGGCCTCAGGCTGGGAGAGGGACCACAGCATGAATCATCCTCCTTTGGGCACCCTGATATTGTCCTCTGCCTCAACCCAGGCCTCATTCTGCTAACTGTGATTCTCTGCCAACTTCCCTCCTCCCCTGTTTCCCACTCCCAACCCCACCATGGGCCTGCCCCCTTCCTGGCCCAGGCTCCTTCCCTTGATCCTGGCCAGTGCTACCTAGCCAGGCACCCAAACTCTGTTGGGCCCTGGGGAGCAGGGACAGAAGCCATGGGGGAAGGGACAGAGAGGCTGATTTAGGCTTGAGATCAAGAAAGACTTGCCAACAGTGAGGGAGATTTCCCAGGGGCTTCAGCAGCCCCTGGAGGGGGTGAAATCCTCTTTCTTGGAGATCCCTGAGTGCAGGCTAGGTGACCTATTTTTGAAAGAACTACACAAATATTATGGGCTAGACTGGATGACCTCTACAGCCTCCCTGATCCACAGGGGAGCCCTCTCTCCCTGCTCTTGCCTGGTCTTGAAGGTCCCATCCTGGAGTTTACCTCTCCTTGATGAACCCCTTTAGAGCTTTGGTGGCTGGCTGACTGAAATGCTCATTCCTTTGTCCAGGTTCTCAAAGAGCTAGTGGGCACTGCTTCAAACAGGAGAGATGGGAGAGTTTCAGGACCATGGAGAGGTACTGGTCCAGGGTCCTCCTGGTGGGACTAGACCCCAGCACCTCCCTACTTCCTGCCAGGTCTCATGACAAAAGACTGGAGGGAGAAGCTGACATCTTTAACTGGTGCTCCGCAGAAAGCACTCCTAGAAAGAAACTCGGAGTTCAACCCCCTCATCTTCCCAATGAAGAAGTCAAGGCACAGGAAAGTGAAGAGACATGCCTAAAAGTACACAGACAGGAAGCATGGTAAGCAGGGTTTGAACCCAGGTCCTCTGGGCTACTAGAGCCCTAATGCATTGTCTAGAAACTGATGAGAGAGAATGAGAGCCCTCTCACATAAGCACAACTAAGCTGTTCTGTTCCACACTCCTTCACTGCCTGCCCTGGGAGTCAGTAGCTCTTCCAGGACCAGGGATAACCAGTCTGTTCAGTGAGTCAGCCTGACCCACGGTGAACCACACCACCTGGGAACTCAGAGGTCTGTGTGTGCCGCACCCCATGTCCCAGGAGTGGGCCTCTGCATGTCTCACTAATTCTATTCCTAAGTCAGTCCAGGAGCTTTCCTCGCACCCCACACCCTGACTTGTTTCATGTTTCCTACATGTTCTGTGAGTCTCTGACCAGTCTGCACATCATTAGGACTCTGGGCTGACATGCACAGAAAGAGCCAAATTTGATACTCTGAACAAAATAAAATGTTCCTATTTCAAAGGGTCCCCCAAGAAGGGCTGGTTAGCATGATGCAGACCTGGGAAAATTAGAACAACATGGTCTGAGAGGTTACTCCATCTTCAGCCCGAGTCATGGCTCCATCTGATAATGAACCCAAGTGTAAACACACATTGCCTCCCATCCCAGAGGAGGCCCTGAGGTTTTAAAGGACACAAAACTTTAGGAGGGCAGCAGGTCTACAAGCCCCACCTTCAAGGTACATTCTGACGCCCCTGTACAATCCATCCCCATCTCCTCTGGCATCTGGCATTGGAGGCACTGAAGCTGTGGGACAGAGAGCACATGCCAAGCCCCTGCCATGATCCTATGAGGAGGGGATCAGTCTGCACCAGACCCTATTGTCTCAGCAGGCAGATGGAGATATCCAGGCTGGCTGTGTCTGGCTATCTGACCATCCAAACCTACTCTGGCTCAAGTGGGAAAAGGCAAGAATTCCACACTGAGCTTGGGGAAGGAGCTGGCCACAGATGGCCCCTGAGGGAGAGAGGGAGCCCCTCAGAGCTCCTTCTGACCACCCAAGAATCTGAGGTTTCCTGGCAATTAAGGCATCCAGGCCCATGGTGGCCTTGTACACGAACCTTCCCAGTCTTTGTTAACCTGGAGAGTGAAGTGTTGGCCTCTAAACCTGGCAATAGGCATGGGGTGGATGCTGGAGTGGCCACCTGGGTGGGCCAGCTTGGGTGGTGCTCAGTCAGAGGGAGTAGGCCACTGCTGCCTTTTCATAAGTGAAACATCTTAGACACAGATCGTCATTAGGGTTCTGACAAATCCACAAAATAAATGACCCGCATTCCTCCATGGGAGGGTCAGGGGAGGAGAGGAGAGGGGCAAGGAAAGCCTGATAAATGCATCAAGGGTGGAAAGTAAGCCAGGGGGATGGGGAGGTAGGGGGACAGAGAGGTAATGGGGTAGGGAGGGAGGTGTTGGCTTCCCCAGATACAGTCACCGCCTGGAGCTATGCTCACCCCATCCACAACTTTGCTGTTAATACCCCCTCACCCCTCAGTGCAGCCCAGGATGGAGGTGGGCTGGTGGGCAGAGCCCTGAGGTGCTCTGAGGTCCTGCCTCCTACCTGGCAGTGGAAGACGTACTCAGGGGTGGTCTTTTTGAATTTCATGTTCCAGACCAACGCCACTCCGTCAGGTTCATGGGGTGCGTCCTCATTGCTGTTATAAGATGCCACCATCAGCTCTGGGTACTGGATGGGAGAGATCACACCCAAACCATTAGCCAGGGAGGCCCAGAATCTGCCGACATCCAACCGCACAGGGTTCAGGTGGTCAGACGCAGTGAGGAGCGTTCCTCTGAGCCACAATTCTAGCCAGGAGCAGCAGACATTTGGGGGCCATGGGTCGCTCTCATGCCTCTGGGCTGAAGACAGGGCCTGCTACAAAAGAAGCAATGGCAATGTAGCTCCTTCCCCTATCTGCATGGGGACCCCGCCCCTCATAACCCTTCATAAGCCAACTGGTATCTGGGCACAATCCACCCCTATCAGAGATGTTTGCTCTAGGCCTCTGGTCATCCCTCCCACCTGGCAGAGAGGAGGGAGACAATGATAGGGTTAGTGATGCTTGCCCCAATTCAGCATTTTTCCTCTACCTGTCAGTGTTTATCAGCTCCAGGACAAAAATCAATCCCTGTCTGGCTTTTCAAGCCCTTCTTTACCTGGGCTCTTTCTACCTCTCCAGTCTGCCACAGACCCTGGGACACAGGTACACGGGCTGCCTTACTGTTCCTCACCCATGGCGCTCCTCCTCTCAACTCTGGGAATTTGCACTGGCTTCTCCCCATGCCTGACTCTACAAATGTCAGTCAGGCAATACACACTTATTAAGCACCTACTGTGTGCCAGTCCCTGCTCTCAAGGAGCTCAGTGTCTAATGGGAGGAAACAATAAGCAAACAACCAGTCACAGATAAGCTACGGAAAGGATCACTTGGAAATAATAACAGAGGAAAGGCATTGGAATCAAGATGGATTGGGAAAGACTCCCTGTAGAAGATGGGATTTTAACAGGGACTTGAAAGAAGCCAGGAAGTGCAGGAGAGCATTCCAAGCATGGAGCATGGCCAATGCAAAGGCCTGGAGCTGGGAGATGGAGGGTCTTGTTCATATAATAGCCAGGAGGCCAGGGGATCGCTGGATTGGAGCATAAGTGTCTGGAAAGTGTAACAAGTCTGGAAAGGCAAGAGGAGACTAGACTATGAAGGGTGAATGCCAAATAGGGTATTATGTATTTGATGCTGGGGACAATAGGGAAGCCATTGCAGATTCTTGGAGGAGGGGAGGAATATGATGGCCATTACTACATCAGTAAATATCTGTGAGGTCATGTGTGTAGGGAGGTTGCCCTACCAAGGTCAATAACGGTCTATTTGTATGATTCATGTGCTGTTGTTGTGCTTGTCCTTCATTCTGGAAGAGGACCAAGACATCAAGATGATGGCATGACTTGCAGTTGACTTTGATTTGAGTGAGAGAGGGCTGTGCAAGGTCACCAACTTCTCTTCTCCTGAGCCATCTGGGTGCAGTGGCCTAATACTCATCAGGATGGCTGGAAATGGCCCAGGATGCCTGGCCCTTTCAGACTAAGGTCCTATAACATTCTCACTTTAAGTGAGATACATCCATTCAATGAATAGGCTTCCTTAAGTAGCTGATCAAGGGATAGACCTTTAATTAAAAAAAGAATCAAACTGGGAGCAGACCCTCAGGGTTCCTGGGTAAAAGAGAAACAATTACCATTTAGCATTTAAATCCACTCTGTGCTAAGTGGGTGGGAACTTGTCCAGTCTAGGAGCTCCAGAGTGATTTGGGTTCCAGGCTTGAGCAAGAAATGTAGTCAGTAAACCCAGAAGAAAAAAGGCCCCTCTTAAATCTCAGAGAGGTGCCATGCCCAAGGTAACAAATCTAGCATGTGTGGGAGTCAGTAATAGAACTCGGGTCTTCCTGGTCCTGAGGTGAATTCTCAACCTACTATAATATGCTACTACTTTAGTGTGTAAAAATGGACGAAAAACTGATTCTTAACCACTTCTGCCCCCATCACTGCAGAAGCAGAAGGGAGCCATGCAGAATTCGGGAACATGAACTTCGTTTCATGGCTTCATATGACAAAATTTATCCCCAAGAGACCAGCCTACCCACTCATGAGCAGTCTATTCTTATTCTCCTCAACTACACAAGTCCTCAGAAAAGAGATACCATTTATCGCTAGAACCACAGGTGAGATAGAATCTCCAGAGTTAATATGACTTGGCAGGTAAGTCCTAGGCGATGAAGAAATGATTCAGACATTTAGGTCAGCACCTATCAAGTATGTGCAGAATGATGTGTGTTCAGGGACGGACATATTCATGGACAAGCATGCTCAGGGGTGTGAGCACACACATGCATATACATGTACATACTCACATACACATACACATGCACACATACACACATGCACACACATATACACCCCAGGACCTCATGAAGGTCTGCAGGCAGCAGGCACAGGTCCCTGCTTAGGTAGAATTCTTGGTACCCTCTCCTTCCTAGGATGTTTTCCTTCATCTCTTGCACTGCCTTCTGGCAGGCTGGCACCCTCATAGACTCCTGGAGACCTCCCTCATCCTCGCCTAAAGTCTGAGAGGAGTGGAAAGTCAGGTAGGCAGCTGCCTGGGGTGCACCATTCATAGGTGAATGAGGGACATTTCTCAATATGTGCCTATTTTTTATATGTGCCTGTTGAAGTGTACCAGAAAAGAAGGCTCTGTGCAGCACATGGAGGTTTATTTTGGGACAATGACCATGAAAGCACCAAGGTCTCTGGGGGCACCATCCTCAGCCCAAGTGAAGTGTATAGAACTGCCTTACCAGAGCAAGTGCAGACTCAGAGTCTGGGGGGAGGGAACCACAGACATTGCTCTTCAGTGCCAACCTAGTCAGACCCCTCCCCCCAACAATTGTTCTTACCTGGAGAGACCAGTCCATACAGGTAACCACCCGGTGCTTTGACCAATGCTCGTCATAGAACTGGCGATTAAAGGAAAGGTTTGCCCCAGCTTGGACATCCCTGTGGTGGAGAGGATCAGAAGGGTCACCAGTGAGCCACTGCTCAGCTTGGCACTGCCAGCCCAGTATCATGACACCCCCTCATGGCACCCCTGGCATGGTGCACCCAGTGCCACACTTCAGTGATGGTGCCACATACCCAGCACAACATACTTGGCAAGACATTGCATTCCTAGACAAAAGAACACAGTCATGTGGGTGTCCAGGCAAAATGGTCAGCCTACACAAATTAGCCAAGAAACAAGCTTGAGCCTTTCCCAGTGCCTTTAGAAGAGATGTTAATAAGCAGCTGATCCTGAGGGGTGGGAGGAAAGGCCAGATCTCCCAAGGGCCTCCTCCTTGGGAACCCTTGAATTCTAGAGTTAAAGGTCACTTAGGCCACTTTCTCACTTAACAGGTGGAGGCTCTGAGAGGTGGGCATGGCAGAGAGGAGTTACCCCTCCCAATTCCATGGTCACCCCACACCAACCCAGGAGGCCTCAGTGGAGCTACCAATGATGTTCTGTTTGGGATCTGACCTCAAGGCCACTTTTCAGGGTATTCATGTCTTGGCTCTGGATCTATTCTGGTATTTCCTGTCCGCAGCAGGTGCTTCCCCCCAGCTCATCAGATATTGTGGTTGGTCTGCATCTGGGGGGCCTCAATGAAGGGAAAACCTAGCATGGAATGCTCCCCCCAGTGGCAGACGAGCTGCATATCTCCACTTTCAGGTCTTGGAGAGCTGGGCAGGCCCTGAGGTTTTCAGGGACTCACTTATAGCTACACAGCTGGTCCACGCCAGAGCCAGGGCCAGAGGCCTTCTTGACTCTGAGGCCAACCCTCCATGTCTTTCTCAGCTTTGTCCCAGGCACCACTAAAGTCAGGCTTTGGGGGAGCCCCAGGTGGAACACATACAGATGGGTCTCAACCCTGGACTTTAGCTCAGGGACCAAGTTCAGAAGCATTTCTCCCAGGCCGGACTTGCCCTACGTCTGACCGTTACGCAGTGGCTGCCCTGCGCTCTGTGCCAGCCCTGTGCTCCGTGCCAGCCCTGGATGGTGAGCCACTGACCCGTCCTTGTCCTCCAGTTCCCGGCCACTGTAGTCAAAGAAGATGTCGGAGTCTTCTGCCAAAGCTCGCTCAATGACCCTAATGGTCCGGTCGAAGAAGATGAGGAACTCCTCTGAGTGGAGGATCTGCTGCTTTTCTTCCTCTGTCAGCTCCCTGGGAGGGGCTGGAAAGCAGAGATAGGACAGAGGGAGGGAGGTGAGAGCGAAGTCCAGGTGCTGGACATCGGTGTCGACCTGACCACTCACCCAGGGCAGCGCTCATGGGCTGGGGAGGCTGCAATCTCAGACTACTTCCCACTAGCCCAGTAACCAGAGCTCTCAGTGAGAAGATCCTGAAAAGAAAAGGTCTGTAGGGCTTAAGGGGACTCAAAGCACATTTATCTGCCTTAAAATACTTTAAAAAAAAAGGGGGTAACAGGAAAGCTGCTAGTTGGTGCCATAGTGTACAGAGAGCCAGGCCCGGAGTCAGGAAGACTCATCTTCTTGAATACAAATCTGTCCTCAGACACTTCCTAGCTGGGAGACCCTGGACAAGACACTTCACCTTATTTGCCTCAGTTTCCTTATCTGCAAAATAAACTGGAGAAGGAAATGGCAAATAATGCCAGTATCTCTGCCAAGAAAACCCCAGTGGGGTCACCAAGAATCAGATACAAGGGAACAACAGTGAATAATCCTTTAACTTTTGATTGTAGAGCACAGTGCAGCCTTCAGGTCTTTTTCCCAACAAGAACAAGACATCTTATTACCGTAGTGGTTCAGCTCTCCTCCACTCCTGAGGGCACTTTCGCTTTCCTTTGGCACTCCACCGTGCCAATGAAGGATGCCCTCTGGGCTCCAGAATGGGGATGTTCTCCTTGCATTTTAGAGTGCACATGGCCAGAAAGATCACCTGCCATTTGCTGGCCAAGCCCAGACCATCTCCCTCTTCTCATTTGAATGGTGATTCTTCTACTGACCAAGCGATAT
Organism: Potorous gilbertii; assembly: GCA_028658325.1. NCBI lineage: Eukaryota > Metazoa > Chordata > Mammalia > Diprotodontia > Potoroidae > Potorous > Potorous gilbertii. The sequence continues at coordinate 701,740 of CM053770.1, read as the reverse complement.
CAGGCAAACACCCAGAATAGATCCATTTCCCCTTACATTGCATAGGATCTGGCAGCAAGAAGGCCTAGGCTTTGGATCTCTCCTTTCTGAGGTGGGATTCCACCCCTCACAGCATCTCCCAGTACAAGCCAGTTTAAGGAGAAGAAGGAGGAGTGGGGCAGATGTCTCCTGGGGGGACACTGGAGGCAGCAAGGATTCTGAAGCACCTGTTCTGTGCCTCACACTGGACTAAGTTCTGGGGAGATGAAGAAAGGCCGAAATGCCCCCTCAAAGATCTCACAGTCTCATGGGGGAGACCACCTGTCAGGGCACACCAGAGACCACCTCAAAGGGAAGGCATTGGCATTGATGGGGCTGGGAGTGGCTGTCGACAGAAGCAATATTAGCAGATACTTGAAGGAAGCCGGGGAAGATGGGAGGTGATATCCAAAGTGCTCATTCTGGCACCGGCAGCCTGTGACAGTGCACAGGGTCCCAGGGATGGAATGCTTGGGACAAGGATTGTTGCTGGGTCACAGACTACATGTGTGGGGTGACCAGAAATGAAGGACTTTAAAACTGGACAGAAGTTTTCATGGTTGATGCTGGGGGTGATAGGGAGCCACTGGAGTTTACTGAGGAGGGGGTGATGAAGCTGGACCTGGACTTGCGGGACATCAAGCTGGGGGCTGAAAGGAGGACGAACCCAGCAGCAGCTGCAGCTGTGCAGGAATGGGCTGATCCAGGTGTGGACCGAGGGGGAGCCCAGCAGGGCGGGGGTGGCTCCGAGGAGAGACGCTGTGGACTTGGCCACAGCCTGGCGACGGGGGTGATCGAATGAGAAGATGAGGATGGAGTCGTCTGTTGGGCCTGAGTGCCAGGACCCCTGGGCAGAGAGAAGGTACTTGTGAGCATGCTCATTGCTTTCCTTTTGTGGTGGTGATGAGCACCTGGCAACAGGTAAGCGGCAGATTCCCTCAAGATGTTTCCGGGGAGCAGGGTTGGCTTTCCGTCTCCTCGTCCCTACTCATCTACCCCAACACTTGCAGTAATGTCCAGTTGCACCAAAGGCGCTGCCTGAAGGGTCACTCCTGGAAGACTCTTGCCTCTAATGGAGCAAGCCCTTGGAAGGCTGCCTTCGGGACCGAGTATTTACAGCTAGGTGGTGCTGTGGTCCGATCCCTGGAATTGGACCCAAGATTATCCTTTGTAGCTTGTGAGACCCATGTCAGGTGACAAGCTCAGAGCCTCAGTTTTCCTGTCTGTGACATGGGAGAAATAATAGTATTTATTGTACCTCCCTGGGCTGTGTGAGGTTCTAGCGAGATAACATACATAAAGTACTTTGCATCCCTGCTGTTGTTCGAGTCCAACTCTTTGTGACCCATTTGGGACTTTTCTTGGCAAAGACGCTGAAGCAGCTTGTCATGTCCTTCCCCAGCTCATTTTACAGATGAGGAAACTGAGGCAGAGGATGGAGTGACTTGCTTCGGGTTACATAAACTAGTAAGTGTCTGAGGCTGGATTTGAACTCAGGTTTTGCTGACTCCAGGCCCAGTGCTCTATCCACTGCACCACCCAAGAGGATGTAAATGCCAGCTGCCCAGAGGGAGAAGACAAAGAAGAACTCATGTGGGTAGAACTGAGCCTGGAATCTGGTCTTCCAGATCTAGCACTCTTTTCTGCAGTGTTTTTGGGGGCTCCAGAGTATTCTGGTCCTGCTCTCTCAGTGTCTGAGAACACTCAGGAGCTTTGGCATTCCAGAAGGATGAAGCGTTCTCTAGTGGCCCAGGAGCACAGAGATTCCCCGAGGGTGGACATCCTGCTCAATGCCTGAGAGGTGGAGGTGAGGGTGGGAGCCCTGGTCTCCTTATTTCATGAAAATACTGACAGGTGGCATGGTGGGTGGGGATGCTGCCCAAGGCTCGGGCCTCCACTGTCAGGCACCCTGGGCAGACACGTGCAGGGGGACCACACAACCACAAGGCATGGCATCCATGCAGTGAGCAGAGCTGGAGGAGGTGCTCGGGTGGAGGGGAGACTGTAGGCTTCTGGGGCTGCTCCTGCTCCCAGTTCCAGGCCTGGCAGCTGCCCCAGGACCAGAATGTACTCCCTGCACAGGAGAGGCCACGAGAGCCCATGTATCTTTGTACGTTGTCCTCCCCATGGAGAACTGTGGCTGTTGATCAGGGACTCTTCCTTATAGGCTCATTACCTTGAATCAAAAGGAGGTTCTGGGTAATTTTCTGTAATTTTGCTCCTGCCTGGCTGCTTGCTGTCACTTTGATCTTAGCTTTCAAGAGACACACGCCTCTTTCTCCCTCCAAGAGAAGCAGAAATGGCTGATCAAAGTAGGGGCTCAGAGGCCAAGTTCATCTGGGGAGACAGCAGCCTCTTCAGAGCCTGAGCTGAAGATGCGATGCTTGACTCAGAATTAAGCTGTGATTGGAAGAGAAACAAAGGCTGCCTTTCTGCTGATGCTTTGATGTCTGAGGGGATTCAGGGGTCTGAGTGGGCCACTCTACTCTCTCCAGATGGTCTGTTGTTTTTTTTTTTTAAATCAGAACCAACAACCAGTTTGGACAGGGTTTTTTGTTGTTTTTTTTTGAGAAACAGATAAGTGATATCATGGCATAAGGGGATACCTAAGCCCCACACCCAACCCACCTTTGGGGTGGATGCCATGAAGGCCAGGGCAGTAGAACAAAGAGCCTTGGCAGCTCACCGAGGGCCAGTTCTGCCCCAAGCCCAGGTTGACCAAGCCAGTCCTCACCAGGATCTGCGGAGGTCTTTTGATGCAACCTGGAGCCTCCAGGCACCTCGGCCCCACCTCCCTCATCCCTCCGGGGCACTTTCTTGTTTTTTTCATTCAGAACTCACCCCACTGGAGCAATGTGGATAGGAGTGGGAGAAGGAGCTTCAGCTGCCAGATCCTAGTCCCCAGCAGTCAGCTGCAGTGGCCGCTTTCCTTGGCAGGCCCCAAGGGCAGCCTGAGAACTGTTAGCCTTGCCCGCCCAAAAGCCAGCTTTATTTGAAAAGGGATCTTTATGAAAAGCCTAGACAGAGTGTACGGTCCCCATGGCAGGAGGGAAGTCCTCATTTCCAAATGAACAGACATTTAGCATCCCAGCTCCACTTGGCTGGCACAGGAGGGACCAGAACAATCTCACTGCTCCTCTGGGGTCCCAGTCAGAACTTCCCAGCCTCTGTCTGAAGGGCGGGATGACATAGACTTGGGGACCACATGAACAGGACCTCAACTGTAACTCATCTCAGGGTATCTGTGCTTCTGGTCTGGGGGTATTGCTGATGGGCCCAAGAGAAAGTGAGACAGAGACAGAGAGAGAAGCAGAGAAAAAAGAGGAAGAGACAGAGAGACACAAAGAAGGAGACAGAGAGAGGCAGAGAGAGGCACAGAGACAGGAGAGAAACAGAAAAAGAAGAGACAGAGAGAGACACAGGGAGAGTGAAAGACAAAGGGAGAAAGAAATAGGAGAGAGACAGAGACGAGAGAAAGATAAAGAGGAGAGAGAGACGGAGACAGAAGACCTCAGGGCCCAGGGATCCTTCCAAAAAAATGTTAAAATGTCCAAGCTATTTACCAGTGGCTTCCCCAGGTACAAGGGGACTTTGGGATAGAACTTAATGTCTTGTTTTCGGGAGAAAAAAGTACAAAGACATGTCTTCAGGAAGGTACTGATTCAGAAACAGACCTTTCTTTTGACTATATAAGTTATATCTCAAATGTTGAAAAAGGACCCATGACCGTTACAACATTAAAGAGAAACTGCGGTGTAACATGCCCAGGACATTTCAGCTTGTTTCCTTCCTAGCCGTGCTCCAGCCCAGCTCCAGGGATTCTTTCTGGAGGAGGGGGTGGGGGTGGCTGAGGAGCTCCAGGCTGGTACAAAGCGAGCTTTTCCTTGGATGGTCAGAGTCAGCCTCTGGAAGCCCCCGACACTTCAGGACCCTTTTACCCCAGTTCTCATGTTCCTGCCCTCTTCTTTCCCAAGAAAACCAAACTAGGCTGAAAAGCGTCATCTTCAAGAAGGGCCGGCCTCTTGGGTGTTGGGGGACCGTTTTCCGGGCCCCAAAGCCTCGGAGCCAGCGGACAGGATGATGTCCTTCTTTCCATCTTTTCCCTTTCTTCATTCAAGTCCAAAAAAGGCCAGAGAGATCCTCCAAATATGCTCCCTGGTCTGCAAGCCCCGACGTCAAGTTTCAGCCCAAAGCGAGCTTTTCTGGCTGAGTAATAAAGGCCAGCGCGCAGGCTGGCCTGGGAGGGAGCTCCGCCGACCACACGGCCGCGGTGGCGCCACGGCTCCCGCTGCTGCCCGGGATGCTGGAAGGCCCAGCCACATGCCAACATAAACAGGCTTTTAACCCCTTACTGGCTGTCTGCATCAAAGCCATATGCAGGGGCAGGCACGAGCCCCAAGCAGTTCCATGAACCCCGAGGAGCTGCGCCTCTCTTTTCCCAGAGCCACCACCTAGGAGAAAGGGCACATGCTCAGCCACCTCAGCCCCAGACGCTGTCTTCCCCTCCTCCGCTTCCCTCTGCCTGGGCTCGGTGGAGGTCAAGGCACCTGCGATTGTGTCCAGATGTTTCCGCCTGAACTCAGCCCCTCGTGGGGTTGTATCTCCCCCATCCTCTCAGGGCTCCTGCCCTCAGCTCGTCAGTGTGCAGTTGTTTGGCAGAGAGTTTTGAGGCTTCCTAGGCTGTTCTGGTCCTTGTGGGCAGGGCTGCTACCAGTATGGATGCCCTACCTAAGAAGCCACTTGTGTAATTGATCCCAGCATGCTGGGCAGAATGGACTGAGAGGTCAGTATCTGTCAGGAAGGCCCTGGCTTGTCTGGAGAGTGAGGAACCGGATTCATATTCCCTTTTCACAGATTTGGAAACTAAGTCACAGAGAGATAGGAGGATATGCCACAATCACACCATTTGTAGCACTCTAGGACACAACCACCAGGTCCTGACTTCTGATCACAAGCCTGAGAGAAGGCTTGAAAACTCGGGTTACTTCGGCACCCAGGTGTGGTGATCTCCACCAGATGAGCTCCCAGGCAGTCACCCCTTCTGGGGGCAGGGATATCCTGATCAGATGTGTGGTCAATTCTTTGTCCCTGTTCCTGCTTCCTCCTCCCTCCTTCTTCCTCTTCCTCTCCTTCCTCCTCCTGCTCACTGCCAGGTACTGGAGGAATTTCTAACCACACCACTGAGACTCTGCCCATACCTTCAAACACTAATGTCCTGATGAGAGCCAGCCCAGGCTCTACTGCCCCTGATCCCAGCTGAAACTGTAGGAATGGCCCCAAGCCACAGTCAGTGCCATCCCAGAGGAATGTGAAGTGACTTGGTTTGATCAGCCACACTGGGATGACAAAGTGGATGAGGCTGAGATCCATCCCCACTCCCAGCACGAAAAATATCTGCATGTGGGCAGAGAGTTGAACCCACAACTGAGGAAGGATGAGGGGAGATCGGGTCAGAGTTCACCTGGAAGGTCCATCCTGAAATTTCAGGTTTCTGGCCACTACAGGAGTCCATCCCTTTACCTTCTTTGGTGATGATCGGCAGCTGTGAATTATGGGATGCCCCAGCCACTGGAGAATTAAAATGACAATTCTAAAGGGCAACAGGAAGATACCCTGTGGGAGTCAGTTGACCATGGCGCGATGGGGGAGCAAGTGAAAACAAGGCAGGCAGGCAGTTTCCACAAAGGATAACCTTAGTACTGGTGCCCTGGAGCTACTTTAAGAGCATCTAGTGGAGCCCACTCAGGGCCTGGGCAAACATCAGGCTGACAGGGGCTGCCAGCAGCAGAGGTGGAGGAAAAGTCAGGACAGCTATCAAAGGACTGAGATTTCTGGACGACCAGAGTTACCTTCCTGCTGGTCTGGCATGATGACTAGGGCCATATGACTGCTCAGCAAACCCACCGTGAACCGTGCCCACTGGGTACCTGCCCCAGGGTGGCCACAGACTCACTGTATTGACCCCCATCCCTTTCCTCCTGGTGCCTGGCAAGGAAGGGTGGGGTCAGTTCCATCTACACCATACCTTCCTTCATTTCCTGCTTCTCATCTGGACGCTCCAGGTCTGAGTCATGCCGAACCTTGGCCTCCACCATTTCTTCATCTTCCTCATCCTCTAGAAAAGCAAAGAGAGAGGGAGAGAATGCCAGAAGGTTCTCCTTTCAAAGGCCAAGCCTGAGGTCTTGGGAGGGTGCAATCACTTAAAAGGGGCTTCTCTGGAAATGGGCCTTAAGAGTCTCCAGAAACCTTACCTTGGGTCTCCCCAAATGCCCTGGAGCCAGGCACCTGCTTGCCCATCCCCAGGGAACCCTTCCCTTTTTGATGTTTGGGATTGCATCTGTGACCCCTGAAGTGTCTTCCTGGCCAGGCTTGGAATCAGCCCGGAGCCTGAAGGTTTCCAGCTGGGGCTCCTTCTTTTGTGAGACACCTGCTAGCCAGACACTCATTTCCAATTCATTTCTCACCAAAGTAATGTTTTGTTTGACCTACAGGGAAGGGTTCAACTGGGGTCTGAGTCCAGGTCATTTACCACCGGCAAGTAAACAACCCAGGCAGAGCACCAAATAGGATCCGGGTGCCCCAGAGAAAATTGTGGCCCCCAGGGCTTGTGCCTTTTCTGGGCTGTGCCCACAGATGGCCCCTCTGGCCTTGTGCCATTGTGACTTACTCTCCTCCACTTAAGTTACCCAACCACTGCTTGCTTCAGTTTCCTCATCTGGGATAAGATTGGAGACAGTATTAGCACTTGCCTCCCTGAGATTATATTTGTAAAGTGCCTGGCACACAGTAGGTGCTTAATAAATGTTTGTTCCCTTCTGGCAGCCGAAGGGGGCGCACATAACCGCTCACAAAAATAAAAAGCAAAGAGAGAATCTCAGGCCCCTAGTCTGGTCTGGGGGCTCCCCCAATAAGGGTAGGGGGACTGAATCGTGTAAGAAAACCTGGCATTGGACCTCAGGCATGGCCCTTCCCCTCCCTGGCCTCAGTTTCCCTCTCTGTAAAATGAAGTGGCTAGAATACATGACTGCAAAGTCCCTTCCAAGGACTGACTGGCTTTCTAAGCACCTAATTCACTAGGCTGACCAGGCTTGTGGGGCCAGAGCAGGGAGATGAGGGTCCATTTTCTGGTCACAGCCACAAGGACAAAGAAAACCTGGCTTTTGTCTGCTCCATCCTGGTTTGAGGGAGGGTGATACATAGGTTTAGGTCTTGGTGCTGGTGCTGGTGTGAGTACCAGTTGCCTGGGGGCCATGCCGTACCCAGAGGGTGGTAGAGGCTGGAAGAGTCAGCCCCTGAATGTGTCTGGCTGGTCTGGAGCCAAACGCTGCCCCCACTGCTGGTCAGGAAGGCAAGTCCAGGTCCTCCCAAATCTGCCGACAAGAGCTGAGCTTGGAAGGACTTTTCTCGGGATTTTCAGTAAGCACTTTGTTAAATATACTAGGTGTTAATATTTTTAAAAGCTAAAACAAAACAATCCTTCTCCTCATCAGGCCAAGGGAGGAAAAGACCATTTGTTACCTGGGAGGCCCACTTTCCACACTCTGGACCCAGGAGGGCTTCCCCAGGCTGGGGGCATTCCCATGGGACACCTCCGGATATGTAGTGAGAAAATGGTGGAATGATGGCGTCATTCAGAAGGGGTCAAGGAGCCAAGTTGTCCCCCCTCCCCCCATTTCCCTGGGTTTTCCATCACTGATGCCAAATATTTCTCCTCTAGGTCGTCAGGAGGACCTCACACAGCCTGGAAGATGGGAGACGTGGTCTGGTAAGCCTGGCTATTCGAAGGGTCCCCTCGAGGCTCTACCACAGCCCTGGCAGGCACTCCACCCTCTGCTCCCCACAGGGGCCCATCTAGGGCTTCCTCCCTAGCTCTGGCCGAAGGACATCCCTTCAGGTGGCAGAAGCTGCCACAGATGCCAGACTGTGGAAAGGGAGATAGGAACCCAGAAGATCTAGGTCCAAGTTCAGATCCCACATCAACCAGTGGTGGGACTGCAGCCTGGGCCTCAGCTTGCGTCCTTCTAGTCCACTTGTGAGCACCTCACTGGGTTCACGTGCTCATCCCCTAGCTTCTTTACTCCAGACACAAAGGTTCATGGAGCTTCCAATGGGTCTGTCGACAGAATATTCAGCCAGTCACTCACTGAGATCATGGGTGGGTAAGTGATGCCCAGGGCCTGAAGAACACTCAGCAAGCACTGGAGGGTGAGGCCCATCCATGAGGAACATAGCATGTGCCAGGGCAGGCGATGCGGTCAGGCCTCTCTCTCCCATAGGGAATAAGGGGGGGGGGGGGAAGGGTCTTTTACCAGCTTGGCTCCTGGAGCCGCCATCATGGGCTAGGATGGCTCTTCCCTGACTCCTGGGCACAGAACTCCCCAGAGTTCTCCCCTGGGCCTCCCCTTGGGACAAATGATCTTTGTGGCTCACCCCACCACACTCCCCACGTCATTGCCTTTCACGGCCACATGCTGAGACCTCGGTGGCCCATGGATGGCCACACCCATCTGACCCAGCATCCGATGATGATGTTTAGGCCTCAGGGCTGAGGCCCTGGGGAAGTGGAATTCAGTGATTGATTGGCAGCCAGCAGAGGCTCCTCTGATGTCTATCATTTAGGACGACCAGCCCTGTCTGATATCCGACACTGGCAGGGAAAATTGTTTTTAACAGGGCAATGTCTGATCTGCTATTTTGAAATAATAAACTAACTATAAACAGGTGGTGAAGACTCCAACGAGCGGGGTAGGGGAAGGGGGCTGTTGGAGGGTGGGGCAGGATTCACTCAGGTTCTGAGGCATCTCCGGCAGTGCGGGGCTGGAGCCCTTGGGTCTCACAATCGGAAGCCTCCCCTCCCAAAGGGACAGATCTCCCCTCCCAGAAGGCTGGAGCCCTTCCCTGAGAGATGGAACCCCCTGAAAGATGGAGCCCTCCCAGGGATGGAGCCCCCTCAAAGACAGAGCCCCTCTCCCAGGGGCTAATCAAGAGGTGGGCAATGGCCTGGGGCACAGAGATATGGGGGACACTCAGTTCTGTATCTCCTACTCCCAGGGCCACTTCCAGACTGTGCTCAGAACAGGCAAACCTCCAGGCTTCCCTGAACAGCCTTTACATGCTGGCCAAACGGGTCTCCTCAGCTTAGCACCCAGTGTTCCATCTCCCCTCTAGGTCCTTGCACTGGCTGTGCCTCCTCCCTGTCTCACCTCTGCTTCTCTGAATCCTTGTCTTCCTCCGAAGCTCAGCTAGATGCCCTTTCCTGGTCTCCTCTTCTCCCCAAATTGCCTTATTTACTGATATGAGAACATGATGCTTCCCTCCCCTACCCCTGAGAAGCTATAAGCTCTGGAGGGCAGGGCAAGCTTCACCCTTGGGCATCACCAGAGTCTACCCAGAGCTAGGGACCCTTAATAGGAACTTAGGGAAACATCCTAGATAGCCTACTTCTGGCAAATGGGAGCTAAGTGATCACAGCGAGGCTTGATACTGATCAGAGCACCCTCCCAGGGTTGTGCAGGAGCTGCTGGCACCGGGAGGCCCCAAGTTGGGTCCAGGCCCTGCCTTAGGGTCATGTCCTCCTGACTGTGGAGGTCCCTACCAGGTCTAGGCCTGTGGTCCTACCAGGTGCCAGCCTGGTCGTAGGCACTGTGGGAGGGGCTCCTGCCCTGAAGACCCAGGCGAGAATGCCCAACCACAAGGCAAACCTTCCTGTGGAGGGGACACCACACTCACTAATCAGGATATGTACCACTCCTACTTCCTGCTGACTGGAGGGGCCTCCCTGGCACTTAGTAAATACTACCACCCACACAGCCCAGCAGGTGATCTGCCTCCTGCCCCAGGTGGGGGATCACTGAGCCTGGTCACTTTGGGTTCAGCAAGGAAAGAGGGTGAGGGAGGGATAAAGGAGAAGGAGACTCCTGGGGAGCTGGGCCCCAATGCAACCCTCCCTGATGAGCCTCCCAGCTTTTGTTGTAGGCCAGAGATGCCTGTCATCACTGCCTATCCCAGCAGTCATTAGTGAGGAGATGTGGGACTGAGGGAATGAGAACCCTGGAGCACCATTTGTCACAGCTTTGGGCAGAGATTACAGGATGTCCAGTATGACAGAGGGAGAGAGAAACAGTTTGGAAGAGAAGAGAGATGGAGATGGGGTAAGAGAGAGACAAGAGCCAGGCTTTTTTGACATTCTCAGAGCCAGGATCCCAACTTTGGAGCCCCTTCCTCACCTCACTTTGCCATTTTTCCAGCTGCCTATGATGCTAGGCACTGGGGTCTGAGACTTGGGGCATAGGGCCTCGGGGCACAGAGTGGCCATATCCTTTCCCCATTCAAAAGGCTTCAGTAGGTCCCCAATGGGTCTGGGATCAAATGCTGCCTCCTTATCCTGGCTGTTGGGGAATTGGAGACAACCCACAGCCCTGTGGGCTGCATTGATATTCCAGCTGCCCTGCGTGTCAGGCCCACTCACTGCCTTAAAAAAAGAGCTCTGGGCAGAAAGGGCCTGAGCCATGGCCAGGCTGGCATTCCTCAGCCTGGAGGCTGATGGGCACAGAAGGATGACTGGCCTGGTGGGACTCTCTCCCAGGGTCTGCTCTGGACCATTCACCACTCCCAGTGTCATCAACAAGGCCCAAAGGGATGTCTGCTCCCTCTGATGAGAAGCTGTCTTGAGATACCGTTGAGGTCACAGGACAGGAAAGGCTGGGCAGGGACAGCAGTGGCACCAGTGGCCAACCCTCCCACTCCTGAGTCTGCCATCAAATAGGACTCTGACCCACTGGGAGGTCATGAATAGAAGCCAGGCAGGGGGTTGGTGGGGATATTCTTGGACAGCTCACCTATATCTCAACCCTAGACCATGCCTGGGACTCCTGCCTGGGTCTGGGAGATGCAAGAAGGGCCCTGTCCACAGGGTCACTTCTGGCTGTGTAAACAGCTGAGCCAGGCTTGTATGATCAGCTCTGTGACACCAAACCTGGAAGATTGGGTCCATGTGAATGTGGACAGGCAAAGAGAAGACATGGAAAGGGCAGAGCTCCCAGCTTCAGGGGCAGAGGCTCAATCTGTAGCTGGTTCTGAGAAATCTGCACACTAACCTGTGGAACCAAAAAAATGAGAAGTGGAGCCGCAGGACTGAGGACTCCAATTCTGAGAGCTGTGGAGAGCCTGGCACTCCACTGTTGGAATCCCAGCATCAACGCATAGTAGGTGCTTTGGAATGGCCCCACAAGCCCTGTAGAGTTGGGAGAACAGGTCAGCCGGCCCCCTTCTCTCCCTTCCTGGGTCACCTCCCTTGCTCAGGCTCCCTGCACCCCTCCCCAGGCCCACTGGAATAAGCTTCTTCATCAGTCCTCGCTTCCCGACTCCCTCCCTGGGGCTACCAATATCATCCTCTCGAGGCACAAATCTGACCATGTGCACAGGAGACAAAAATCCAAACAAGGCATCAAACTCCTGGCCTCCAATGTCTAGATGCCTGCAGAACTGGAAAGAATGAGAGACAGAGAAAGTGAGAGGGACAGAGAGAATTAGAGACAGAGATAAAGGGGGGGGGAGAGAGAGAAAGAAAGTGGGAAGAAAGAGAAAAACAGGAGGGAGGGAACAGAATGAGAGATAATGAGAGGGGGAGAAAGAATGAAAGAGAGAGAGGGAATGAGAGACA
>CM053770.1:598048-689560 GCA_028658325.1 Potorous gilbertii | reverse complement strand
TGTCTCTCATTCCCTCTCTCTCTTTCATTCTTTCTCCCCCTCTCATTATCTCTCATTCTGTTCCCTCCCTCCTGTTTTTCTCTTTCTTCCCACTTTCTTTCTCTCTCTCCCCCCCTTTATCTCTGTCTCTAATTCTCTCTGTCCCTCTCACTTTCTCTGTCTCTCATTCTTTCCAGTTCTGTATTTCTCTCTCATCTTCTTTTCTCTCCTTTCCTCTTTTTCCCCTGTCTATCTCTATCCCCCCTTTCTGTCTTCCCCAAAGGCAAATGGAGAAACTTGTAACTGGGGGATGACCATGAAAGGTCAGTGAAGTGACCACTCCCTCCTAGAGTTTGTGAAAGAGGGGAGACAAACTCTTAGTACAGCCAGGCTTGGTATAGCCTGGCATGCCTCCCCAGATTTCTGATGGTCAGAATGGTCCCCAGTACTTTGATGAGGAAGCCAGGCAGGGTGGGATGGGATGATCTGCAGGCAGGCAGTGCCCATCACTGACCTGTCAAGATGGCTTTATGGAACCTTACCTTGTGGGGCTGAGCTGGTTGGTGTGCCACCTCCCAGAGGCATGGAATCTTTAGTGCTAATTTTGCTTAGCAATCAAAGATTCCTAGAACACGTTTAGAGTACTTGTGTATATTATGGGCTTGGAGACAGGGAAATAACAATGGGAGATGGGAATTAATAGCACAGAAGTCAGAGGTCCCCATTTATTCCTGGGCCAAAGGCAACATGGAGCCCGGCTTCCTGGGGCATCCAATGCCTCCCATGCTTCTGCTGTGCAGGCCTGGCTCTTCAGGCTTCAGGCTGCTGTCCGGGGTGATAACTTTGGCTTACTAAGGAGCAACATTTCAAGTCCAAGAAAAAAGAGGTTCAGGTCTCTGATGCTTGCATATTCCTTATGCTTCTCGTTGGTCCTAGAGAGTCATGGAGGCTGTCCACACAAACACACTCACACTAACTCACATACAGTCATACGCACCCTCTCTCTCACACACACATGCTCTCATACAATACATACACACATATTCACACTCTCACGTATTCTTTCACGCAAACACTCTCACAAATACATATACTTGCACACACGCTCACAATCACATACACTCATATATTCTCTCTCACTGCACCCCCCCCCCCAAGTTGAGCCTTTAAATCCTTCCTTGGGAGTGCTCCATGGGGAGTGACTTTCATCTTGGATTCCTCCGGAAATCCCAAGGAGGCCAAAGAAATGACAGCTCCTACCAGAGTTCACCACCTGTCAGCCTTACTCTTAGTACTTCCAACAATTTCCCAGGCCGTCTCATACCTGCATCAACTCTCCAGAAGAATGGGGGGAGAAGATGACCTGGGTAAGGGGTAAGGGGTAAAGGCTGCTGCCTCAGGACCTCCTCCCAGGACCTGTGGCTACCACAAGGGGTAGGATTATGGCTCCAGGATCACCAGCTTTCTGGGATATAGCAGGCATCTCCATGGAGCCCACGGCCCCTGGGGGAGCTCTTGGAGTCCTGGCCTGGCTGGGCCCTTGATTCCAAGGGTTGGGCAGGAGAAACACCTCTGCTGAACACAGACAGGATTGGGTCCTCCACTCTCATCCCAGAAGCCTCTACAATCTGTCAAGGGCTTGGCACAGTGCCCGGAACATTGTAAGGCCACCTATTATGCTGCTGCCGCTGTGACAATGTCACTCACACCACCATCTTCCTCACTTTTCTCTCTTCCACACTAATGGGGCACTGACCCTAGGCCAGGGAGGGAATCTTGAATGGCCAGTCACAGACTAGGGGAATCTCTGCCTCCCTCTTCCGTCAGGCTCCCTTCAGTCTCTTCCCTTCTCTGTCCTGCTGCAGGCCCAGTTTCTCTATCTCATCCTGGCCTGAGGCCCTGCCTTCACTACCTTATCCCTGACTTGGAATCCCTCATCCCACTCTGCTCTCTCAGCTCCCTTTGCCGAGCCAGCCCCAGTGTCTGGGATCTGCACCTGATGTCTCACCCTTCCACCAACCCTCTCCTGCTCCCTGCTGTCCTGGGCACAGTGGCCATGGATGACGTACCTGTAGGCCATATACCCCCAGATTGCACAGAGGGGCAGAGGGAATGAGCAGCCACTGTCTGTCAGCTGTGGGTCCCAGTGACAGAAAAGCCTTCTCTGAAGCCAGAGGAGACCACTTGCCTGGCAGCTGGAAGCTGTCCTTGTGTTCAGAAACGCTTGCTAGATGCCCACAGAATTAGAATTGGTGGCTTCAGTCCCACCCTGGTCCACTTGGTGCCTAAGGCTCAACTGATAACATCCTAGACTGGTGCTTTCCAGGAGGAATAAGTTCCTCCCTCCTGCTGCAGCCCAGGCCACCTTGGAAGGCTCTGGTCCTGGGGACATGCTTCCAGCCATCCAGCCTCCAGGGGCTGCCTACTTTCTGGTTCTGCCAGAAGACAAGCCTGGACCTCCTTCCACTTATTGGGCTATCTAATATTGGAATTCAGTCATCATTCCTCCAAGTCTCCTCTTCTCTATCGGGTTCTTCTTCAATTTAAGCAAAGACTGGGTGATCACTTGTTGCTCCTGCCCTCACCTTGAACCACGGCTGCAATAGCTACTGGCGGTTGGGGGCGGGGTATGCTTGTCTCCAGTCTCTCCCTGCTCAAGTTCACCTGCCATTCAACCATTGATGGTTTTCCTAAAATGCAGGATGGACCCCAATCACACCCTCCTCAATAAACTCCTGTGGCCTCGTTATCCCTAGGAGCAAACACAGAACCCTCAGTAGACATTCAAAGCCTTTCATATCCCACCCCTTCCTAATTTCAGTCTTCTCTCACCTCAATCCCAGCAGGTCTCTTCCATTCAGTGCCCCACCTCCCGGCTGTCCCGCGAGCAAGACCCTCCATCTCTGACTGTCAGCCATGCCTAGAATGCTCTCCCTCTCCCCAGACGACTAGGGACCTCCTCAGCTTCCTTTAAAGTCCTAATTAAAATCCCACTTTCTACAGGAAATCCTCTGAGCCCCTCTTAACCCTAATACCTTCCCTCCACTAGCTCACGATCCTGTCATCTAGGTTGCTTTGTTTAAATGATGTCTCCATTAACTTGTAAGCTCCTAGAAGGCAGCCACTGTCTCTTCCCTAGCATACAGCACTGCATACAGCAGGCACCTAATAAATGTTGCCTGACTGACTATTTCATGGATGTTTGTGTGAACACAGGTTGGATCCGATCCTTATCTACAACAAACAAATACAGCTAAAGTGGGGGAGGGTGACATCGTAGAGGTGAGAAAATCCAGCAGACAGAGATGGTTCCCAGTGCAGAGTGTTTGAGTGAAGGCCAACAGAGAGAGAGAGAGACAGAAGTGATCTTTGTCACTAGAGTGTACCACAGACCATGGGAACAGAAGAGAGAACAGAGGAGGAGTTTGGAAGTGGATCCCAGGCCTGACCCAGAGGCGGGATGGAGCCATGAAGGAAGGCATCACTTAACCAGGTATCTGTCAGAGTTCTTGGCCAGATGCAGAATGGCTCAGGGTTTCTTGGCACACCTCAGGGATAACTTCATCTGCCAAAAACAGGATGAACCAACAAGGGGAAAATCTATTCTGGATCCTGATTCTCCCGAATAGGAAGGAACTGGTCCCTGGGGGCAGAAAATTGTGAGAAACTGAGAGGAGGTGACCATGTCAATTGTGACAGAGGACAGCTGCCATGCCCACTGGACTGTGGGAAAGCAGGCTTCTGAAGGTTCAGAGGAATGATGCCATGGGGCACAGCAGCACCAGAGGGCTGGGGGATGCTCAGGAGGAAATTCTGGAAGGACCAGGAGTAGCAACCATCAAGCTTTTCCAGAGACATGCGTGTGGATGCCCAGGGAACTCACGCATGGACAGAGCTTTGGAGAAGAACAGAAGGCCACACCACGAAGAGCGGATGGAGAAGAGCATGCAGGGTCAGAATGGCACACTGCACATGGCAAAGCACTGAGTAAAGATTTGTTAGAACTCAATGGCGGAGTCGTGGATGGTACTAACTGTATGATGGAGGGAAATCCCATCACACACCAGAGCCTAGCTTAGATAAAAGTGTTGGACCACCTGGGCTCTGGGAACCTTCTGATCCTCAGTCTAAGCTCTTAAGAGTTGGAGGTACTCTGGGGGAGCCCCAAAGAGCCAGAGCCAGCCCAGGTACCCTCCAATGCTTTTGTCATGGACCTCGGCAAAGGCTTCGAGGGCAGACGAGTGAGAAAGAGCTGGGAGGGAGAGCCAGCTCAGTGGGTGGAGGAGACAGGCTCTAGAAGGGCTTTGTTAGTTCAGCCTGGACTGGGTGCCACGTTTTAGGAGACATGTAAATTAGCTGGAAAGTGCTGGGAAGAGGGAAACCAGGAGGGTAGGGGACTCAAGTTTATCCCATGTTAGTTGTGACTCAAAGAAATGAGATGGAGTCTGCAGAAGAGAAGGCTGGAGGGGTAGGGAGTGGGGACAGCCCTGTGGAACTGTCACCAGAGTATTAATAACAGCAAGCATTCTATAGCTCTTTCAGATTTGCAAGGTATTTTGTAAATATTATCTCATTTTACCCTCAAAAGAGCTAGAAACTGAGGCAGACAGAGATTAAGTGACTCATCCAGGATCATACAGCTAGTCAGCCTCTGAGACTGGATTTGAATTCAGACCTCGACTCCAGGTCCAGAGCCCCACCCACTCTGCCACCTAGCAGGTGAGCCCAGTTCCCCTGGTCTCTGAACCAGGAGCTATGGGGCTTGGGGGCAGGGAGAGAGGCATCTGGGGAACTGCAAAGAGAGTAACAAACTCCAAACCCAGCTAATCATCCTGTCTGCCCAAGAATGACATGTTAGACTTCATCAGTGCTTTGCTTCCCCGCCCCCATTTTTGGAGGCAATTGGGGGTTAAATGACTTGTCCAAGGTCACACGGCTAAGGTGGCTGAGGCCATATTCCAACTCAAGTCCTCCAAACTCCAGAGCCTGCGCTCTACATAAGATGATGCCCCCTAGTGTCCTCTCATCAATGCTTTTCTAAGTGAAATTGTTTTCAAGATTTATTGATTGAGAAAATAATCTGAAAGTTTTCCTCCATTTCTTTCTTAATTATTTATGACCTAGCAAGAGGACCTTGAGTTCTCAGCAGAGAAATGAGTATTTCTTTCCCTTATTTTACAACACCATAATGAGAAAAATATGAATTAAAAAACCAAACCAGCATTTCTCAAGATAAATGGAAATTGCTTCAGAGTGAATGGTCATTCATGGCTTGCCTTAAGGACAAGGTGAAGGAAGTGTAAGCCAAAATTCCTCATGGAAGAAAAAATATATATACTTTGTTGGGGCAGCTAGGTGATGCTCTGGAGTCAGGAGGACCTGAGTTCAAAATCAACCTCATACACTTGACACTAGCTGTGTGACCATGGGCAACTCACTTAGCCCAGACTGCCGCACACATCACCCCCCACCCCCACAAAAAATATTTGGTTTTCAGATTCCCACAATTTTGACATCTACTGGATACTTTTACTTTCCATAGTTGGTAAGTCATGGTTTACTTTACAGGAGATTTGGTGATCCAGAGTGCTCAGAAAGAGCTAGGAAGAAATTCCATGAGCCCCCCCCCCACACAGCCTCATTTGTCAGATCCTTCTAGATAGAATGGATCCTAATTGCAGTCATTAGATAGGAAGAAAAACCCATATTAAAAATAACATAACTCCCAGGTACTATTTTGCATCCATAAAACTGAGGGGGAAAAGTTGAAAACTATAGCAGTTAATATTGGTGAAATAGGCATGCTATTACACTGTTAGTGGTATGGAAGATCAGTAGAATCTTTCCCAAAGCATTTTCTCACTGCTAGAACTGTATCCTAAGGATATTATTTTAAAAATGAACAAGATCTTAAATATCCAAAGTTTGTTATTTAATAATATTGAAAAAAAAAGAAAAACGGATATTTCTGGCAGCTGGAAGACAAGAGCAAATGATGATGGGTTGAGTCAGTAGAGCATTGCCATCATGTGCCCAATGCTAATTAGGAAGAAAGGAAGGCATCGTGGAGAGGAGTGCTCAGGCAGGGAAGGGGAGGGGGAGTGGGGAAAAGGGGAGATTGGGGAGATGCCCAAAGGTGGAAGCGACTGGGATTGGGGGGAGGACCACCGAGTCTGGGAGGTGAAAACACTGGCAATAAGGTTTGTTCAGTCCCAGACAGAGATGAAGACGGGGAAAACTGGTGTGCCCATGAGCCTCCCCTGGGGCTACTCTGTGAAAGTTGCGGGCTGTTAGCCAAATGGCAGAGCTTAGATTTTTGTGGCTTTATTGGAGATTGTGTTCCTTATTTTGTTTGTTTTTGCAGCGACTTGGTTTACAATAAGATGTGTCTACAATGGTGATCTGGGCTCACATGGGTATTACAGTCACTGATTTAGAGTTAAATCGGACCTCTGAAGTCATCCTGCTCAACCTCCTCATTTTACAGATGAGGAAACTGAGGCTGGAACTCTAGCTGTGCCTTCCATGATGACTTCCATGGAATGCCTCAGGCCTAGAGCTCTTCTCACAGAACAAGTCTCCTTATCCCCATTTTATGAATGAGAAAGTGGCAGACAGAGGGGATGCAAGGTCACATGAGCAAGAATCAGCTGTGACTCAGACCTCAGTGTCATGGCTCCTTTCCTGGGTTTGTCTACACAGGCTGGAGTGCATCAAGGTGATTTGCATTTATATGGACAGCCTCAAGCTTTAGGGTGTTTTAAATGTCTAGCACCTTGACCACCAAGGACTTCTGGGCATTCCCAATTGGTCACCCTCCCCCTTGTTGACTTAGACCAATGTCTTCCCCAGAGCCTACTTTTCATGCCTACTGGCTCAAGGGCTCTGAGTCAACCCTGCCCTCCATTACCACTACCACATCAGCAAGGCTCTTATCTCATCACTCCTTGGTAGACAAATCCTCTTCCCTACATGTCCCCAGGCCTAGGTTGGGTCCCTGTCACTTCCCCTGGAGGGGACACTTCCCCTCCAATCAGTACCGCTGCCTCCCACCACATTCATTTCCTCAGACTGCCACAACACCACATTTATGGCTCCATAGTGCTGTATTATCACATGCCATGGCTCCCTCTGTCTCCCAAATAAATTGCTTGAGAGAATTCCCACCAGAAAGCAGACTGGGGCAGGAGCCTGAGGAAGGGGAGGAAGCTCCTGGCAGGACCACAGCATGTCTTGGTCTCTGCCTTCATGAGAGCTTCACGTCTGCCAGGGTCTTGTGGCCATAAGTTAGTTATAGACTTCTCGAGGGTTCCCTGACAAGCTAATGTCCTGAGGCCAGGACTACAGTCTGGGCTCCAGGGCTTAGGGTAGGTTTGGTCTTCTCCAAGGTGAATGTAAGGCCACGGGAAGGTCTGTGGTCACTCCTGTGGAGGCCCTCCTTCCTCCCTGCTCCAGCCCCCACAGGGAAGATATGCCTGGGGGGAAGGGGGGATCACTCCATGTCACATGTTCCCTGTGCATGTGTGACCCTGGTCCCCAACCCTAGCCCTCACTAATCACTAAGCATACCTGTGCAGGCCTCCTTTTGGGCTGCTGGGGGAGGGGGAGGGAGGCTGCTGGAGGGGACTAGAGCTGAGGGCAGGGCAGTTCAGACCCTGTGCACCCTGCTACCTTTGCCTTGGAGGTCAGGGATAGGTCTTGGGACTAACGGGTGGGATGATCAGCCGGGACTTGGGAGACCCTGGAGTCCAGTCCCATCCTTTCCCAGGTGAGGAACCATAGCAGAACTTCAGGAGCAAGAGCTGTCTGACCTCTCCTCTTTCTATCCCCAGAACCCCAGGAGAGGAAAAGTCTAGGACAAAAAACCACAAAAGAAATGGAAAATTGGAAGCCGGGAGCTTAGAACACCTGACAGGGCATGAGACCAGGAAAGAAGGAGGGAGGGAGAGAGGGAGGCCATTTTGGAAACCCAAAGGGATGAGTTAGCTCTGGCAGCAGTGGGAAGCCCAGGCACTCTGGGCACCACAGCCAAGCCAGAACGCTGAAGGCACTCCCTGCCCTGCAGGAAGCAAATTACAGCCCTGCTGCAGGGCGAGGGCACTTGGGGAAGCCGGGGAAGCCTGGCATCTCAGAAATAGAACATCTGCCCTCAGAGGGAGGCAGTGGCCAAGCCAGGCCTCCATGGGTGGTCCTGGCGCTGACCCTGCCACCCAAGCAGCCAGGGAAGGTGGCAGGAACTGAGTGGGCTCTCCTTGTTTCTGCAGTCAAACAGAGGCCAAGATCAGCCTCCTCCCCAGTGTTCCAGGGCAGTCAGAGGGGTTAGTGGTTGAAGGCTTTATAGACATCGCAGGGATCTATAAATGGAGTTTAGGGTTAAAGATGCCACCCCAAACCTCTACAATTGCTTCTTCATTCAAATGGGAATTAAGAATAGCCGCTGGCAGCTGCGTGGGTGCCCTCCTGGACCACCAGCTTGGGCCACAGCTAATTGCTCCAAAGATGAAAAGTCCTCTGATTGCTCTGGATAAAATTAAGGGTTTTTTTCCTTTTAAATGATTAAATGCGGGAAATGTTTCACGTGTCCTAGTTAAGAATGTAAATGATCACTTGTGTGGAGACGCTGGAAGTACAGCCTGCCTTTGGGACCCAATTCAGCACCCAAGCTTAGAAGGCCATGCCTCCACCTCCCAACATGGAGAGGATAGCTGCCCCAAACTCAGGGTGAACTTGGCTGGGCAGCTGGCTGGAAGGCTGCGTGCGCACCCAGGGCAGCAGAAGGCAGAAAAGAGGGTCACTAGACATGGCGTCCCTGGTTCAGTTAATAATCACTAACCTTTATATAGCACTCACTATGTGCCAGGCATGTGCTAAATGCTCATAACCATCCTGAGCAGTCGGTCCTGTAATTACCCTTACTTTACAGTTAAAAGAAACTGAGGCAGACAGATTAAATTCTTTGCCCAGAGTCACACAGCTAGCAAATGTATGAGATCCAATTTGAACTTAGGTCCTCCTGACTCCAGGTCTGGTGCCCTATGGGCTGAAAGCCTGTGAACATTACCATGCTCATGCTTCACATGAGTACGTTACCATGCTTTCATTTTGGAAGGTGAGACCAGAGACCACTGAGGCCTGTGCTTGCAGGCCACTGGGAGTAGAACAGCTGTGATTCTCATTCAGTGTTGGAGTCCCCTCCACCCTCCATGGGCTGCAGCCAGGAAGGTAGGGGGATGAAAACTCAGAGCACAGACCCTTTCATTGCACTGTCCAGCTGAGTGGCCTCAGCCCACAGGCCCAGGCCCAGCATATCTCACACTCTCCTGGAAGGTCTCTGACCACTCTGCACCTCTGAAGACTTCAGGAAATCTTTCTGGCCCCTTCAGCACTAGTAACTTTATGTCCTGCATAAGAAAGTCCTTCCTTGATGCCACAAGCCAGTGAGTTTGCTTAATTTAACCCTGACAGCAGGAGTTCTCATGTTCTCTTCTGTGGCAGGGATGTGACCTGAGGCCCCTCTTAAAAGGGTCATTGGTGCCTCTTGTTTAGAGATCAGTTATTTCCAGATGTGCCATCACCATCCCCTGAACCTTGCTGTTCAGTCATTCCACTCATGTCCAACTCTCCATGACTCCATTTGGGGTTTTCTCAGCAAAGACACTATGGGATTTGCCATTCCCTTCTCTAACACATTTTACAGATGAGGAAACTAAACAGGGTTAAGTAACTTGCCCAGGGTCACACAGCTAGGAAGCATCTGGGGGCACATTTGAACTCACAAAGATGAGTCTTCCTGACTGCTGGCCCAGTGCTCTGGAGTTACCTAGCTCCCATCCCACTGCACCTACCTTTGGGACACATGATGATGATACAATAGCTACCATTTCTTAAGCACCTATTACACACCAGACACAGCATTTAGTATTTACAAATATCTCATTGGATCCTCTTAATGACAAAAACAATTAGGTGAAACCAATGAATGTAGTGACTGACAGCATGTGCCACATTCTGAGCCAAGGGAAAGCAGGCCTGTTCAGTGCCTGTTCTCAGGACCAAGCCTATCCTGTACAATTCAATAGAACAGCTGCCTGGATGAACCTTTGCACTGGTACTATTGCTACCGATGTCCATGCAGCACCCAACCATCTGTCCTTGGGTGACACAAGTGACCCCAGGGCTTTACTTCCTTGACAAAAAAAGTAGAAGTCTTAGAGGGCTTCTATGCTTGGGAGCCCTCCTTGCTCCCACCAGCCAATAATAGCCTGCTATTTCTCTTGCTCCTCACCACGTCCCTGGGAGGCTCCTGTGTGTCCTCTCTTACCACACAGGCTTGAAGACTCAGGCCATTGACAGACAGTCTGTCTGTACCCTGAGGTTCAGCACCAGGGAAGCTACAGGGGGATAAATGTTTCAGCCACAAAGCTGTGCTCCAGGGCTGTCTACCAAGTCACAGAGGATCTAGAGTCAGGAAGATTCCTCTTCCTGAGTTCAAATCCAGCTTCATACACTTCCTAGCTGTGGGAACCTGGGCAAATCACTTAACCCTATTTGCCTCAGTTTCCCCAACTGTAAAATGAGCTGGAGAAGGAAATGGCAAAACCACTCCAGTATCTCTGCCAAGAAAACCCCAAATGGGGTCACAGAGATTTAGACATGACTATAAAAATGACTGAACCACAAAGGAGGAAGTGATTGCAACCAGGACAGAGAGAATCATCTCCATCACAACTTTGGGCAGCCACTCAATCAGTCCACTCTTGAATGCCTGTCAATGCAGCCTTGAATTGTCCTAAGACCCTGATCTTTTTGTTTTCTGCTTTCAATGACATTAGCCAGATGTCTCAGAAGGGGTGGATAAACACCTCCAGAGAGGAAGGGGCCAAGTTCTGGATTTGGTCAGTCTTTCAGAAACCAAGGGGAGAATGAGAATGAGTCCTTTGTAGACTTTTGGGACAAACAACTCTCCCATTATGCAGATTATGAAACTGAGGCCCACAGAAAGAACTGGTACAGGACTCCATAGACAGTATGTAGGAAAGGCTTTAGAACGAGAAGCGATCATGTCAGAACAGTTGGTACTTGTCACTAAACTGACCTCTTGGAATTTATATCCTATCAAGTCCCCCCAGACTCATAACTGAATTGAGTTCAAAGCTGTCTTCAGCCTCACTATTTGTACAGATAGAGGAAAAATGGCACACACCATAGCTTAGGATTGGGAGGCCTCTACCTGCCACTTGAAGACTCCATGGATTAGCTAACCATGATTTCTTGTCCAGTAATGACAAATATCAGCTCAGATTCTGCTTCTTCTGCAGTCATCCCTTCTCCTTTCCCCATCTCTTAGAGGATGTTGCAGAACATGAAACCTCCACCTCTTCTCAAGACTTCTGAATTGCTGTGATGCATGTGGTGCCATAGTCTGTTTGTTATGGAGAACCACCAGGACACGATGACTCATTGACGATCTCTGGAGACCCTGACTCCATGTGCTGTTGGGTGCCTGTCTGAGCCATGGAGAGCTCGGATTGGATTTGCGGAAACTGAGTTTGAATCCTGACTCTGATCCAGTAGGTGCATGACTTTGGACAGGTTCTACATTCTCTCTGAGTCCCAGACAGCTCTCTAACTCTTATCGACCAAGTCACAGAGAATTCTTGTAAAGGACTAGATACTTCCTCCGATCCTCCCATCTACTCTAACCCCTTCCAAACAGGAACCATGCCCAAGAGGTAGAGAAAGCTCCACTGCCTCCATGGTGTGAAACACCAAGAACCCCAACCAGTAACAACTCACTGAATTAACTGCAGAGAAAGGTGATTTCTCACCTCCAGCACTTAGAGTCCTCGACTCCTCTGGCCGCCACACTCGAACAGACCTTGAACTGCAGAAAGTTGTATTTCTAAGAGCAAGGCTCAACAGAAGAGAGGAGGTGGGGGCAAGACCTCTGAGACAAAGACAAACTGTTTAGAAGAGGGAACCCCAAACTGGCACCGCCAAAGGTTCATTTCATGAGCAGTAGAAGTCATGGAGAAGAAGCAAGTGGAAGGGCCACAATTCAAAGACTAAAAGTCTAGGATGCAGAGGATGAAGGAAAGAAGAAGATGCAGAAAATGGTACACACAACCAAAGCAAACTAAAGGGGAAGAGAGAGAGGAGAATCTTACTGAACGAAAGGGGAAGAGAGAGAGGAGAATCTTACTGACTAAAGGGGAAGAGACAGAGGAGAATCTTACTGAACGAAAGGGGGAAAGGGGAATAACTGGATGAAAGGGAGAAAGAAAGGGACCTGATACATTAGGCAAAATTCTGAAACTTGAGAAAGGGGAAACAAGTATAGGGAGGGGAAAGTGGAAGAGAACAGGGCTGCTTTAACTCATAGTAAGCTAACATCAATTAAAGGTCTGTCTTTACAGAGTAAGAGAGAGAAAAGGCTAACCCTAAATGTCAGAGAAGTGGTCATGTGAATGGGTGCAGAGATGCCTTCACTTGAGGGTCTCCTTACTGACGTCCTTCAGTGGTGGGTCAAGGCTGATGTCAGTGACATCATCAGAACAACAGGAATGGGTGTGGACTTTGAGCAGAGCATTATCTTCAGCCCATCATGCTGGGGCTTCTCCATCACCAACACTGACCTCAAAGGGCAGCCATCCAGACAGCATCAGCTCAGTGTGGCCTTCTGATCCTGCCAGGACAGTTCTGGGGCAGCTATATTGCCCCTACCTCCTCACCCTCACTTGCCCATCCCTTCAAAGATCACTCTGCCCTCCCTTCCTCTCCATTACTAAAGCAGAAACTCCCTTGGATCACCCACATTAAGGTTTGCAAAGCACTTTGCAGATATTCTCTACTTGCATCTCATAAACATTCATCCATTTTAGAGACTAGGCAATGGAGTCTCAGAGAGGCTAGGTGACCCTGTCCAGAGTCACACAATTAATAAGTGTCTGAGGTAGATCTTCCTGATGCTGAGTTGAGTTCACTATCCACTGCACCACACTGCTTTTGTGTCCCTTGGTAGAGTAAGGGAGGGCAGAGTGATATTTCCCAATTAAATAACTAGATTCAGCTTATTCATTTGTTAGGATCAACAGAGGATACCACCTGTCCTGTTCAAGCTGAGATGTCTGATGTCCAACGCTAGAGTAAGGCACAGTGAAAGGCCTCATAATCCTGTTTTCTTTTGGACCAGTGAAGGAAGCAAACTTTACCCTGGGCAGAATACTGCACCCCAGAAATCTTTCCTGTCACAGGCACCTCGGCTATGCTGAGCCACCACACAGCCTCACTGCTTCCTGGGCTACTTACTGATGGGGAGAAGGCGGGGGGGCTGGCTAAGAGCTGAAGAGCTAGCCCACCTATGTCTCCAATCCCCAACCAGCTCCCTGATTCAGGCAGCAGAGATCCCATCAGAGAGAACTCAATCAGCACACAGAAGTAAGGATTCATAGCCAGGCACAAAGCTAAAACTTCAGAGACAGGCTGGGTGTCTTCACCGAGACTAAGGAGATGATTCGGTGGATTCAGATGGGAAGTGTTCTGACTGAGACAATGAGGTCAGTCAGTCAGTAAATGAACGTGTACTAAGCACAATGCTAAGTGTTGGGGAGACAAAGAAGGGTAAAGTCACCTCTCAGCTCTCTCAGAGCTCCCAGCCAAACGGGAGAGGGGGAGGCAATATGCAAATAATTGTGTGTATACAAGATGTGTAGAGGAGGTGGAGGGAAGTCATCCACAGACCAGGAGGCCAGGAAGTACTTCAGTCAGATGAGATTTGAGTTATGTCTACAAGGATGCTAGTGGGTGAAGGTGATAACAGAGGTGATTCCTGGTCCACAAGTAGCTTAAAAGGCAGAGAGTTGGGGAGGTTGTGTGTAACAGTGAGATGTGGATTTCTAGAACACAGCTTAAAGAAGGAGGATGGATTGTGAGTAGTGGAAGGAGGGCAAATGGAAGCCAAGAAAATCACAGGTGATCTTCTGAATGGGACAAAGAGGGCTGGCAATTGAAAATGGACAAGAACGGAGGAAAGTGCTCACCTAGCTAAGATGTCAATGCCTCACCCAGAGCACAGCAGGTACCCACAAGAGTCAGTGTCTAAGAAGAAAGCTCTCGGCGGCCTTGGACGCCCACAAATACAGGAACAAAATCTAAATCAGAAACGAGGTGAAGCTGAGAAGTGCAAATGAAATTCCATTCTTCAAAAGGTGGAGGAAGAGAAAAGGGAAACATCTTCCAGTCCAACGAAAAGGCATAGACTGTTGAAGAAGAGGTGATAGGAATCTGGATGGGAAATGGTGGATCCATTTTAGAATTTGTGATGGGGGTGGGGGTAGAGGTGGGGAGGGACCTACTGACCTGTCCTAGTCTAATTTGGAAAATTCTGATTTTTAAATAGTCCGGTTTGGCAGCCTAAAATTCTAGGAGGTCAGCCGAAGCTAGAGGGGTGGGAAACCCTTAACAAATAAAATTCTGAATTGTAGATAACAAACCATTCAAATGAATGCATGGATAGAAAAAAAAGGTTTAAGTGATGGGGATATAAATATTTTAAACATAGAGAAAGGTCCTGTCTTCAAAGAATTCATGGTCTAATGGAGAAGATAATACTCATGGGGAAGTGGGTTTGTTTTGGAGAATTGGAAAGTAAGAGGTGGGGAGATGTGGGTGGATGAAAGGTTGAAGTCTGGCCTAGTGTCTAGGGCCAGCCAGTTGATAAAGTGGGCTAGTCAGTATACCCTTAGTGACCACTCAACTGAATCCAATGATTAATGGATTCACCTTCCTAGGAAATGGAGGCTCCCACCCTCCCAATCCCCAGAATGACAGAAGGAAGCAGATCAGCTTGTTTTTACTTCCTAAGGAGGAAGAGTGGGAAAGCTGAAATGGAAAGAGTTCCTTGGGAAGTAAAGCTAGTAAGAAAGAACCAAGCTCCCACAGTGAGTTCAACCTACCAGGCCAAGACCTGACAGATGTGATTTGGTAATCTTTGAAAAATCCTACAGACTTCAGTCAAGGTCCACAAATTGCCCATGAAGAGAGAATTCTATAAACAGTAGAAAGAGCATTGGTCAATACCACTATTGGGTCTACATCCAAAAGTGACTTCAAAAAAGAAAATGAATAAGGACCTATTTGTACAAAAATATTTATAAAAGCTCTTTTTGTGATGGCAAAGAATTGGACATTGAAGGGATATCCATCAGTTGGGGAAGGGCTGAACAAACTGTGGTATATTGTTGTATAGAATGCTATTGTGCAATAAGAAATTAAGAACAGAATGGTTTCAGAAAAACCTGGGAAGACTCATATGAACTGATGCAAAGTGAAGAGAACGTTTTATACAGTAACAGCAATATTGTACAACAAAGAACTGTGACTAACAGCTCTTCTCAGTAATACAATGATCCAAGACAATCCCAAAGGACTCATGATGAAACATGCTCCCTGTCTCCAGGGAGAGAACTAATATTATCTGAATACAGACTGAAGCATACTATTTTCCCCTTCCTCCTTCCTTCTTTCCTTTCTTTTTCCTTTCTTCCGTTCTTTCTGAGTTTTCTTCCACAAAATAACTGAGATGGAAATGTTTTACACGATTGCACATATATAACCTATAGCAGAATGCTTACTATTACAGGGAAGGGGTGGGGAGAGGGAGGGAAAGAGAGAATTTGGAATTCAAAATTTTTAAAAATAAATGTCAAAAATGCTTTTACATGTAATTATGGGAGGGATAAAATATTAAAGAAAGAGCATTGGTGTTAGGGTCCAAAAACCTGGGTTCAAATCTCCCCTAAGACACCTGTGGCTTTCTAGACCATATCCTTATCCTCTCTCAGCCTCATCTGTGAGAAGATGGAGTTGTATTAGGTCACCTCTGATACCCTCCCTGGTGCAGACACCAGGGCTTTCCCTGATGTTCACAGTTTCTGAAGAAGCCTGCTAGGAAAAGACCCCATGAGGAGGGGCTGGGGTGAGGGTCCCTGATGGTCACTGCTTGGTAGGGTCAGATCCAGGAGCTTTTGGATTGTGGACACTCATCTAGGGGCAGTCAGAGCTGCAGGGAGCCTTGACCATCCATCAGGTTAATAGAGAGCCCAGCCTCAGCTCAGACTGCCCACTGTCATTGATGTTTCTTGAGGGACAAAGGCAGAGGACAGATACAAGCCCAATGGCCAATGCCCTAAGCCTGCTTCCCTCTTGGCCACCTGCTGGAGCTCAAGAAAAAGAAAGAATTCCTTGCACATTTCTAAGAGGGAGAAATTGGGCTATACACAGACCGACCCTGTGCAGTAAGTTAGGCAGCAGTGCCCTCTGCTGGCCGACCTGCACAATGGCCTGGGTCACCCAGCTCCCCAACCAGCCACTACCTTTCCTCTCCCAGCTCAGAAGGGGTGTGGAGATGAATGTGCAGGGGTGAAAGCGTAGGGGACTGGGACAGGGGGAGTATGGAATCCTTGGAGCTTGGGCCTGGGAGCCTTTGAGGCTGTGAGGATTTGAGCCTTGGGACTTAGAGCTGGGAACCCTTGAGGTTAGGAGGATGGGAGACTCAGGGACTGGGAGATGGGGGCTGAGATTCTGCTCTAGGTCATAAGACTCAGCAAGGTGCAGCCCAGGAAGACTGAGCTCAGAAAGCCTTATCTATCCTTGCCTGGAGCAAAGCCAGCCCACTGCCCACTAGGGCAGAACCTTCTCCCACCCTCCCCATCCACTTCTGTTCCTTTCTCACTTAAGCTGTAGACTAGTCAGGTTGTGTCCAGAGAACATAAAAATGAAGAAAAAGGAGAAGGGCTGGAATGTCTCCTTATTCTGGAGATCTTGGCCTGGGGTGCTGTGTACTCTCCAAGACTCTGGGATGCTTTCAGTGGAGAGAGAGAGATAGTATCCTTTCACCAGTGCAGATTGCAACCTCTCTACAAGTGACAGCCTTTGCGGATTACTGCAGTTAGGAACATCTATTACCTGCTGACCAACCTTCTGGTTGTTCTACAGGAAAACTGTCCCAAGGGGAGGCAGGGGACAGACCAATGTTTCTCACTTGTTGCTCTCAGAATCTTGGGCAAGTCTTCAGACCTTCTCTGGGCCTCAGTTTTCCTCTTTGTAAAATTAGGGTTTGGACCAGGCATTCTTTGAGGTCCCTTCCAAAGTGAGATCTGGGATTCTCAATCCTAGAAGAGTCAGGTGCAGCCCCAACAGAACACAGAGGGTACCTCCCAAAGGCACAGAATTAAAGCGCATTTTCATTCACTTTCAGATTCAGTTCATGTGGGTCCCAGTCCTCTCCTCTGTGATAGTCACATGATTGGTCCACATTGTGTTTTATAACCCTATAGCAAAAGGAGGGCCCTAGGTAGTCACATTCATCTGTCCCTCTGGACATTTTTTCCAGGCATGGCCCTTGTCCCATCTCCTCAGAAGGAGGCAGGGCTGGGCGTAGCGGGTGAGACGCAGGACAGACATCAAATCCACTCTGGCCAAACCCTTCTCTATCCCTTATCCCAGGTTGCTCATCAGGGGTCACTTCCATGCCTGCTTGGATCTCTTGGTCCTTGGGGTTACAATGGATTCCAGACCTCACAGGTCCTAACCCTCTACAGCCTGAAGTAAGATGCATGGAGCTACAAAGTCTTCTCAGAGAACCACCATCAGTCTTCCCCTCCCTCAAGCTGCTTCCCTGGACAGGAGAAGGAAGACCAAGATTTACTTGACCAGTGAATCACAGAAGGACACTCTCCTGAGGTCACTTAGTCAATGCCATGTAAACAAAAGTTTGTAGGGTGAATGATAAACCAAAAACAAACAAAAAAACACCCCAAACTTCACACCAAAACAGAGTCACTTTTCTCTCGTGTAATTTGACTTTTCCTGTCGTCTGAAACTAGATGATACTAAGCCATGGCGTGGATTCAAAATGAAGGACCCCTCTCCTCCCACGTTCTCTCCCCTCACACATTTGGACGTGGGAACAGAGACGCCTCGGAATCGGACGCCCAAGGTCCGAACAACTAGGGCAGGGGAAGGGAAACCCCCGGAGGAGAGGCCGAGGTTAGCTTTTGTCTCCATACCCCCAGGGTCTAGCCCAACGTGAACCCTCGGCCAGAGCGCCTTCACTCCTTTCTCCTCCGGGTGGCTGCGGCCTCGGCGCTCGGTTGACCATTTCTAATGGGTGGGGCGGCTCCTACCCAGAAAACATGGGTGTCCAGCCGGATCTGTGCGCTCGAATCCAAAGGCTGACCCCGGGAAGCCCCATGTCCGCCGACGAATTGGCAGCACTCGGGGTTGCTTCTATTCCCTGCCCTCGGAGTGCGGAGCAGACCAGCTGTGCTTGCTGAGCTGTGAACAAGCTGGGCTGATGGGAGGCCCCCATCGCTCTTCTGTCTCCCGTTACCGATGCACGTTGACTGAGTGGCTGCTGTCACTGAGCACAGAGAGGGATGACAGGAAGGATAACCCAGTCCTCGACCTCCTGGAGAGTACAAGCTAATGGGGGCGTAGGCATGAGCGATGGCAGGGAGGTGTTTAATGAGTGCAGACACCCCTGGCGCTCGACCTGGGCTTCCTTCCGCAATGGCAGGAACATCCCGGAAAGAATGGCCAGCAGCAGGAGACACCCACGGAGGCAGAAGGACAACTTGTCCATAATACTGATGGATGCGCACCATCTTACTGGCCTCCCCCAATCCTCTGACCCAGCTAGTTCGACTTGGTTACTGTTTTTCAGACTAGTCCATTTGACAAACGAGGGAAGCTGAATGATGTGTTGAAGATCTCACAGATTGCCAGGAACTGAGGCTGCATCTGACTCCAAGCTCAGGTGTCCAGCCAACCCACCCTCCCATTCACAGAGGACACAGACTTCATCTGGGCTCCGGCATTTGGGGAAGATTGGCAGGGAAGGGGGAAGGCGCTGAAAAGAGGGGAGACAGTCTGAGCAAGGGCAGAATGGCAGCAATATACCGAGGTGCATTTGGAAAACATTGGGGTCACAGGTCTGGCTTGGGTCCTATAGTATTAAGCTGTGAGAGGGAGTGGGAGGCAGATAGTTTGTAGTCTGGCTGAGAAGGTCAGGATCCCTAATATTTCTGCCTAGAGAATGCCAAGCACATTTCAGAAACAGAACACATTCTCACCAAGAAAGAGCTTTGGGAAGCTCTTGGGCTATTTCTTGAGTTGTATGTGCTGCGTGGCCCTTTCAGGCTACCAAAAGTTGGCACAAAAATCACATAGCTGCTCACATGCCTCTGATGACCCAGAGCACCTCCAGTCACAGAACCTTGGAACAAGAAGGGACGAGAAGCCCAGGAGCACTGGCCAGGACTCTGACTCACAGCGGGGGCTCAGACATGGAAACTGACCCAGGGAGGCAGCTTGCACTAACCAGCTGTTCATAGGGATGGAGTGACTTCCTGCAGCTCTCCTGTGTTTGCCATGGCTAGCAAGCTGAGAGTCTGGGACGAAGTTCAAACTTCACTTGACTTTTCTCTCATCAATATTCAGGTTTATCTGAGGAGATAGCTGTTATCAGAGCTGGGGGTACTCTCATTGCAGATCGAAACAGAGCTGAAGCTACCTTACCAACCTCCCTCCCCTCAACAGCACTCCAGTTTCCTTTTCTATTCATTTCATGAGTTCTGAAAATGCAGCTTTCTGGACTCAAGGAAAGAAATGCATTGACTGAAAAGAGTAGAAGAAACTCTCCTGATTTCATCTACCAATTTCCTGAGGATCTGTAAAATGGCAAAGAAATTCCCCTTCCCAGGGAGTGTGGGGAGAACTGAACTCAGGCTCAGAAGAACTGAAGTCAGCCCCCTCACTGTAGAATTTGGCCCATCATGTCATCTCTCTGAGCCTTGATTTCCTCATCTATAAAAAGGACCCAATGGTCCATCCTAGCTCTAAATCCCAAGTTCTCCAGAATCACAGAGCTGACTATGATTCTTGGACACAAGTGGAAGAATCCCCAGAGGGATCAGAGCTGGCCTGGGGGAAGGTCTCCTGATCCTCACACCTCCCCTTTTCAGTATCTCTGGGCCTCAGTTTCCTCATTTGTAAAACAAGGGGTTAGACTCAATGACCTCCAAGATCCCTTTTCAGTTCCACCATTCTGTGAAACAAGATCCATCCCTCATTGGGGACTAAGTAATTACAGTGCTTTCAGCCTTTATAATTCTCTAGCACTTTCACGATGAAATGACTTGCCCAAAGCCACAGTCACACTGCTCTCTGCACAACCTCTGCTCCCTCTCCCTGGGTAGGACAAAAAAAGTCAATTCCCCAGTTCTCAAAGCCACAACTACGGGGGAAAGGGAGCTGAAAGAGAGCAGGTTAGCCCCTCGAGGCTTCTGGAGAACTGCTGACTTCCAGGGAGCTATCCGTGGTGCTGACAGAGGAGGGCTCGGCCTCCCCTTGACCCCTCTGACCTGGTAGACCAGTATGGTACAGCCAAGACAAGCCTGGACTAGATTCACAGGTATTGGGTTTGTGTCTCAGTTTAAGACTTGGTAGTTGAGTAACTAGAGGGAAGTTGCTTCACCTCTTAGAGGCCCATTTTCCTCATCTGTAAAACGGGGACAATAATGACTGGGTTGCCTACCTTGCAGAGTGGATATGAGAAAAGCAGTTTACACAATGGGAGGAATGAGCTTCCTGAGTAACCCAAGCTCTTCATCTAGGGGCTGCTGGCCTCTCGCTCGCTATCCGAATGGTCACTGCTCCTAGGACCCAATGTTTTGTCTGCCTCCAACGCTTCAATCCCCTCCCAGAATCCTCAGTCAGTCATGGGCCCCACCTGTGCCTCAGGCAACCAACTTCTAAAGACTCTATTTCTGCTGCTTTCCCATAATGCCCCCACACCCATCTTCTCTCTCCCCCATTTTCTCTCTCTCTCCCTCTTCCTCTCTCTGTCTGTCTGTCTGTCTCTCTCTCTCTCTCTCTCTCTCTCTCTCTCTCTCTCTCACACACACACACACTTCAGCCCACCAAAGACTCAATGACCCTGCCACAGACACTCAAGGGCAATTTGGAATGATAAGTTAGAACAACAAGGCCAAGAGTGTAGGTGTAGGGAGCCCTAGAAGATTTGTCCAAGGTGCAGGATCAAATGAATTGGAATGGAGAGAACCTGGAGGCAGGGAGACCTTTAGAAGCTAAATCATTCCTTCCCTCAGTTATTCCCAAAATAGTTCTAAAGCCCTTTACCTAACTGAACTCACAAACTACTTAGGCATCCTTCATCTCCAGATGATGAAACTGGGGAAGGGAAGAGAGGAGGAGTGACTTGGCCAAGGTCACTCAGCAAGGAGCAGAGACAATCCAGGGCTCCTCCCACTAGATCCAGTTTTTTGCTGCCCAGTGCTTTTGGAAGATTGCAGGTGTGCTGGGGGCAGGTTAGGCATGTATTCAGATCCAAGATCACGTTTCATCCTTCCAGGAGATCACAGTTCCTTGCAGGCAGTGGCCAGGCCTCTTATTTCTTTGGCTTAGAATCTCAGGCAGAACTTCCACAGGGGGCTGCCAGGAAGGCCGGGCTTAGGGTTGATGTTCTGGATACCACCTCCAGCATCTTAGGCTTCCCTTCTTCAATACCCAGCAGGATTGTCAATGCCACTGGTCTGGGCTTTGATGGCTAACTTCCTGCTGCTGCCACTGCTGCCACAGGGCTGAGATAGGACCTTCTGAGCATAGCATGCCTGTGTCTGCTGCCTCTGGGTCCTCTGTCTCCCCTTCCTCTTTCCCCTGTGAATCCCTCAGCAGTTAGGCCCCTGGAGTCCATTGCTGCCCATCTGCTTTGGATCAGCTTGACCTTGTAGGGAGGTGGCTGCTCTCCTCTGCTTGACCAGAAGCCCTCTGAGGAAATGGGACACAGAGTCTCCTTGGTATCTGGCATGGGGCTTCCCAAAGGAGGAAGTGAATGAACGACCAACCAGTTTTGTTCTCGGGTCTTGTTTCTGATCACTCACTGATTCCAAGTCACCCAACAAACCATCTGAAGATTTCATTCTGCCCTTGGCAGGGCCAGGATAGTGGAGAGTGGGGGAATCAGGGGTTCAGGGCTTCCTATCTCCCTAACATGAAGGGAGAAAGAAGTTCTCAGAGCCTTCTCAGTCTGGCATCCCCAGAAGACTTCAGGCCATTGCTTCTGTCCTCTTGGCAGGACAAGCATTCTGGAAGGCATCTAGCTATTCTGACCCCAGGCCAACAGTCCGCCAACCTTCTGCCTTCCTCCTCAGGCAGAATCAGCTCAGGCTTTCCTTTTCTACTCAGTCCCAACTCTAGAACATCACTGTAGTCTTGGCAAGAGCTTTGGAAGCTTCTCTTAGTCTCTCTAGGTTCCCTGGGACATCAGTCCTTTAGGGGTGTCCTGGCTCATCCACAGTAGCTGTGAGTCCCCCATCATACTTCATGCAGCTACCAACACACAGGGCAATGCCATGTTAGAGTGAGTGCCATGCTGTCTGAAGAGAGCCTGGGCTAGGATACAGAGCTCTTCCTCTGAGCCAGTGGTGGCTAGCCTGGGGGATAGCTGGGGGAGAAGGAAAGGGACCAGAGATCCCTCCAGCCTGGAGCTCTCCTGTCTCAATGCCTTCCATGAGGGAAAGGAAATGCAGCCTGTCTCATTGTGGTGCCCACACACCATTCCATGGAAGTACCCATGAAATACACCTGAAACCCTGTTCTAGGCATGGGGGTACAAATATAAACTACCCTTACATATCAAAACAAGGAAAGATGAAATAGTTTGAGGAGGAATTAAGTGCCAACTAAGGAGATCTGGGAAGGCTTCTCATAGGAAGTGGCACCTAAGCCAACCCTTAAAGGAAGAGAAGAATTGAGGGAGTCAGAGCTGAGGAGGGAAAGCCTGGGAGAGGGCACAGTTGGGCAAAGGCAGAGAGGTGGTAGATGAAACACCACATTCAGGAAACAGTTTGTAGCCTAGTTTGACTGGAGCATAGAGTGACTAAAAGGGGGTTTGTATGGGGTCTTAAATACAAGGCTCTTCTAACAGAGGTAAGAGGGAGTAACTGATGGTTCACAAACCAGGGTCAAAGTGACACGCCTTGGGAAGATCATCTTGGCAGGTGAGGGGAGAACAGATTGGGGAGCAGTGAACCCAACCTAGAGATGACAAGAGGCCAGGCAGGAAGAGGTCAGACCCTAATCACGGACTGAGACTGCCAGGAAAGAATAGGATGGCTGTGAGAGATGTGCCAGGCCAGGGTAACTGAGAGACCACAATGGGGGAGGCAGACAGAGGAGAAAGACTGTGGAGCTACAGTGGATAGCCTGGAGGGAGGGGGATAAGTTTGGGGGGAGAAGAATGAGTGCTGACTCAGACATTCTGTGGCTGAGATGTCTAGCAGACAGCTGGCAGTGTAGGAACGGTGCTCAGGGGAGAGTCCAGGGCTGGATACAGGCAAGGGACCCTCAGAGGTAGCCAGGCATACCTGCTGATGGCAGAAATGGGGGACAAGGATGAGTGGGGTAGGGTAGGCCGTGGCTCCTCTCTTTGCCTTTCCCTTTCCTTCTCTCCTCGGTGGGGCACGTAAATAAGATTTGTGGCCTCCTGAAGGCAGCACACCTGGCTGCTTTCACTGGCAGCAACATGTTGGAAGGCTTTCTGCTGGTTGGGGGCATGGACAAAGATTCAGCCAAGTCAGTGGAAAGGGAGGGAGCAACCAGGGAAAGAGCAGATCCTGAAGGCCCAGCAGGTCAATGCTGACCTTCTCTGGTGTCCAATTCAAATGGAAGCAGATCCTCATTGGCACAGCAGCAGACTGGCTCAGGAAGCCCTGAATTCCAATGATCTGGACTTCACTCTATTTTTATTTGTTTTGCTAAATGTTTCACAATGACATGTTTGTTAGTTTATCCTACACTCTGGTGTTTTACAGCCAAGTCTGACACTTCTGGTATCAATGTTGTGTGTCCAGGCAGACCTTTCTCATGCCCCCATCCATGACTGGGCACCTCCTTCTCACCAGGCTGTCAGCTGTTCCTCTCAGAGCTAGGACTTGAAGGGACCCACAAAGACACTCTTCAGGGTATTTGCGGGGGGTGTATTTGTGCATGTGTTCATGCATGTGTGCATGTGTGTGCATGCATGCGCACATGCATGTGAGTACATATGTGTGCATGTGTGCGTGCGTGTGTGTGCCTGATAATGGAGGAGTGGGGAGAAGAAAAAGAGGAGCTCTCCTTTCTTATTTTCACCACATTAAAGTCACATGGGTCCTTGTTCCCATGAAGGGGAGGCACATTTTTCTCCCTGACAGTTATAAGGCCCAAGGAAATAGCTGGCTCTGCTCCCCGAATTGGGGGCCAGGCCAGGCAGTGTGTCCGCAGGAGATGGAGACAAGTGGATTTAAAGCTCCTCAGGGTCTCGGTGACTCAGTTTCCTAATCTGAGGCGCCACTGCCTGGGATGTGGTGCCATTTCTGAGCACACCAAAGCTTCCTTGACATAAGGCAGTAATATAAACATGCACTATGGGGCCCCAGGACAGGGTGGCTCAGTGGGCCCACACCTACAGCTCAGGGGCTCCCATGAAAGAGCTCAGGACACTGCATAAATCATCCAGTGGCCCTGCAGGCCAGCTGCCAGGCAGCCCACCCCTCTTCCAGGGGCTGAGGGCTGGGGAGCATCAGGCTAATGAGAACTGATGCCAGTGAGAAATTTAGCCCCATGCAGCCAAGAGAGACTCAGAAATGGGCCGTTGCAGGAGAGGCATGTCTTCCAGATGGGCATGCTCCCTTCACTTCTGGGGCTGGTGGTGGGGAAGGTGTGCAGTCTGTAGGAATGGGCAGCAGTAATTCACTCTGGTCACCCTGAACTTAACGCTTGGCCCCTGGATGGACCTGATCTCTCTTGGTCGCTTTAGTCAGGACCCTGAAACCTCCAGCAAAAGGCTTTGCTTCACTCTAGGTTCCTGGCCCTTCAGGGGCTCAGCTTGCCTACTGGCCTCACAGGTTGTGCCCCCAAACTCTGTGCTGTGCCAAGGATGTGCCATCAGCTGCCTTTGCTAACTGAGATCACATTCTCATGATCACAATTCCATGAGTAAGTCTGTCCCCAAAAGACTTGGGGGTTGATGAGATCTCCTCCTGCCTTTGGCCTGTGACTGACCTCTTCAACCCAAGCCTGTCCTGGCTGGCTGCCCTCTATGCCAGCAGTCACAGGGCATATCCTGAAACCGCTTTGTGTGGGGGCCCAAGGCCCAAGGGTGGCTGTCCCAGCTGGCCCAGAGCACACCTTGCAGAATCCCCCTCTCTAGGGTCCAGGCTCTGAATCCTGTCCTAATGGCCAGGTGAATCTTATACAAATGGGGTTTGGTTTCATCTAGCTCCTGAGGAATTGAATGAGCCAAGCCTGGACATCAGCAATCACCCAAGGTCACTGAAGTCTGTGGGCAGCTCCAGAGCATGGCTGGGCTCAGAGACGCCAGGAAAATGACCGTTTGAACTTGTAACCAGCAGGATGGTTTTCAAGGCAATTGCCTGCCCCCTCCTTGGAGGCAGAGGGCTAGCTGAAGCTCCCCCCTCCCTACCTCTCTTCCCTTCTTCTTCCTTCCTTCTGTCCCAGTAATTACAGCTTTACAGCTGCAGTTACTGTAGCCAATGAACCCCATGGCAGCTGAGATGAAATGGGCAAGGACTGCTATCCCTACACCAGGGCCTCTCCTCAGAATTTCAGGTTCTAGGCAACAAGTCTGGTCTTGGCTGCTGCTTGGAGGCCATAAACACTCGCCTGAAGACCTGCCAGGGGCCTCCAGCCCAGCCGAGGACAGGCTGGTACCCTCCTCCCCATGCACTCACCACTGAGGGCAGAATCTGATACTCATTTAGTGCCTGGAATCAGCTGGAACCTGGGCTGCCACTGCCGCTGCAGCATCTGGCGCCTCTGGGCCCGGCCGGTCGGCTGCCTGAGTAGTCACCCCGCAATGGCTTGGCTCAGCTAGCCTCCTGTCACCAGCAGTGGCCCCCAAGGCGACGTGGCAGGCAGATGGAGGAGGAGAAGGCCCCTGGTCTTTGTTCCAGGTTCTCCTCTCCCAGCCTGGAGCCTGGGTTAGTCACAGTGGAGCATTTAGAGTTAGCATTGGTTTGTATTGAATGTTGGCCTTTGGGGACCAATTCCAAGCAGGAAAGACTTGTCCTTAAAGGCCATCAGCCCCTGAAGAGGACAGGCACTGGGACGAAGAACAACCAGCCCCAAAGCTAGCAGAGTGGCTGAGTCCCTGCAGATGTGGGGAGATGGCCTCGGCAGTCATCCCACAGGGGCATGCCTATGCTATGCCAGGCCTGGCACCCTGCTCCCGCCCCTCATCCCCAAAGTGCGTGCTTGACAACCATGCTTCGAGGGAGGGAGTGCACATGTTTGCTCTGACCTCCCTCTAACAGATGAGGAAACTGAGGCACTGAGAAGGAGCCCATGATGCAGTCTTGCAGCTATCAAACAGCATAGCCCCTGGTCCAGCCCCTCCTCTAACCCAGGGCTTCTCCTCAAGCACTGACCCCAACCTCCAGATTTGCCTCTGGCCATGGAGAGTATAGGCTCTATCCATTGGTCTCCCCTCATTTTTCCTTCAGTTTCCCTGATCAGGGAAGAAGTAGGAAATATGGAGAAGATAGGATTCCTGCTCTGTGGTAAGGAGAAAATCGGCATAGGGGGTACCCCTAACCCTGCCTGGCTATCTCTGGGCCGTGTTGACCCTGCAGGGGCACTGGGGCCCATCCCATACAACCAAAAGAATGCCAGCACCCTGTAGCTCCATGAGGTAACTTAGGAGCTGCCTTTGGTCAGCAAAAGCAGTGACCCTCACTCTCCATATTGTACAATCACTACCCCTCCCACTGTGTAAGGCACTGGATCTCAGCAGGGAGCCCAGGGTGTCAAGGGTCCCTCTGTCTGGCTTGGTGTTGTTTTCCATCCCAGAGACCCTCCAGAGCCATCTTTGGACGTTGACTGAGTGGTCAGGGAATGAGTAACAGCCAGTTATGTTGTCAGGTCAGCAACCTAAGCGCTGCCAATGGTCTCTAGCCCTCCCAACACAAAATGAGGTCCACCTCTGAGATACTGACTGCCTCCAGTCTGCTAGAGCTTGCTGAAGACAAACATATTTGGTCTGAAAGGTGCTTGGAGATCATCATTCTAAAAGTGTAGTGTTACACAGCCTAATTCCCATCCCAAAGAGTAGGTTTTGTGGCCACTGAGAAGGGGCGTTCCCTGGGAACTCCCCTGACATCTTCCCCAGGTTTCTGAGGACTTTCCCTTTGCTTTCATTCCCCCACCTCAAGAAAAACTGCCCATGACAATTAGCCCACATGGATATGAATCTTCCTGTGGGATCTGAGAGTCAGGGGCCCAAGGAAGCCAAGGATCTTAGGTTCATGATCCCCCGTAAGACAGCCATATGCAGCCTACTTCCAGAAGGTACTAAGAGCCAAGATGGAATCCAAAGGCCCTCGGAGGGCAATATCTACAGGAACCCCACCCAAGAACATGAAGACA
Organism: Potorous gilbertii; assembly: GCA_028658325.1. NCBI lineage: Eukaryota > Metazoa > Chordata > Mammalia > Diprotodontia > Potoroidae > Potorous > Potorous gilbertii. The sequence continues at coordinate 662,074 of CM053770.1, read as the reverse complement.
AAGCAGCAGATAAAAGACTGGCTCAGGTATCTATGGTCCTAGAAATGGAGGGATCTGCAATTCTGACAATTCTGACCTGGTCATTGTCACCAGAAATTACAGGAAGGCCGTTGTGAAAGAGCCCAGGCTGATTGATTGACACACGTTTTATAGGAAAGTGACAGAAACTCTGCCACATACCAACACAGGCTGACTTTGCATACCAGTTTATGACCCTGGCCCATGGCCCTTAATCTCCCTGGGCATCGCTCCCTTTCTCTTCCAGTTGGTCACAGGCTCAGAAGACATGACCAAAGCACCAGGCAAACTTTTAATGGTTATCATTGCTTTTGTCCCTGGGGCTGCCTCGTCAATCTCCCACATGCTCTGGCCCAACCCTTCCAGACAGGCAGTCAACACAGAGACACCAAATACACAAAACTGGAAAAAGAAATAGAATGGTCTGAGGAGGAGCTGAGCCCAGAGGCAGAGCCAGAGTCCCCATTCCCTGAGAAACAGATCTTTAGGAAAGCATCTAAGCTCATTTCAGTTCTCCATCTACCATCTCACCTCTACTAAGTGGTCCCCACGAGGAAGTCAGGTTGAACAGGGTTGTCATGCGTAGGTCCTACGTGGCTGAGGCCAGCCTGTGATGGACAAGCCATCCACATGGATGACTGTGGCCCAAAGGGACACTGAGCCTGCCCAGGAAGGGAAACCTCCAGGAGCTTCAGTCACGACTAAGCCCAACCCTGCCATCTGCTTGACCCAGACCAGCTTAGCCACTTAGCTCAGTGGGGAAGGGAGCGGCATTGACAGGAAATTCCATTGGCCGTTGTTAATTCTGATCAGGCTTCAGGAAATGGAAAGGATAAAAACACATCAATTATCGGGATAGGAAGTTTTAAATCACATGGCTAGCAGCTTCTGCCAGGACATGGGCCTGCCAGCTTTGCTAAGAAGGTTGGCATTCTGGTGAGACCAAAATTTGAGACCCACATTTTGGAAGCTGACATCACTCTCTAATTGCATGTTCTTTCTCTATGAGGGTAAGGGAAATGAGCCAGGCCTGAAAGCATGTCATTATCACAGCCAATCATGTAGCCTTTGGCGGCTTGGCGTTCAGAACTGCCCCCTCTCGCCCCACCCCCCACATACCACCAAGAGAAAGAAGAAATGAGGCCCCAGCTAAGAAACGCCCCCCCCAACCCCCACTAAGGCAGCTCCTGGAACCAGCTGAGTCCAAGCTGGGAGATGCTTCACCTTCAGGACAGGGGCTGTCTTCCTTCTCATCTCCAGCCCCTAGCTGAGCTGGCTGTCCCTTTGTGGGCGGCACGAAGGGCGAGGCAGGCTTTTCATCAGCATTGGCAAAGGTGAACAGGCTTGGCTTCCTTAAGTCTTAGCGAATGCACTGACCAGCAAGCTTTAATTGCTGCTCCAGTCACTGGCCTGAGCTCTGCCAGCGCAGATTGTTGGAGGACTTTTTCAAGGTGCCCAGAGTACTTGCTAACTTGGCATCTCTCTCATTTCCTGCTTAGAAGCCAAGGGTGAATGTCAGCGTCAAAAGATGAGGGAGCAAGGGAGTGTTTCGTGAAAGTTTTCCTGCCCCCCCCCTCCAGGCCTCTTGTTCCTGAAATGCCTCTCCTTCTTTTGCCTAACCAAGATCCCATTCATCAACTTGCAAGGCAGAGTCTACTCTGGGCAAATGTTTGTCTTGGTGGTCTGTCCAAGTAGGGAAAGGGTATCCTCACCCACTTCGGTGATCTGCTAGACAGCCACAGTGTGTGGACATAGGCAGTCACCATGATTCCTGGGAGTTGTGCTGGTCTGGTCCAGGCCTCCTGCTGGCCTCACAGGTGTCTGGAATGGGCACAGCAAACCCTTCTCAGGAAACCAATTTTGGAAGTCTCCTTATGTAGGAATTCCTAGTGAGAAGTATCATTAGGACTGAAGGGAGGTGCTATGGATAGTGACAAAGGCAGGACCTGTGGGTCTCCATCCTCACCATTGCTCACCTCCACCCCCTGGACAGCCCCTTGTTCAGAGCAGATGCTGATGAAGGAGATGGTGCCCAGGAACACAATCTACAGAGGCTGGTTAATCAGCATGAGCCAGGGAAGCAGGTCAGTGGTGGATGTAGCCAGGAAGCATGCCAGTGAGGGTTGGCCATGTAGAGGAGGAGAAGTATCAAGCCCAATGATGACAATAATGTTGTGTGGACATTTCTTGCCCCAACTTTCCCACTAGCCAGAAGATCTTTCCAGGAAGCATTGATGCAAATTCACCAATGTCATCCTCAGCCAAGCTTGACCTCTAGAATGACTGTGGAGGGCTTGGAAAGAGCTGGCCGACTTCACGCACGCAGCAGATTTACTTCATCAGAAATTCCAGACCTCTCCACTGATGGGTCGAGGCAGAGGACTCTCCCCTTCATATGTGCAGTGCTGCCCTGCAGCCCCCTTCACAACCAACAGCTTCAGGGGATCCCAGACTCTGATCCCCAGGCCCAGTGAGCACACACACACACACACACACACACACACACACCTTTCATCTTCTATCTGTGTTTCCTCCTCTTTCTATCCAGATGTGTTTGACATCTGCCTACATTAACTCTATTTTCCTTTGACATTACTGGTGATTAAACCAAGAGAAAACCCCTTGAATCTGGTTGTGCTCTTCCCCAGTCTTTCCCAGATCTGTTTTTAAACTGAGTAGCAGTCCCACATAACCACTTTAGGATCTGGCACAGAATGGAGAGCTAGACACAAGATGTCCTAGCCAGACAATTTATATGTTAACATAGAGCCAAGACATTTCTAATCATGGTGAGTTTCAAGGTAAATATGGAAAGTGAACTTTTCCAACAGATTCCTTTTTTAAAGAACAAAGTGGCCTGGACACACATCAAGCCAAATTCCATTCTCTCCCCCAAATGCTTGAACTATATGTCATGTGCAGCAGGCAAGATGCACTTCCCTCACTGTCCCTGCCTTGATTTTCAGTACCACAGAAGTTCCCCAGGACTGGCTGCAGGAGGCTTCCCAATGCCAGCTCTCATACTGCAGACACTAGTCTGGATTTTCACCTTCCCATGTTTCTTCCTTTGGGCTAATAAAATGGATGAAGTTTTCTCAGACGTTCCATCCCAGTTACCTCAGTTTCTCTACTCTCAAGAATCTTTCTCTGTCTCTGTGTCTGGTTGTCTCGGTCTTTTTTCCTCCCCTCCCCTTTCCTCTCTTCTCCTTTCCTCTCCTCTCCTTAAAAAAATAATCATTCCCTGCCAACATTTGGCTGGTGTTGAAATACAATCCGAGTCATTCCCAGATTTAGCAAACATCATTAACGCCTAAATGTAGACATTCACTAAACATAAACATGTCTCACTTGGGTTAAGGGGAGTTTTCTAAGCATGTTACCACCATGTCATGCCCCAGAAACTACCTCTGGGCTCCTCTGGGCCTTCAAGGGGCTTCCATATAAATACACCATTTGGTTAAGCACAAGAGGAAGCTTCCTTCTGCTGAAGAGGAGGAAAGTCTAACTGGAGTTTCAACAACCCTCCTTTACAAATTCTGGGCCCTGTGTTGGGTTGTGGAACCCATGGGACCAGTGTGTGAGCACCCGGCTTCAGCCTGGTGAGATAGGGGCATTAAAGGAACAACAGTAACCCCAGGTGGAGTCTACAATTCCTCCAGAAGCCCACAACTGAAATCTGGAGATGGGGCTGAGTGGGCACTGGGCAACATGGTCCAGATCACATGGTGGTCTTCCCTGGGAAGACTGGGCAGGGCAGGGAGGATGTGCCCTCATATCCAAAGCCAAGGAACACACTTTGCCTTCATAAAGCCCATGGAGAGACCTCAGTGCACAGACAGGCATCCATGAGGTACCCAGTGATGACAATGACCCCAGTGGAACTCAAGCCCAGCTACCGAGTCAGTGTATTAGGCAGCTAATGGTGCAATAAACGTGGCTCTGCTCTTGGAGTCAGGAAGACATGAGTTCAAATCTAGTCTCAGACCCCCTACTAGCTGTAGGATACACAAGTTACTTCACCTCTCTCTGCCTCTATGTTCTCATCTATCGAGTGGAATAACACTATTAGCACCTACTACTAATAATAGCACTTACTGCCAAGATTGCTGGAAGGATCAATGAAAAAATATTTGTCATTCCCCTTGCAAACCTGAAAGTGGCAGTTCTTATTCTTGTTAATGTGGCATACCCTTCCCCAGGCATCCCTTCATTCCCCTAATAACCCAAAGCCAAGCTTTATCTAGATTTAGACCAGAGTCTGAGGATGCACCAATGGTAGCAAGAATGTGTCCCAAGACTTTGCAGGACACATCATCAGTGCTCATGGTGTGTGTTTGTGTGTGTGTGTGTGTGTGTGTGTGTGTGTGAAGAGGAGAGGATGGAGGGGGTAGGAGAGTAGGGCTCCATGGCTGACCTCAGTACCACAGACTCAATGCCGGAACCAAAGTTTGGGATGTGGAGTCAGAGGGCTGAGGTTGGCATTCCAGCTCTTCTGGTTACTCCCTTGATCAGACCTTGATCAGTCACTTGCCCCAATTTCCTTATCTGGAAATGACTAACGACCTCTACACTCCCCTCTCCACCTGAACAGACACACAGAATGTTATGAGGAACAAAGGTATGTCCCACAGGGAACAATCTGTCAACCATAAAACATGGTGGAAATATCTGCTGCTATTTCTGTCTACATTTTGATGCTTACAAATCTTCTTTTTATGTCATCCTAATCTGTTTTCAGTGGAGCTCCTGGCAAAAATCTGTTTTCTGGAGTAACTGGACAAGGAGAAAGAGAAAGGGGTGGGAGGGACGGAGGGAGAGAGAGAGAGAAAGAGAGAGAGAGTGCGCACTTGGGAGAATAAGGCTAATGGAGAGAAAATAGGATTGGGGGAAAAGCCAGATTTCTCTCATCCCCCAAACCAGAAAGCAATGGCAGAATTGTGGCTTCCAGTCTGTACTGTTCCCTGGGCAGATGAGATGTTCTTAGTGAATGAGGACAGCAATCAGAGATCTGGGGGAGGGGTTGATGGCCTTTCACTCCAGTGCACAGAGACAGAATCCAAGGATGAGATGGGAGAATATGGTTCGTTCCCAGGTTCTCTACATGACTAGACCCATGTACAAGTTCCTCAGGAGACAAAAAGGATGACCTAGTACTCCTGTCTCCTTGAGGACTTGCCACATTTCGTTATGATTCACACAGTCAAAGACTTCAGTGTAGTCAGTGAAGCAGAAGTAGATTTTTTTTTCTGGATCTCCCTTGCTTTCTCCATAATCCAGGAAATGCTGCCAAATTTGATGACTAGTTCCTCTGCCTCTCTGAAAACCAGCCAGCTCTTCTGGTGATTCTTGGTTCACATATTGCTGGGGTCCAGACTGCACAACCTTAACCAGAACATGCTGGTGTGTGAAATAAGTGCAGTTGTTCAATAATTTGAGCATTACTTGGCATTACCCTTCTTTGGGATTGGGACATAAACTGATCTTTTCCAATCTGATGGCCACTATTGAGCTGTCCAAATTTGCTAGATTATTGAGTGCAGCATTTTAACAGCATCAGCTTTTTGGATTTTAAACAGTTCAGCTGGACTTCGATCCCCCCAGCCTTATTGTTAGCTATGCTTCCTAAGGCCCCCTTGCCTTCCTTCTCCAGGATGTCTGACTCTATATATCAGTCACCTCATCATTGCGGTTATTGGTGATGTATCTGTGATCTTTCTGATGTGATTCTTTTGTGTACTCTTGCCACCTTTTCTTAATCTCTCCTGCTTCTAAGTCCCTACCATTTTTTGACTTTGATCATGCCCATTTTTGCATGAAACTTTCCCCTGATATCTCTAATTTTTTTTTGAAGAGATCCTTTGTCTTTCCCATTCTATTATTTTCTTCTACTCTTTTGGATTTCTCATTTAAGAAAGCACTCTTAATCTCTCCTTGATATTCTCTGGAATTCTGCATTCACTTGGGTATATCTTTCCCTTTCTCCTTTCCCTTTCCCTTTCCTTCTTTACTTAGCTATTTGTAGAGCTTCATCTCTTCTTTTTCTTTCGAATGCTTCCCCCCCCATCCCCCGCTACCCGGCTGTCTCTTTTACCATATGAAGAATCTCTGTCCATGGTTCTTCAGGCACTCTGTCTACTGGATCTAATGTCTTAAATCTATTCCCCTCCACTTCATAGTCAAAAGGGATGTTATTTAGGTCATAGTTTTATCATCTGATGGTTTTTCCCTACTTTCTTTAAGTCTAAGTTTTGCAACAAGAAGCTAATGATCTGAGTCATAATCAGTGCCAGGTCTTGTTTTCACCAACCATATAGAGCTTCTCCACCTTGGTTGCCAAATAAATAATCCACCTCATTTCTACACTGACTATATAATGATGCCTGTGTTCTTTGACTTGTTGAAAAACTGTGTTTGCTGTGACCATTGAGTTATCCCGACAAAACTCTTAGTCTCTGCCCTGCTTCATTTGGTACTCCAAGGCCAAACTTGCCTGTCACTTCAATTATCTTTTTAGTTCCTACTTTAGCCTTCCAATTGCCTATAAGAAATGTGATATCATTTTTTATGTTATTTCTAGAGGATGTTGTAAGTCTTCATAGAACTGATGGCCTCTTCAGCATCAGTGGTTGGAACATAGACTTGTATTACTGTGATGTTGAACAGTTTGCCTTGGATCTGAACAGACATCATTGGATCATTTTTGAGATCATTCCCCAGTACTGTTTTTCTCAGCCTTTTATTGACTGAGGACTCCTCCATTCCTTCTAAGGAATTCTTGCCACTTGAATTAAACTTACCCATTCCCATCTATTTAACTTCACTGACACCCAAGCTATTGTTTAATCTTTCCGTGTCTTGTTTGACCACATCCAGCTGACCTTGGTTCAGAGATCTTACATTCCAGGCTCCTGGGCACTGTCGATCTGTATGGCACCCGACTTTGCTTTTGGCATCAGACACACCCACAGCTGAGCTTCCTTTTGGCTTTGGCCCAGACACTTCTTTAGTACTAGAGCTACCTGTGCTTATCCTTTGCTTTTCCTCAGTAGGGTGTTGGACACCTTCTGACCTGAGGGGTTCATCTTCGGGTGTCATGTCTTTTATCATCTTAGTACTGTCCATGGGGTTTTGCCATGGACAAAGATACTGGAGAGGTTTGCCATTTGCTTTTCTAGTGGGTCACCTTTTGTGACACATGAGTAAAAGTATCAGTCACCAAGACGGCTTGCAGAGTGAGAGTCACAGACCCAAAGAAAGTCAAGAGAGAACAAAAATCCTGGAATTTCTGACCTTGGGAGCCTGGATGTGTGGGCCTCCACTCCACTCCTACTGAGACTGTCACACCCTGCCAGGGTTAGGGTCAAAGGGACTCACTGGGGGCAGGGAGGCACAGGAAAGCAGACTTTGATTTTGGAACCCTTTGCTCAGGTTAAAGAACACAAAACAAGTCAAGGCTTGTCCCTCAGCTTTTCCACAGACCTGCAGGCTGCCTACAGATATTCTCTAGGTCTGTCTCCAAATATCTGCAGAGCTGCTGGAGGTCATAAGTTACTAAGGAAGAGGATTTCATTTGGAAGGGGAAAGTCCCTAGAACCTGAAGTCAAGGACAGGGGCCTTCCCAGGCAATGGCAGAAGGGTTCCTGTGTCTTTAGTGTACTCATACAAACACAGCCCTGAGAGCAAGGAAGACTGAGGATTAGCCTCAATTTATCAGTGAAGAAATTGAGACCCAAACAGGGGACGTTAGCAGCCTAGTGTCCCTGCCACAGGGACCAGGGTTCGAGGTTAGGTTTCCTACATTCAACTTTGGGCTGCTTTCTATCAGCTCATGCTGCTACTTTAGCTACTTTGGGATGGATAGGACGACTCCCAGAATCTCCTGGTGGGTCTCCCTGCCTCATGTCTTCCCTCTTCAATCTACCCTTCACACACAGAAGCCATAATGATTGTGCTACAGCGTAGATCTGACCATGTCACTGCCTTACTCATGAAACTCCAGCAGCTCCCTATGACCCGAAGATTGAAGTATCAGCTCCTTTTTTTTTTTGGCATTCAAAACCCTTCAGAACTCGGCTCTAATCAGTCATCCCAATGTTATTCTGCATTACTTTCCTTCCTGCCCTCTGTAGTCCAAACGGGCCTCCTGGCTGTTCTTCCCCTTCTCCTCTGGCTGTTCTTCCAAGCAGGCACTCCTTTCTTGCCTCCATTTGCCAGAGAGTCCATTTTTTCTTCAAAATTCTGCCCAGGCATCATCTTCTACTTTAAGTCTTCTCTGATCTCCACTCTTAGGATCCACCCTCCCAAAAAAATTACCTATGAATTCTGTGTGTTTTTATATCCATCGCTCCCTGTAACCAGGGACTGCCTCCCTTGCCTTCATGTCCCCTGCAGCAAGCTCAGGAACTGGCACATGGGAGGGGCTTATTCCATAACTGATTGATTTTCTGTGAGCTGAAAATTCTCCCTGAAAGGGGCCATGAGAATGTCAGCTCTGTGGAAGGTGGTGACCCAGGAATGATTCTGAGGGGGAGCTCTAGGGAGCCTACATGGTGAACGGTCCTTGACCTGAGCACTGGCGCTCACCTGGCCAAATGGGGAGGCAGTTCCCACCTTTCCCTGTCGCCTTCAGGACTGAACAGGAAAATGGAGGTTCAGGTTGAAGTGGGGATAGCACCTCAGCACCGTGGCCAGAGACATGAAGGTCTCTGAGGAGGAACTGCAAGTCTCCCTTGAAGACTTAAGGACATTCCTAGCCCAGAGTCATTCTTCTTCTACAAGGTCTCTGGAGGGTGAGGGTGCCTTCAGTGGCTGGACTATGAATCGACAATCTACATCATTTACCCTGGGTCTGACTGCTAACGCTCATGGGCAAAAGGACTCTGAAAAATCATACCAGGAACATGGAGATAACAATGATCCTGGCTTACAGGGACCCTTATGGATCTGGCCTCCTCTGGGTCTCAGAACTACCGTGTGAGGAAGGAGGTGCATGCAAATGAGGAAACTGAGTTTGGGGCGGGGAGGGGTATTTACACTTGCCTAAGGTGATACAAACAAGTAGCAAAGATGGAACTCAAACCCCAGTCTGCCCACATCACTCCTTTTCTGCCTCTCCCCAGTGCCCAGATCTCCAGACTGGGGACATAGATGACATTAAATACGAGAATTCTCCAGGTTTCCCAGAGATGCCAGAGAATGCAAGCCAGCACCCTGGCCTGATCTGTGCCAACCCCAAACACTCAATAGAATTCCATAGGTGGTGTCGAGCTAGCCTCCTTCCTACATCCCCTCTCCCAAAGAAGCCATGATACTTTAGCCCAGCTCTCAGGCACTGTAGGATATTCTTTACTAGGGAGATTCTAGAGGCCCCTTCTCTCCAGAGCCTGACTGGGGTAGTCAGGAAAATGGAGAATTCAGTCAGCTGCTCCTGAAGCAGACATCCCTGACAGAATGAAGGCTCCCCAAAGGGCCCTGGACCAGCTCAGGCAGGAGTCTTTGAGACCAGAGGCTGTACTTTGTCCCTTGGACCCTCCCAGGATGCACTGGCTACAGAAAGCTCTGAACAGACCTGACACACCAGTGTGCATTTACTTCTCTCCTGGAAATCTTGGGGTCACTTGGGAAACCTGCTCTGCTGTCAGCCACCAGAGGGCGAGTTTGGTCTGCTCCAGGAGCCCAGATCTCTGGGAACTTGGAAGGAAGAAAGACCCCATGGCCAAGCTGGCATTGGTCCTGGGATGCATGAGCACAGACATGCACATTCATACTTGTGCGCGCACACCTTCACACACCCTGAAAGGCAGAGTTGTACCCTTTACTCTGATGCGCTTGGCTATTTTCTCCTCAATGTCATGCACTGGCCTGTGTGTGTGGAATGGCAGTGAACTCCTGAGCTAGGCCCTGAGAACCTGTGAGTCAGAGCTCATGGGAAAGAGAGTGTCCAACTGGCCCACCAAGCATGCCTGCAGCAGGGTTGCCTGAGCCAGTCACAGGCCATTCACGTGGTGCCTCTCTGAGGTCCACAAGCCTTGGCTAAAGACCCACTGGGTGCTAGGACTTGACCCAACCCATGAATGCCCAGGCTAAGGACCAGTTTTATGATACAAACACAGAACTAAAAAGGGAACAGGTACCTGGGGAAACTCTCCACAACTCTACTGAACATTTGACTCATAAGGGTTTGATATCCAAGTTATATAAAGAATTATTTAAACCATACAAGGATAAAAGCCACTCCCTAACTGACCAACGGCCAAGCCAAGTGAACAGGCATTGATTAAGTGATGACTCTGTTCTAGGAAGTGTGCTAAAGTCAAAATATATGAACAGGCAGTTCTCCAGGTAGGTTACACAAAGTTGAATGAGAAGACGCTGCAAATCACTAATAATTAGAGAAATACAAACTAAAGCAAAGCCCATCTGAATGGCAAAGCAAAAGACTGGCTGAAAGAAAAAGAGAACGATCAATGGTGGAGAGGCTGAGGGAAGTGGTCACATGGAGACGCTCTTGGAGAAGGTGTGAACTCGAACCATCGCAGATATCAATCTGGAACCACTCCCCATCCCCCAAGTCGCTGAACTGTTCAAGCCCCAAAGAGACCAAAGAAAGAAGAAAAGGGCTCATATGTCCCAAAATATGTGTAGCAGCACTGTCTTTGGTGGCAAAGAAATCAACACGAAGGGGGCACTTGCTTTTGGGGAATGACTGGACAAATTACGGTATAGGAATGTAATGGAATCTTTTTGTACCATAAGAAATGATGAACAGGAAAGCTTTAGAGAAAAGAGGAAGTTCTATGAACTGAATCAAAGGAAATCAAGAAGAACAATTTATATAAGATCAGAATGATAAAGACAAATGATACAGAAAGATTTTTCTTTGATCAAGGTGATGACCAGCCACAACTGCTATCCCCCACCCCTGGCTAACTGCCAGAGATGGGGGATTCAGGGCACAGGATGACACACATTCAGGGGCAGGAATTCAGCACAAGAATTTGTTGGCTTGACTACACCCATTTGTTACAAGGGTTTGATTTTTTTTCTTTTCTTTCCAATGTGTGAGTAAGTAGGAGGGGAAAAGTTACTTTTTGTTAATAGAAGAAACTTAATTTAAAAATGACTTCTCTAGGATTTCTACCAAATTCATCTGCTCATGTCACAAATGCGATCCCTCCCTTGAGATGATGACTTCTGTTAACGTGAATCACTTCTATGGAAGAAAAGAAAACCTGTCCTCCTGGCCACCTCCCTCTGCCCCACCACACATCTAGCTTGCCTGTCCCTCTGCCACCTTTACACAGTGTCTTTGGTCTTTGATTTCAGGGGTAGAGATAATTCACCAATTGGAACACAGGGAAGAGGGAGGGAAGGAGGATCCTCTCTCCCGACCCCAACCTCCTGCCAAACTGAACTCTTTCATGGAGACATCATTTCAAAGTGGGAAAACAAATGAATTTTACCTTCTGACTGGTGTGTGTCCAGTGGGGTCTGTGTCTCCTTGCAGTAGGATACAACTTCCCTGGGCAAGAAGTCCACCTGAGTCACCTTGGAAACACCAAGCTTGTGCAGTCTCCGCCTAGGAAGAAGAAATGGAATGATCCATGAAGTGGGCAGTGACCCATTGGGGCTGGTCTCAGCCCCCTCCCCTTCTCCCATGCAGCCCAAGCAGGGGCAGTGCCAGCTAGAAAGACCAGCAGTGGAAGGCAGGAGGGTGGGTAGAGCTGGGAGACTGTGGGCAAGATACTGCCTCTTCACTGGCCTCAGTTTCCTCTTCTACAGAATAGAGGTCTTGGGCTTGAGGGCCTTGGTTTGTTCTGAGGACCCTGCCAGATCTAAGTCTGGGAATTTGCTCCATTAGAGCTTAGGAAGAGCCCTTAGGGTTCCCCAGAGTATTTGGGATAAATGCATGCACAAAGGAGAAAAGGGAGTGGGAGGAGATTGAGCTCCCACCTTAAACCTTCATCTCAATATGTAGTCAACTGACCACTAACAGAGGGTCAGAGACAAAGAACAGGGCATGAACCGGGAGAACCCAAACAGCAGAGGGAGCAGAGAGAGGAGAGCTGAGGGAAGTGTAGCAACTTGGGCCCAGGACTTCTTCACCCCAGAAGACGCTTCAAATGCATCACTCTGAGGAGCCCGCACTCATGCACACACCTCACAGACTATGACCCCAAACTCTAGGACACAGGAAGATACCATGATGGGAGGTGGGGAGGCTGGCTCAATGGTCCAAGGCACTGAGTCATCAGTGCATAAAATAATGATGTTCCTCCTAGGTGGCACCCACAGTATGTGCACGGGTCTGTGGGGAGGGGGAGAAGGGCACCAGCATCTGGGAATAAGGAAGGGTCTCCTGTAGAAGCTGATGTTTGAGCTGAGCTTCAAAGGGAGCCAGGGATTTTAAAGGTAGAGGTGAGAGGGAGGGCATTCCAGATCTAGGGAATAGCCTGGACAAAGCCTTGGAGGCCAGGGATTAAGTGTCAAATGGAAACCAGGAGATTAGTTCCTTTCCTGGAAAGGGAGATTGGAGCCAAGTGAAGAAGGCCTTTAAACACCAACCAAGGGAATCTATGTTTGGAGGTTATGAGCAAGAAAAGGATGTGGTCAGATCTGAGCTTTGGGGAAGTCCCTCTGGGCTTGGAGGGGGAAATGAAAGACAATTAGGGCTTGGTGAATGACCTGAGGAGGTGGCTGTGGCCTTGGAGAGGAGCTGTATAGAGTGGAGGAGACTTGGAAGTTTCTTCGAAATGGGGAGTGGTGAACAGTGAAGACACCCCAGAGATTGTGAACCTAGGGTTTTAGGAATAGGTGAAAATATTAAGTTCACCATTGGACAAGTTGAGTTTGAGGTGCCTACAAGACATCCAGCTCAAAATGTCCAACAAGACAATTGATGATGTGGAATGGGAGCTCAAGAAAGAAATGAAGACTGGGAGCCATCTTCGAAGACATGATTCCTGATGCCACGAGAGTGGATGAGGTCAACATAATGGGGCCCAAGTTAGAGAGCTGCGGGACAGTCACAGCTTGGGGGTGGACTGTGGATGATGGCCCAGCAGAGGAAACTGAGAGGGAATGGCTAGATGAGGAGGAGAACCAGAAGGAGAATCATGAAGACCCTGGAAAGAGAGCATTGGCAGGGCTGGGCAGCAGTGTCCAATATAGAAGAGGTCAACCAGAATGAGGACTGAGGAAAGTCCACCAGAGCTGGAGATTAGTACATCACTGGGGATGCCAGGTGGGTCGAGATGGGCCCACTAATTATCACAGTGGACCTGCTGTTGGTCCAGCCACTCTGAAAAGCTATTGGGAATTAAGCTTAAAGGGGGGCAGGGCGGGGCTGCAGACTGGACGTGCAGACTCATTGGAGCGAGGAGCTTCCAGGTGACAAAATTATCTTCTCTAACGCAGGTTGGCACCTTCCCTGCAACTGGAATCCTTAGAGTTGCCTCGGGCACTGAATGGCTATGGAAAGGCCGAGGCTCTAGGATACGGATCCCACATATCGGAGGCAGGGCCTGACGCCAGATCTTCCTGATTCCAAGGCCAGTTCTCCATTCACTATGCCAGGCTTCCTCGTGTTTTTAAAAAAACTACTGGGCATTCACCCCAAGAAGGGAGATGACGGACAGTACGCTCAGTCGTCAGGAGTACGACTCTTGGGAAGACTAAAAAGACAAAGAAGGAAACAGCCTGGAGGAGCAGACTACACCAACTGAGAGTCTGCGACAAGAAAACCCGAATGTTGAGAACTGAGAATGGAGAGCGGGGCTCAAGGGCAAGCATAGATACCTCGCGCTGCGAGGCTGGGGCTCCCGGGACAAGACTCAAGGAGTCGTTGTGTTCTCTGTTTGGGGGATGGTTCTCTCGGGGGCTGGAGGGATTTTTTGGGTACCGGGAAATGTGATGAGTCATAGGAAAGTAAGCGAGGACAATTTTTTAAAGCGATCTTTGGTAACTTTGGAGAGACAAGGTCTGAGCGAGATCACGAGGCTGGAGGAGTGAAAGGAGAAATGGAGGCAGGGAGTGTGACCACAAGACGGCGCCTGATCAAATCTTGTTGTTGGGGAAGGGGCTGGGACTGTCGGTAACCCTTGGGAAGACTTAATTCCTGGTCTCTATGTGAGTGTGTGTGAGTGTGTGTGTCAGTGTGAGTATGTGTGTGTGAGAGTGTGTGTATCAGTATGTGTGTGCGTGTGTGCCAGTGCGAGTGTGTGTCAGTGTGAATGTGTATGTGTGTGTGTGCATGTGTCAGTGTGAATGTGTGTGTGCATGTGAGTGGGTGTGTCAGTGTGAGAGTGTGTGTGTGTGTGTGTGTGTGTGCACATACCTGTGTGTTCTGATCTGTGGGAGGGAGTTGCTCACTTCTGGTGCAAGGATATAAGGAGTTCTAGAACACACCTGGCCCATCCCCCTCACTTTACAGATGAGAAAACTGAGACTTGGAGGCCACAGAAGCAGGTTTATAGCTAGAAGAGCCTTAGATGCCTTTGGCTCAGCAACTCCTTAACAAGGCCCAGAGAAGTTGGCTACCCCCAAGGACATGCTGGAAACAAGTGGGGAAGAAGCAAGAAAACTGTCTTTAGAATTTCTGAGAAGCTTCCATTGATTCCATGCTTTGACGTCTTTCTCAATCCTCTTCCTACAGCCTCCTCCTCCTGACCACTGTCCTGTGCCCCTTCACCACAAGCAGGTGGGCTGACGCCAGAGTCACCCAGAACCCTTCGCAAGGTCTCTTTGGCTAGCTGCCCCTCCCCCACAGTAGCTGGGGCTACTCTGCTGGCCACCCTCCTCCAGAAGATGGGATTGCTAACCATGGTTGACCTTTTCACTTGGGCTTCATGTCTTCTCTCCCTTCCTTCCTGCCAGCCCCACAGATTTACTTGACCCCGGGCATCCAATCTAGCTTCTAGTGAGGCCATATCCATGTCCCAGTTCTTTCTCACTGTTCTAGATGTCACAGCTCTGGGTTCCTTCTGCTGATATGGGGCATCAGAGAATTCCAAAGCAAGGCACTCAGAAAACCAGGCTGACCCCACACAGTCCATTGGCAAACCCTCTGATGCAAGGAGACCAAAACTGCCTGGGCTAGATGTCTATGTAATGAAAATACACCTAGGGGTTGAGGAGGAAGCAGCTCCCTAGTCATATACACCCACAGAAAAAGCTCCAAGGTGCTGTTCTAGAAGGACTTTTGAACCAACTCAGCCTCTCCAGTTGAGGGTGGTAAATCATCCATCCAAGGCTTGAAGGACATTCTCAGAACAGGCCTCCACCTGGGGCCCACACTGCAGCCCTAAGTAACCATGGATGGAAATTCTGCTTGGAACGAGCATGGACTGCAGGAGAGGGGCATGAGGGAGCATCAAGACTAGGTTCCCAGAGAGGCAGACCTGGATTCAAATCCTTCTTCATACCCTGGGCTTCTCCTTTCACTTCTCCTAGCCTCAGTTTCCTCATCTGTAAATAGGGATAACAATAGTGCCTCCCTCCCAGGGCTGTCATGAGGATACCCAGAAACTCTTAAAGATTTCTGACACAAATTCTGAGTAAGGATTCTGTGATCATAGTTGCTACAGTTATTACCTTGTGATTTGAGCAAATCCTTTTCTCTGCCTAGGCCTCAATGCCCTCATCTGTAAAATGGGGGATTGACCCCACTTCCTTGGGCCCTGCACTGCTCCTGAAGGCTCAGAAGGACCCCCTACCTCAGTTAGGCTCTCTTTCATCATCCTCCTCTGGGGTGGAGCCTGCGCCCCACAAGTGGGGTGCCCCAGAACTCTGTTGAAGCTTCCCTTTTTTGCTGACTTGGGCCATTTCCTGAGGTGGTGAAAGGAAGTCACAGGGCCTCAATTCAGAGCTAGAAGAGCCTGAGGGGATGGAAGCCTCCCCTTCTCCACCTGATGCAGCATCTGTCGGCTGAGCAGAAGTGTTGATGGGGAGCCCAGGGAAGCCCCTGAGCCCTGAACCCTCTCCACCACTGCTACAGCAGTGACCTGGGCAGTAACAAAGCCCCCCAGCCCTAATGACAGGCGATTGTTATGAGGCCCTTGGGGGAGGAGAGATGGGGCAGCACACAGGACAACAGGAGGGGCTCTCAAGTATGGACAGAACCGAAATCCCACTTGGTGTTAGTCAAGGGAAGCCCAGCGACAGGAGGCTCAATCATCCCATCCTCGAGGACCTTGGTGGGGGGGAGTTCCCCTTGTCCCTCTTGGAAAGAAAAGGGGATCACATGGGGGAGGGGCAGCAATGGTCATCTTTTTGTGGTGTCTTTTCCTCAAAAAGATGCTTCCTTTGAAGTTCAGGGAACAACTGGAAGGAAATTGGCATCTCAAATGCAGATTTGGCAGCGGGGACAGAAAAGAGCCCAGCCTTTCCAACACAGCCTTTGCAAAGAAACAAGCAAACACAGAAGCAAAGAGCTGACAAATACCCAATTTCTGAGTCTGTCTGGAGCTGCAGCACTGAGGGGTCAGTGTCCCACTGGAGGGTCCTAAGGCAGCTGGTTATCAGTTGTGCAGCACAAAGGGGAAAAGAACACACACAGTTAACGAAAAGGGAGAAAAGAACTGTCTGGTGAATCAAGTCAATGCCATTTACACATAGAAACATGTGCTGAGTCCCCAGACCCAGGGCGAGAGAAAAGCCAGGTAAAGGACAAATAGGGATCAGTGCCAGGCAAAGGGGGGGAGGGGCTCTCGAGGGGTTTACTCAGAGGACAACCCAGGGCCAAATAAGTAATCCATGGCCTCCCTTTATTCTCACCCTGGCTGCTGTCTATGTCACTCATCAGGCTCGTTGTTTTCTTAATGTTCACCCACAGTCTATGGCAATAACACTCCGAACATGTCCAGGCTCACCAAGTGCGCTCTCATTTTTCAGTCACTGATAGGGATCTGATTTGGTTATACTGAATAATTGGTGTGCATGTTGCTATAGTCTCTTTGCTAAGTTTTCACTTAAAAATTTTGGGATCGATATTTATGAGTGATGTTGGTCTATAGCTTTCTTTCTCTTCCATACCTACCCCTGATTTGAGGGTTAGTTCTATCTTTGTCTCATAAAATAGTTCAAATGTGGCTCCTTTCTCAATTAATGAGAATGAATTGAATGGAAGAGGTATTAAGAGCTCCAAACAAGTCTGATAGAATACATTTCTGGTTTTCCTGGGGTCATTTCTTCACTGCATGCTCAGTTTGTTTATAATAATGTATTCTTTAAGATAATTGGTTCTTCCTTTGTTAATTTGGATAATTCCTAGTTTGGCAAGTGGTCATTTTCTAGCTCAAGATTCCTGGTTTGGTTGCTCTGGATTCACTGTCCATCCATCTTGTTCATTTCTTATTTTGCTCCCTGGATCTTCCTCTCCATCAGTCACTGGCATAACGATTTTGTTAACACCAAAAAGAAACCAGTTCTTAGTTTTGCTTGTCATTTCTATTTTACAGTCCCTGAGTTTTTACTTGTTTCTATTTCTCCTCTAATTTTCAAGGATTCTTTTTTATGCTTGTTTGAGTTTTAATTTGTTTATTTTCTCTATTTGTCCATTGCATTTTCAGGCCATTATTCCCGTCTTTCTCCATTTTAATCACCATATTTTTCTATTTTATCAGCACAATTTTTCTTAGGAGTGTTTTAGCTATGTCCTCCAATTTCTTCATATTACCTCACTTTCTTGGTGTTTCTTAACATAGTTGTTAAGTTTTCCATCCATCTTCATTGTCTAGGATGTTGCTACTTAGTCTCTGTGTAGCTCTGTACTTTTTCTTGTATATTAGTTAATAACTATGCTCTAAAATGGATGCCTATTTCTGCCTCATCACATTTATTTCTGATTGATATGTGCATGGTCAATTTTATAAAGGCATCATGTGATGGTGAGAAATATGTATTTTTTTTAATGTTTCTATTCAGAAGATACTTTGAAATCTAATTTTCAATAGTCTGTTCATCTCTGTTTTCTTTTTTGTTTGTTTAGACTTTTGTTATATTTATCCAACTCTGAAAGAAGTACATCCCAATTATTCTATAACTTCATCATTTTGTAATTCAATTAATTTTAGCCTGGTTGACTTGAATACATAAACTCTATTATGAATTTCATTCCCTGTTCTGCTCCAGGGTCCATGTGGATCCGAAGGCTATTCATTTTCAAGGCAGGTTAGCAGAAGGCAGCTAGCCATGCACTGAGGGGAAAGCTGAATGCAAGCATCCAAAGACCTCGAGAGAAGTACTTGGGAAGTGTATCATGTCAATTCCTTCATCGTCAGAGTCTGCAAACTAGGAAGTACCCATTTCTAGGCTCCCTAGCCCCACGTCCTGGAAGAACTCTTGTAAATTCTACCAAAATTTGGCACTGAGTAGAGTCCAGAACCTAGCATGGACCTTGCCTATTCTAGACACTTACCTTTTAGAAGGAGTTTCTCACAACCAAAGTGATGAGGTCAGTTATAGTGACTTCCTTTGGAAGTATTCTCTGAGCTCTGACCCTCAAGCCCCTCCCTCATCATCTCAAGACCATTGAGAGGATTCTGCTCAGGAGGCAATTTCAACTAATGGTTAGAAACACTTGGTTGCAAGGAATTGGTTTAGAGACTGGCCTCCACTTGCCTGGCCATTCTTGGTGAGAACCCTTTCCAGACTCTCGGGGGTTGGTATAGCTGACTTGTGCCAACTCCCCAGTATTTCCTTAGATAAGGCTCACCAGTGCTCAGTTCATATGGGGGAAGGGATGACTACTATTCTAGCCAGGCAGCAGATTGAAGGAGCTCACTGCCATGGGGGGTCAGGGTGGTTATGGGATGCAAATGGAACAACCCAATTAGAGATTCAGAAATCTGGACCAAATTCCTTTTTCTGAGGGCCTACTATGTGCCAGGTTCTCTCCCTGTTCTGGGCACTGGAGATGCAAAGATAAAAATGAAAACAGTCCCTACCCTCAGTGTTGACATTCCACTGGGTAGACAATATGTACACATGTAGTTTTATAACAAAATATACTCGGAATAAATGGGGTCTAATGAGATCACCGAGCACTGAAGGAGAAGGATCCTGGGATAGAGCTCTGGGAGACTCCCATGCTTAGAGCATGTGACTTGGAGGAAGATCCCACCAAGGAAAGAGAGGAATGGTGAGACAGGGGAGAACCAGGAGAGAGAAGAAAACGCTCAGGAGGAGAGGGTGGACCAGAGTGCCAGAGGCTGCAAGGAGGTCAGGAAGGAAGGAGGCTGAGGAAAGAACATTTGGAGATTAAGAGGGAGGTCATCGATCATTTGCAGGGAGAAGTTTCAGTGGAGAGATGAGGTCAGAAGCCGGACTTTGTGGGATTTAAAAGAGGGAGAAGTGAGGAAGAGAAGATAGCAAGTGGAGAAGGTTTTCTCGAGGAGCTCAGTAGAGTGATAGTTTACGGGGTGCGAGAAGCCAGTGAAGGTTTGGGATTTGGGTATTTGCTTGTATTTCTAAGAACAGGAAAGTTGTGGATGTTCTCTGGCTTAGTCTACGTAGCCAGCGCTCTCAGGCTGAGGAGTAGATCAAGGGCGCTTCAGACACTTCTGAGCTGGAACGTTGTTTTTTTCATTCTCTTCTTTAATTGATTGTGTGATAACTCGAATGCCCCAGGATGTGTTTCCTTACTCTCTTTTTATAAAAAAGAAAAGAACATGAAAGTTATACAAAGGGAGACTGTCCAGAGATTTTCATTAATCAGAAGCACAATGGTTCCTGGACTCCTTTGCCCACTGGCGCCCAAGGCGTACCTGGGTCTGGCAGATGTTTGCGGCACTAGTAGTGAGGAACTTGAAGAAACTTTCCATTTCCAGAGGGAGAAGAACATTTCCCTGGGGGGCATCCTCCTCACCTGCTGACTAGAAAGACTCCCAGGGCAGAGGAGGTTCAGCTCTCTCCTACAGCCTCATCCTCCAGGCCCTTGAAGGAGGAGGTCTAAGAGTGGTTCAACAACCTTTCGAGTCAGGCTAGTTCCCCTTCTGTGTTGCCACTCAAACCTCTCTTTCTGTACTTTCTTCTGGGAGTCTCAGCTGTCTCATTTGTAAAATGAAGGTTTTGAACTGATTTGCCCTCCGAGGCCCTTCCCAGCCAGTGGCTCTTCTCTGCGAATGATCTCGAGACAACTCTTCCTTTATGTGGGACAGTGGTCAGCGCACTGGACTTGGCTTCAGAGACATGGGTTTGAACTCATATGTCCAACTTGGAGAGGTTCACTGCACCCCCCAGGCCTCCACTGGCTCAGCCAGAAGGCCTTGGCTCAGGGAACCTCTCCATCTACCTCAGTTCTATCGTCTTGTGACTGGAAACTGAGGATGGGATGATGTCTCTGTTCTACAGTTCACTGAACAGTCTTAGCTCCCTCAGCCCCTACTCCAGCCCTCCCTGCCCAAACCTTTCATTCCCAAGCCACGGCACCCTGGAAAATGAAAGAAGGTTTGCCCAAGTCTTTCATCTACTGTTGGAGATCATGCTGTGTTGCTATTTGTGGAAAGAGGATGGTCAGATTGGCTTGACATGATAATTACCAGCAAGGGCGTCCCATGGCCCATGAGCTAGCAGCCATGAATAGCAGCCTCCCAAATGCTGCCAGTGAGGACTGCCTTGGGCTTGATACAGAATGGCCACTCCTGCTGCACATGGCATGGGGAAGGGAGAGCTGAGACATGCTCACCCTCTAAGCCCTGGGTAACCATCCCCCTGTTGCCTGGGAAGCTGACTCAGGAGCCAGCCAGTCCAACACGAGCTGGCCTGTGGTGTCTAAGGCCCCCCCACCCCCACCCCGCCAGCCAACATCTCCTCTGCACATCTTCTCTAGGCATCCTTCACCACTTGCACTGCCACTGTGCCCTCCAGAGACGAGGCCCCGGTACTGTGCTGTCCTCATAGGGGAGTCAGCCAATACAGAACCCATAAAGCACTGCATCACACCACCTTCTCCCTGTCACTGCTCTCTCCAGAGACTGAGTTTGGGGGCCTCAATCCACTAAGCATGGGGACCACTGCCTTGGAGCTGATCCTCCAAATGGGGAGCCAGCCAGTACAGACACTCATGGACTACTATACCTAGACAACCCAGACCACACAGAGTGGGCATGAGGACTACTCCTCCCCTAGTCACCAAGCCTCCTCCAAGGATGGCAGGCAGGCAGCTTCTCAGCTGACCCCCTAGAGGAGAGATGAGACACACCTGTGTATCAAAACACACTGTGCTATCACAGTTGGCAAAGTAGGTTCTGACAGCTGACCAGTCCGAGCTGTGGACCCAAAGTACAGAAGAGAGCCAAACACAGAAAAGCCAAACTGCACAGTTCAATCACACACACATCCGTCCTTCCATGGGCACCTAAGGCCAACAGGTACCATACCATCCTGCTACACTGCCTCCATGTACTTGCCAGTTCTCTGGACACTTCATTACTAGACAGATTATACTCTAGACTGCCCAAGCAGCTGGTTCTCTCCAGAGAAGGGAGGAAGGAGCAGGAGCCAGAGGTTATTAGGAGTGGCCTCCCAGCTACTGCTGGACACGCTTTGTGAAGGTTTGCTGCTCTTGGTCGGACATCTCATCTCAGGATCTGCCAGGTCCTTCCCCACAGGCCTTGGAAAAGATTGGCCTGTGCTCAGTAGACAGGCTAGTGAGAAGCAAAGATCTGGATGGGAATGCTGTCCCTGACACTCAACAGCTGGGTGAGCAAAGACAGACACTTCCCTTTCCAGTGATGGCCAAAATCAGATGACCTTGGAGCTTTCTTCCAGCTCTTCTGAGTTGACCCTTGGAACGTTCCACAAATGTTGATGGCAGAAGGGTCCCTGGATGATCGAGAAACATCCCAATACAACATATCCACCCCAGGAGGCAATGGCAGATCCTTTTCCTGCCTGACATTGGCATTGCCCTCAGGCCTGATGGAGCAGGGACATGGGGGAATAGGAACAGTGAGGCAGTGCCAAGGGCAACTGTGTGCCACAGCTGTGTGACCCTGGGCACATTGATTTTCTCTCTGGGAATAAAATGGGAGTGGTGACGGCCATCCTGGGTTGCCTCACAATCACATGAGAATGGTGCAGTGTGGTGAAATCTTCAGTGCCACCATCAAAAATGCTGGGAGAATATCCAAGTTCCCAGGGTCCCTTGGGATAGTGAGGGAGTCTTCTGAGAAGTTGATGTGGGTGGGTGGGGGATTCCAGACCACCTGTGCTCACCTTGAAGAGGCCAGAAATTCGATGACTAGATTGGCTGCAACGGGAGTGTGAAGAGCAATCGTGTAAAGGAAGGGAAAAAGGGAGGTGAGAGGAGGAAGTCAGCTCACGGATGGCTGCAGGAAAGAGGGAAGATCACAAAGGTAGCCACTGAAGGGGGTTCTCTTGGCTAGAACCAGAACCTGCTTCACTGAGCAGACCTCAGAAGGGCTGGATCTGAGCCCTAGGTGTGAAAGGAATTCCCCTCTTTTCCCTAAGGTAGGCTGTCAAGTAAGCCTGGGGTTAAAAGTTCCTTTAAAGGCTAGGAGGAGGGGGGGATGGCTGGCTTTGGCCTGTCAGCTGGGCAGTAGAGCCCCTGCCCCGCTCAATCCCTGCAGGTTCCAATTCCAAGCAGCCGGTGGCAGGAGGAACCACAGAGGACAGTACCAGGGATTGAGACTTCTTGGGAGAGAGGTCACAGAGCAGGTCCCTCCACTCTACCCGAGGGCAGTCTGAGCTCATGGTTCTCCACCCCTGGGGAGACAGAAGGGAACGGATTTGACCAAAGTCACATGGATAACAAGCATGAAAGATGGAATTCGAACCAAGATCCCCTGACTCTGAATCTTTCACTAGCCTTGAGCCATGAGATCCTTCCTGTGTTGTCAGTGAAGGAGGTGGTATTCTGTGGGGGGTGGGGAGGGGGTGAGGAGTCATCTTCCCACCACAAGTCATTCTGGTCATTCTCTCTGGAGGAGGAGCACAGATGGTGGGCAGAGTCCATTGCCCCAAAGCTATAACTTAGAGGGGCAGGGGTCACCCCAGTTATCCAGAGAGTGGCTCAGGGCTGAAGACCCAAGCTGAAGGACAGATGGCCAAGACCAAGGTCTCTATGGACTCATAGCAAGCACATCAGTGGATGAGACTGGGAGATTGGGTTTTTAGAGTCATTTGATGAATGTGCCCAAATTCTTCCTCCTCCTGGAGGGTGGGGGCCAACCCCCATTGGCTTCATGACAAGGGGTGGGGGCGCTGTGGTGCGTGTGTGTGTGTGTGTGTGTGTGTGTGTGTGTGTGTGTGCGAATATAAACATGCTAACGCTTCCAGAAAGTAGGATACAGGAGAGCTGATGCCTTGGCAGACCTTCGCCAGACACAGATCTGCGAGCTCCTCACTGTCCTCCTGAGACCAAGCAAGGTTACTAACCCAATTCTGACCTGGGAGCTTGGTCAACCCAAAGTTGAAAGCCCGGACCCTGGGAAATAGTCTCAATTTCTCCTGAAGGGATCAGTGGGGATGAGGGAAGTCTCCATGCTCAGTCCCTCTCTGCCTCTGGCCCCCACTACTATGGTCTCTGCAGTCTCCAGCCCCAGCTCTATTACTGAGTCCCTGCCTTCACCCTCCACCTCAGCCTCTCCTATCCAGTCTTCCAGGGCTCACAGAAACCTGAAATTCTTCAGGCTCACCCTTCTGCACAGCATCTGTGCCCCCATCTCCCTCAGGGTTGGTGGTTCATTCAATTGTGTTCCCAGCACATTAGGACAGATGTGAGCATATTCCCTCCTCACCTTGGTCACATCTAGACCTAGTCTCTGCCACCATCACTTAGACACTCATTCCCCTTTGAGAGTCACAGCAGCCATCACCTGGCATGTCCCATCTCTTGGCATTACTCCCCTCAAACCTCTGCCTCCCAAGGAGGTCAGGACTGGACTCACAGATTTCCTCTTCCACCACCATCTCTGCCCTTAGCCTGAGGATGTCAGCATGGCTTCCCACTTGCCCACCTCCTCAGCACCCAGAAATCCTTCCCTCTGACATGCCCTGCTTTCTCTGCTTCTGTCCTCACAGGTATCCTGGGAAGTTTGGAAGCTTGCCCATTGACCTCAGTAGCCCAGTTGGTTCAAGCTAATGCCAAGTCCTTCTCTGGTCTGAGCTTTCTAAATGTTGCCAAAATTCCCAATGAATCTTCTACCCCTTTGTGCTATGTAGATACAGCCTGATTTCTGCCCCCTCCCCCGCCCCGCCCTGATGCATGTGGGCATGCACACACACGCTCAAGAAAACCAAGCCAAAAGAGAATTGGAACAGGTCCATGCTGGACAGAGCTCAACCTTGGAACAAGGGGCGAGCACTTCTTGTCATCACTGTGAGAGGGGAGAGAGTGGGGGATGGCGAACCAGGGGCCAGGACCCCAGGGTTAAGAGAGTTGAGGCTGAAGCCTAACTGTGACCCTCTACTCAATCTGTAGCGTAGGGACAAACATCTTTGAGTCAATGACCCCTGGGTCTGCTGGGAAAAGAAACCCTTTGCAGACCCTAGGGTCCCAGAATTGGGAGCTCTCAGGACTGCAGTGAACCCAGGAGAGGCCAGGACAAAGTTGCTGTGTGCGCAACCCCGAGGCACAAGCTGCTCTCCAGCACTCCCCCCAAACCCCCACGCCGAGGGAGGTGCCAGGCCTCCTTACCTGGTCAGTGGTCCCAGGTCTCCTGAATCCTGGCTGCCGGCCTCACTAGGTGTGCTCGCTGATTTCGAGGAGGGAGACATAGGGGTTGGGACTAAATAATGAAAATAACAGGTATCCCATGTTACAAAATGCAGCGACTGCACTGGTGACGAGCGGCGTCAGACAAAACAAAGCAAACGGGTCAAAAGAAATCGATCGAATGGGCAGGAGATTGAAATGAGACAAAGAAAAAAAAAGGAAAGAAAAGGAAAAGGAAGAAAGTCAAGTGAATTTTACAGATTTTTGGAAATTAAAATTTGAAATGAGTTTTGACAGGGGCGACTGTGATCCCAAGGTCACCCTGGCCCTCAGGTCAGAATGGCTGGGACCAGGGCTGCCTGGGGCTCATGGAGGGCACTTGTAGCCCTGGTGACAGATGAAAGCCCCGGAGAGTCTCCCTGCCTGCACACGCAGTCCAACGGGGTGCCCTTCTCCCTTCCCTTCTGGCCTCTCCTGAGTGTGGGGAGGAGCAACTAGGAAGAGGGAGAGGGCCAGCTCCTCTCAGCTAGGGTTCACTGTGCCCAAGGCTTGTATTTCCCAGCCCTTAGGCCACCAAGGCCAAGGTGTTGTCATATGCCTGTTCAGGGGCCACTTTCTGAAGGATAAAGGAAATCATTCCTGGTGTGAGGGACGGAGAGCAAAGCTAATGAATAGCAGAGCTAAAGAATCTCCATGTTGTTTTTTCCCTCCAGAGTCCAGCCCCAGCTGCTTGCTGAGTTGGCCGTAGCCCAGGTTCATTCCACCAGCCTGAGGAAGGCAGACTTCTAACTAGAGGGTGTGATAGACAAGAGTAGATATATCAAGAGGATGGGGGTATTTGTGGAGACTCCCTAGGAAGTCACTCATTGCTCTCTGGGAGATAGGAGAGGGGGCTATCAAGGAGATCATTGGCAGCTACCAAGGGGGGACCCCTTGAGTCACATTGGGATCATCTGCTCTATATTCTTCCCATATCCTCTAAGTGGGGAGGGGCTAGCAGGAGACTCTATTGTCTCCTTGGCTGGGGTCCATGTTGCTAAGCTTTTAGGACCAACCTCTAGGGCCTTGGGGGCAAATCCTGACCATGTAGCTACAACCATCCCCTCCCCTCATAAGATTTCCTAGCCCCATGTCCTCAGTGACCCAGCCTGTGACACCAAGGTAACAATGGTGAGTCCAGTGTCCCAACTGTTAACAAGGTCTGACTTTGGGCCTTGAGAAACTGGCACCAAGTTTATGGCCATGAGACCCAGAATCATGGAACTATGAGTGCTAGAAAATGGCCTTGGAGACCACCTTGCTCAGCCCTTTCCAGTTACACAGGAGGAAAATGAGTCCCCCAAACGGTGAGGGGTATCAAGTTCATGGTGGGAGTGGGAGGGCCTTTGGAGTGGCATTGCAGCTTCTCTTTGTGTTGAAGGATGTCTCAAAGAGCTCCCCACAGGTGGGACCCTTGGTCATTCAGGTCCTATCCCCTTAGAATCCTGTTTTAGTGGAGGTGACCCATCTCAGGAGCTCATTCTAAGCTTAAAAAGCCAAGACTTGCTTCTATCATAGCCTATCCACCACCTCAAGAACTGTCCTTGGAACAAGGAACCTGAAACTTTCCTCTGTGTGAAGAAGGGAGGGCCTTCCACTCCCCCTACCCCTAGACATCTACTGGTTGCTCCCCAGGTAGTCACCCAATGAAGACTCTGGAATGAATGGAAAGTGGGGGGAGGGGAGAACAGAAAGTAAATTGCTTCGGGTATCTCACACTGTCTGAAGTCCTGGACAAGTGATGTTTAACACAACGATGGAACAGGGGCCGCCCATCCCTGCCACCCCGTCCCCATCAGCCCTTGGGCCAGAGACAGTGACAGGAGGGTCTGCTCAGGCCTTGGCACATGCTGATCCTTCAGAAGGATCTCACACGAGGCCACAGCCTGGAGGCCGAGCCCTGCACGGTGTCCCGACGTCTCTGCCCCTATGCTGGGCAGCAGGTGGGCACCAAGGCAGCCCCCGACGTTTCTATGAGCACCTGTCTCTGATTGGCCACAGAAGCGGCCAAAGAGGACCAGGAGGCTAGTGCGGTGCCTCCCCCACCCCCATGCTCCTGGCCCGGATAATGAAACCAGACGTAAAAGAAACAAAAGGCGAAGTCAAGATTTAAAACACGAGGACATGCGCCGGCCACAGCTACACGGTTCTCTCAGACACTAGGACCCCTTCTGGAGCACAGCAGCCACACCCAGGACCGGTTCTTCCGGTAGTGAGCTCTAAGCTTGGTGGTCAGACGGCCCGGAGCCCTCTGCAGTCAGTACCTAGCGGCGGCTCCGGGGAGATGCCGATGCTCTGAAGCAGGGCTTCTGTCTCCCTTCTCTTCCTGTCCAAGTCCGAGTCCTCCTGAGCCGGCTCCTTCTTCTGCTGCAGGTCAGCCTGAGAAAGGGCAGCAGGGAGGAGAATCAATCATGGAAAGTGAAGGTGAAAGGCCAAGGCAGGGGGTGGTGCATGGGAGGGGCAGGAAGCTCCGGAGCCCTGGAAGCCTGGGTCAAGCCTTCTCTCTGAGTGGTGGCCATCTGCAGCCTGAGTCCCATGGCATTGTGACACTACTGGAGTGTGTGTGTGTGTGTGTGTGTGTGTGTGTGTGTGTGTGTATGCGTGCGGGGAGTAGAAGTTATGTGTCGTGTTGTGCTCATGTGAGCATGCACGTTATGTGTGTGCATGTGCAGATGTGTGCTCACATGTGTACTTATATAAGTGTGTGCATGTGTACACATGCTCATGTGTGTACATCTGTAAGTGTGTGTCCAGGTATGCTCACGTGTGTGTATGTGTGTGTGCTTCTGTTTATAGCTCATGCATCTGTGTTCACACTTGTCTGTGTGTTTATGTTTGCTCTGGTGTGCCTGAGTATTGTAGCCGAGAAGGAGCAGTCAGAATGAACATGGGGGTGAGCCCAAGGGAACCAGACACTCTAACAAGGCCTCTTGCAGACCAGAGAAAACATGTGAATGACAAGGAAGCAATCAGGGAGTATTGATTTTCATTATCAGAAGCTTCTACTCTACTGGGGGAGTACAGTGTGAACTCTAGAAAAGGAAATACAAAAGATACAAAGGAATGTCAGTGGAAGGACCAGGAAGGGTTTCATGGTGTAGAAGCCAATCTCTGAAGGAAACTGGGAGGAGGAGAGGGAGCCCTCCTGGAGGAGGGGGCAGCCAGTACAAAGTCCCTGAGGTGGCAGATGAAGGCCTGGGTGTGAAGAAGAGCAAGAAGCCAGTTGGTGGGAGCACAGAGCATGTGAGAGGAGGTAGGGCATGGTCAGTATAAGACACAGGGCTGGAAATGGCCAGCAAGGAAGTTTGAATTTGATCTTGGAGGTACCGGGGAATCTGAAGTACACACACCACATGGTCAGTAAATTGGGGAAGACATGCGGCAGGAGAATGATTGGGCAACTTTGGCAGCAGAGGAGGCAGTGGCAGTGCATTTCTCTCCCATAACTATTCAAAAAAGCCTAGAGAAGACCAAGAGAAGAACACAAAGTGTAAGAAGTGTGACTGCCCCAGCCAGCCCATGGAAGCAGTCAGAAGGCGCAGGCATTGCCAAGAAGGGCTGCCCAGTGGTTCCAGGGCAGACACTGGGCTAGGGCATGGTCCTGGGTGACTGTGAGCAGAAGAAAGTAGGCACCGCTTGGGTCACAGACCCAGCATTGAGGTTAAGCCAATCACTCCATCACTGTGACCCAAGAGCACAATTGTAGATGCAGATGACAGATTGGAAAGGGGCTTCATTAAACTAAGGAGCCCAAAGAGAGGCGGCAATTTGTTTTTTCTGTCCCTCCAGAGCCTTCAAGCTGGCTGACAAGATAGGGGGCCAGCCCGTGGCAAGTCTGTGGATGTGTTACCCAATTACATACTGGACTAGGGAGTCTGCAGACTTTAGATGAAGAGGGCAGTGATCATGCCATGACTTAGATCAGACTGGATCCACTGGAAGTTTACATCTTCTTGGTCTATGCCACCCCTAAGGGCAGAGAATGCACACCCAGGAAAAAAAGCAGGAACAGACCTCCAGATAATACAGAACAGGACCAGACAAAGTCCTGACATTCCCTCCAGAAGATCGAAGAGCTCAGCCCACACATACAATTCTAATTCAAGAAGTCTGGAAGAACCAGTAAACACATAAAACCCATAATAAAAAGAGAGCCATTATGTAGCCAGGGACAACAAGTAAACAAACACAGAAGACACAACTAACTCCAAAATATCTATGGCAAAGCCCCAGGTTAAAAAGAGAGACTGGATACAAGGTCAGTTAGAATTCTTAGAAGAAATGAAGGAAGAAAGTTTTTAAAAATTATTTTAAAAATGATATTATAAAGTGAGAACTTCAGAGAAAAGAACTGACAAAGAAATGAGGGATCTGGAGGAAAGACTTGAAAGAAAAACAAACAGTTTAGTATTAGAAATTAAAAACCTTACCCAAGTAATGGAGTCTCTGGAAATTAAAATATGCCAAACAGAAGTTATGACTCCATGAAATAAGAGAATTACTAAAAGGAAGGAATAAAGGAAGGGAGGGAGGGAGGGAAGGAGAGAAGGAAGGAAGAAAGGTAGGAATTTTCACAAGCATCTTTAAGTGCTTCCTAGTGCCAGGCAGGGTGGGCGGTGTTAGGAATAAAATTACAAGAAAAAAAAAAACAGTCACTGCACTCAAGAGAAGGCAAAAAATGTGTGGGGGGAGAGGGTTGAGACACCTCCCACAAGGCCAAGGTTTGGAAGTCAGCAGTCAGAAGCAACAGGACAATGAAGTCTGGCTGACCTGGCTCCCTCAACAAAAGGAAGGAAGAGATCGCCAATGGAAGAAGGGGATGGACAGAGGAATATTCCAAGGTGAGAAGGGGACAAGAGCAGCTGGATATTCCAGGACAAGGAGGCCCTGGCTGGCGAAGGAAGGTCCAGGATGAGCTAGCAGTTGCAGCATGGTTTTGAAGCAGAGCTGAAAGGAGAGTGAAGGCTGGCTGGCCTGGTTCCCTAAGACTAGAAGAAAAGTAGAAGAAAATGTAAGGGCCTGTGATATGTAAACCAAATGAACTAGGAAAGCAGTCAAAGAACCAAAAAAATCTAAAACTCATCCCATGATCTGAAAGGAGAGAGAGAGAAAGAGAGAGAGAGAGGAGGGAGAGAGAGAATAGGAAGGAGAAAGAGGAGGGGGGGGGAGAGAGGAGAGGTGGGAGAGAAAGAGAGAGGACAGAGGAGAAAGGGAGTTATTTTAGTGTATAAAGACAGTGAACTCAATAGGTAAACCAGAGAAAATGAGATGAGGGCAGAGGTGTGGGATGGAAGAACAGGTTGATTTAGGAAGGGATTTATCATAAGCAAATAAATTTTAATCTCAGAGGATGAATCATGAAAAAGAGTTAAAAGGAATGAAAAATAAGAATAAGAACCTGAACTAGGATCTGGATTCAGAAGAGAAAAGGGACAGGAAAGGGAAATAGGTTCTATAAAACATATAGTACTAGTGCTGAGCTCTTTTCTAGGTATAAAGCGGGGCAGACAGGAGGACGTATAAAAGATCAGGAACAGAGTAATAATACATAATTAATTATCATTGTGAATGCAAATGGCATGAACTCACCCATAAAAAAGAAAAGGGTAGCATAATAGATCAGAGTGCAGAATTCAGCTACGCACTGTGTACAAGAAATATAGCTAAAACATTTAGATTTGAACTGAGGGAAAATAAGGAATTGGAGCAAATTCAATTGTGCATCAGTTGAAGTATAAAAAAGGCAAAGGTAACAATCATGATCTCAGATGCAGCAGCTGCAAGAACACACTTGATTAAAAGGGATAAATGGGAAAATACATTATAAAATCAACAAATCTTTAGTTAATTTAATTTATAAAAAGAAAAGGAAAATCAAATTGCAATGATCAGAAATGAAAAAATCAGAAAGAAATAAATTAAATATTAGAGACTGTTTTTTAAAATGATACACCACAAAAGCCAACAACTTAGGTGAAATAAATGACTTTACAAAACTATGAAATGTCCAGATGAACAGAATAAGAAATAGATAATTTTTTAAAAGTCAGGATCACCTTCCGGGTTAGGTGACCAAAAAGATGGAATACTAGACATTTTCTCCCATCTTCATAAACTCTTAAAACTCCTTATATAAGAATTATGCAACAGGGTAAAGTAATTGAGCTGTATCTTTCAGCTAAGACACCGACAACTCTACTGAGTTAACAGCTACACAAATTACCAGCAGAAAGGCCGTGATACCCCTACCAGACCTCAGGAGAAGGTGGTGGCTCAAGCTCCCGAGGCTCACACTTTGTGATATGCTCTGCGCATGATCTCACCCCATCACCACCTGACAAGGAGAGGCATGAACTGATGCAGTGTGAGGTGAGCGGGGCCAAGAAAATGACATATTCAGTAACTACTGCAATGTGACTGGAACGAACAAAATCAAAAGTGAATATCACCTTATAACATCGATCAGGTGGGGCTGCCCCAACCTCTCTTCAGTCTGGTGCCTTCCCTCTGTTCATTGTTCCCTAACTACCTTGTGTGGAGCGTTCTTTGTATATGCTGTTTGCACGCTGTTCCCCCACCCCTCCCTGCTATGAGACTGTTGAGCTCCTTGAAGACAGAGACTGTCTTTTGCTTTTTCTGTATCCTCAGTACTTAACATGGTGCTTGGAACACAGTAAGTGCAGTTAAGTGGCAAAGTGGATAGGGCAAAGAGCTTGGAATTAGAAAGACCAGAGTTCAAATACGACC
Source organism: Potorous gilbertii (assembly GCA_028658325.1). NCBI lineage: Eukaryota > Metazoa > Chordata > Mammalia > Diprotodontia > Potoroidae > Potorous > Potorous gilbertii. The sequence continues at coordinate 630,594 of CM053770.1, read as the reverse complement.
TCAGACACTTACTAGCCATGTGACCCTAGGCAAGTCACTTAACCCCTACCTGCATAAAACTGGAGAAGGAAATGACAAACCACTCCAATACCCCTACCAAGAAAACTCCATGGATATTTAGTCCGCAGGGGCACAAAGAGTCAGACATGAGCAGCTAGGGGGAATGGTGGATAGATAAAATGCTGGACCTGGAGTCAGGAAGGCTCATCTTCTTGAGTTTAAATCTGACCTCAAACTCTTACTAGTTGTGTGATCCTGGGCAAGTCATTTAATCCTGTTTGTCTCAGTTTCCTCATCTGTAAAATGAGCTGGGGAAGGAACTGGGAGATCCCTCCATTACTGTTGTCAAGAAAATCCCAGATGAGGTCATGAAGAGTCAGATATGACTGAACAACAATAATTGTTAATTTATTAATTGATTGGATTTGAGAGATGAGAGGACATCCTTAACCAGATCTGCCAGCATCTCACATTCCACATGTATTCATATTTTTTCAATGTACTGACCAATAGTACTGATTTTTTTCCTCTCTGGAGATATACGGGTTAACTGTGGTCATGTAAGAAATAGAAAATTTCAATTAAAATTTATTTTGAAAAAACAAAGTGCATTCACACAGAAAGGAGAAATTATAGTGGTTTTTTAAAAAAAATTATTTAAATGCATCAGTTGGTGACCTAGTCCTTCTAGTGTGTTGGTAAATGTCTAACAACCATGACTTTAGGGATTGGTCTCTGAAAACATCAAGTGTGCTTTTAAATATAATCTACATCATTAACATTTTCTCTTTTCCTTTCTTATGTCTGGACAATCAATAAATAATAAATCAAGGCTTATATCAGAAGTGTAAATACTCCCACCAAAAATGGTGCAATCCACTCTCTGGGGAACCAGTTGTAGTCATGTCCAGCACCAGAAGTGACCTCAGAGGTCTCTAGTCTACTTCTCATATTGCGTGGACAAAGACCTAAAGAGGTTTGACAATTTGCTAGTTATGGGAGAGCTGGGATTTGAACTCAGGCTCTGGGGTTCTCACCACTGGGATCCCCACAGGAGGGAGACTGGACTGGAAGATAGTGGGACCAAACCCACCCCTGCTTCTCTTCCGAGGTCTGCTTCACTTGAAACTGCCTTACCCCTCCCCTCCATCCCCCATACCCCCAGATCATGAAATGAAAAAGACGAAGCAGACAGCCTAAGTGGCAAGCCCATTCGGCACCATATCCAATCTCAGGCTAGTTCTGTGAAATTCAGGGAGGAGATTAGAATGTCATTTTCAGAAGAAACTCATGATTAGCCTGGAACAAATGGTGCCCTCAACTACTATAATTATTGACACTTGAAGGAAGGAAAATGAAGCATCGCAAAGCTTCTTTGATTTTGCTGGAAATGAGCATCCCTCCCATATCAACCTCCACTAGGCCTGCATACAGGTGAGAAAATGCACCCAGATGGGTGCCTGAAGCCAGCCTCAAGGACGGTCACTGGATAATGAGGGAGGCCAAAGGGACAAGAAGCTGAGCACTGTGCGGGATACCTGGCCACTGCACAGGGAGAACAGCACTGCAAGAAAAAACAAGAAAGCTGATATCACTCACCCTGCAAGAGCAAAGGAATTCTCGGTGGCTGAACTGCAAGTGTGATGAGGCCCTCCATCCCTAGACCCACTGTGAATGCAGGGCCCACAGGCCAGGGAGAGAAAGCTCTCTTGTCAGGTCTGAGACCTCAAGAACAGCCTCACCCCTAAAGGAAATTCCAAAGGGTGGTGGAAGAATTTGGAGATTTAGCCCTGAGTCATCCAAAGATTTATTTATTTTTTGAATTAGGGAAGAATGCCCATATAAAACCTCTCACTGATCTGACAGGATGGAAGCCATGTCTAGCCAGACCCAGGGAAGGAGACCTTTGAGCACACTGGCTATCAGGACAAGGCTGAAGTCTCAGGGCAGAAGGCTAGGCTCTCTTGGGTATCCCTGACCAAGGCACAACTTTCCAGGATGGCAGTTTTGTTACCAATATAGGAAGAGAGTCCCAGAGATACCAGCAAAAGCTGAAAGCCTGCAGGAACTAACAGGGAAACACTGACATGTAAAGAGGACATTCCTCAGCCTGGAAAGGATCTGACACTCAAAGAGCTCAATTGCAAATGAAGAGGCCAGTAAGACAAAGGGTAGCAGCGTTCAATTTGCCCCTAGACACTCTTCTACTCAGGATTCCCAGAGGATCATGGGAGGTGAAAGCTTGTGAAAAGGAACTTTTTCAGTTGTGTCTGACTCTTCATTACCCTATGTGGTGTTTTCTTGCCAAAGGTGCTGCAGTGGTTTGCCATCGCCTTCTCCAGCTGATTTTATAGATAAGGAAACTGAAGGCCACACAGTTAAGTGACTTGCCCAGGGTCACACAGTTAAGAAGTGTCTGAAGTAAGATTTGAACTCAGGAAGATGAATCTTCCTAACTCCAAGCCCAGTGCTTCTATCCACTGTGGTACCTAGTTCCTCTCGGGACTAATTACTCTAAGGCAACAGAGATTATCTTATTGAGGGTGGGAGGTTTTGAGCCAGGAAGAATTTGTTTAATTAAGGGGAGGAGAGGAGAAGAGGGGAGAGATGAGAAAGGGAGGGAAGAAGAAAAGAAGAGGGGGAGGAGAGGAGAAGGGAGGGGAAAAGAAAGAAGGAAAAGAGAGAAGTGGAAAGGGGAGGGAAGGGGAGAGAAAGCACTGTTTTCCCTTCACTTCTCCCTCAGCTGACTGTGTCTGAGGTCCCTTCCAGGTCCTGACAATGAGTCTAACTAACATTAAGAGGGTGGCTCCTCCCTTGTCCCTTGGGCTGACATGAGGAGAACTCAGCTCTGGTGGCCCAAAGTAGGCAGGTAAAGCTCATAGCAGATGTTCTGTTTACCAAGTCTAGCAAAGTCACACATAGACTATCATTTCTGTGATCTAAATTCTCAATGGCCAAAGGAGATGCATTAGGGTAAATGCCCTCCTATGGGCTTCCTCCTCAGTACTCACCTCTTTCTTTTTCCGTTCCTCTTCCTTTCGTTTCTTCTCCTCCCTGATCTGGGCTAATCGCTGCTTCTTTCTTTCCAGCTCAGCTTTTAAGTCACTTTTGTCAGACATAGTGACTTCCTGGGAAAACAAACAAAAGGAAACATGTAAATACCAGAGAAGTATCATTCTGTCATTTCTTTATTTGCTTCAAAATGTTTTGAGTGAGTAGGCAGGGACCCTGAAAGGAGATTGTGGGGCAAATGGGGAAAAAATGTTCACAGGGAGGCTAAGAGGTAGCAATGAACTGCCTAATCAGGGTCATCAAAAAATCCTCCTCGAGGATGGTCGAGTAAAAGGATGGTCCTGTAGAAGGTTTCCCCCCATAGCCCATAAAATGCCTGTAAAAATGACTTAGCAGAAGCCACAGAATGATAGAGTGAAAGAGATTTCCAGCCCAAGGCAGCCTGGAAGGCTGACAGGAAAGGTCTATCACACTGGGAATGGAGCAGAATGTAGCCTGGCCTTGTCTGCACTGCAGGGACAGGACCTGAGCAGCCTAGGGTGTGGAAGCCCAGGTAGCAGCTGTGGCTCCCAGACTGCTCAACCCACAAATGCCAAAGACAGCTTCAAAGGTCAATGAGAAAGCTCTTTCACCTGGGGGAGAAGGGAATGCAGTCTGACCCCACTAGCTGCAGTAACTGCATTGGCAGTGACCAGTTTTGGAGCCCTTAACTTAAAGATCCTCAGGTAACTGAGCCACTGATCTGGATCTCAGCCCTGAATGGTAGTCCTGGGGTGAGGAAGAGTGGTGACATGGTGGAACTGATGGAGGCTCTGAAGAGGGAATTCTAATCGCAGATTCTAAGCAGAAAAGTTTGTGGTACCTCCCAGACCAGAGTGCAGGCCAGGAGAAGAGTAAATTCCTCTCCCTTGATTGTGCCACCATGGAGAAACTGGGAATTTGCAGGTGTCCAGAGTATACCCTTCTCTTAACAAAGAACTCAAAAGTCAAGTAACAGACTGGGAAAATGCTGAAAAAAGGGAAAAAATAAGACTATAGAAGGTTACTTTCTTGGTGAACAGGTACTTTCTTCCATCCTTTTGGATGAGGAAGAACAATGCATACCATCAGAGGAAGACCTAAAAGTCAAGGCTTTTGCATCCAAAACCTCCAAAAAAATATGCAATCTCATATGCAGGTCTGGCCTGCAATCTATGGTTTCAGGTCATGGAAGTGCTCAAAAGGATTTTGAAAATCAAGTAAGAGAGGTGGAGGAAAAATTGGGAAGAGAAATGACAGCAATGCAAGAAAATCATGAAAAGTGAGGCAACAGCTTTCTAAAGGAGACTCAAAAAATGCCGAAGACAATAACACCTTGAAAAGTAGGCTAACTCAATTGGCAAAAGAGGTCCAAAAAGACAATGAGGAGAAGAATGTTTTAAAAAGCAGAACGAGCTAAATGGAAAAGGAGGTTCAAAAGTTCACTGAAGAAAATAATTCCTTAAAGATTAGAATGGAGCAGATGGAAACTAATGACTTTATGAAAAACCAAGAAGTTACAAAACAAGACCAAAAGAATGAAAAAAATAGAAGATGATGTGAAATATCTCATTGGAAAAACAACTGATCTGGAAAATAGATCCAGGAGAGATAATTTTAAAATTATAGGACTACCTGAAAGCCATGATCAAAAAAAAAAGAGCCTAGACATCATCTTTCATGAGATTATCAAGGAAACCTGCCCTGATATTCTGGAACCAGAGGGTAAAATAAATATTGAAAGAATCTACTGACCACCTCTTGAAAGATACCTGAAAAGAGAAACTCCTAGGAATATTGTAGCCAAAGTCCAGAGTTTCCAGGTCAAGGAGAAAATACTGCAAGCAGACAGAAAGAAACAATTTGAGTATTGTGGAATTACAAGCAGTATAATACAGGATCTGGCAGCTTCTACATTAAGGGAACACAGGGCTTGGAATATGATATTCCAGAAGTCAAAGAAACTGGGATTAAAGCCAAGAATCACCTACTCAGCAAAACTGAATATAATACTTCAGGGGAAAAATGGTCTTTCAGTGGAATAGAGGACTTTTAAGCATTCTTGATGAAAAGACCAGGGCTGAATAGAAAATTTGACTTTCAAACACAAGAATCAAGAGAAGCATGAAAAGGTAAACAGGAAAGAGAAATCATAATGGACTTACTAAAGTAGAACTGTTCACATTCCTACATGGAAAGATAATATTTGTAACTGTTGAAATTTTTCTCAGTATTTTTGTAGTTGAAGGGATCACACACACACACACACACACACACACACACACACACATAAACAGAGGGCACAAGGTGAGTTGAATAGGAAGGGATGATATTTAAAAAAAATAAAATCAAGGGGTGAGAGAGGAATATTTTGGGAGGAGAAAAGGAGAAATGGAATGGGGCAAATCATTTCTCATAAAAGAGGCAAGAAAAAGCTTTTTCAATGGAGAGGAAAAGGGAGGGGGAGAGAGGGAAAAAGTGAGGCTTACTCTCATCACATTTGACTTAAGAAGGGAATAACATGGACATTCAATTTGGTATAAAAATCTACCTTACACTATAGGAAAGTAGGGGAGAAGGGGACAAGTAAGGTGTGGGGAGGATGATAGAAGAGAGGGCAAATGGGAGGAGGGAGTAATTAGAAGTAAACACTTTTAAGGAGGGACAAGGTCAAAAAAGAGAAGAGAATAAATGAGGGGCAGGATAGGATGAAGGAAAATATGACTATTATGGAAGTCTTTCACAAAACTACACATATATAGCTTATATTGAATTGCTTACCTTCTCAGTGAGGATAGGTGAGGAGGAAGGAAGGGAGAGAAGCTGGAACTCAAAGTTTAAGGAATGAATGTTGAGAATTGTTTTTGCATGCAACTGGGAGATAAGAAATACAGGTAATGGGGTATAGAAATCTGTCTTGCTCTACAAGAAAAGAGAAAAGATAGGGATGGGGAAGGGAAGGGTGTGACAGAAGGGAGGACAGATTTGGGAAGGGGATAATCAGAATGCATGATGTTTTGGGGTGGAGGGAGGAGAGAGATGGGAGAAAATTTCGAACTCAAAATTTTGTGTAAATGAATGTTGAAAACTAAAAATAAATAAACAAAGCAAAGAAATCCTCCTCTGGGCAATCCTCTCTAACCCCTACAGGACTGGTATGCTCAAGAGAGAGGCACAAGAAAAAAGGAGGCAAGGAGCAAAATCTCCAGGGCAATAACATAGAAGAACAAACTCCAAATAAGCACCACAGAAACTTTCATCTTGCGAGGAATCTGGAGCCTAAAAAGGAATAAATAAGGATAAAGGCCATGAGTCAATGAATGAAAGTCTAGAATAGAAAGTGAAAAGAAACAGTAGGATCCAACAGAGGCATCGGTATTGGCAAGAAGACCCCTTCATCGAAGAATAAAGTTGAGTATAGTAGGGGATGATGTCAAGGGTCTGTGCAAGGGAAGAGTAGAGTATGAAAGAAAATGGAGGTGATATCTAAAAAGAGGATGAAAGAAAGATGTTTTGGAAAAAGGTACAGAAAATTAAGTGAAGATGAAATAAAATGTAACAAACCAACAACTAGAGGAAGGGGGTTTTACTTGACTCTTTAACTGAGGGAACAAAGAAGGGAAGAATAAGATAATTGGACAGAAGAAAGAATAGGGAATTAATAAGTTAATCAAAACTCCAAAAGGCAGGCATAAGGATAAGATTGATCTTGGGAGAGAGGGGAAGAAAGCTGTTGGGAATAATCTGCTGATTCAGGGGTAAAAAGAAGTAATATGAGAAACAAATGGAGGAGAATATAAAGTTAACTCATAACTTTAATGTGAGTGGGTTAAACGGTGGATAAGAAAACAAAACCCTACAATGTTTGGTTGTGTACCTCTGAGTCCGGGAGCAGAAAGGAGACTCAATTCTAACTTTTGGCCCCACACATACACGTGCAGCAAAACATCAGGGGAGGAGATCTAGACCAAAGGGGTGCCAGTATTTCAGTCACACTGAACCTACAGACTCTCCTAGCAAGCTAATAGAATTTAACAGCAGTCTATTGTATACTACTACTCCCATCTAAGGCCATGCCGACAGACACAAGCCTGGGTCAGAAACTTGCAGAGCTCAGACTAGGGTGGCAGTGGACAAACTTTTCCCTAGATCCCAATGCATTGGGAGCCCTGAAAATTTGCAGGCCCCTAGACTAAGGTGTGAAAACAGTAGAAAGACATAAAATGAGGTAAACTCAAGCTAGACATCTGCCACTAGAAGTGTACAGAGCCTATCACTAACATAAAATCAAGAAGGAGGCTGGAAAAATGAGCAAACACAAAAAAGAACCCAACCATAAAAGGTTGCTATGGAGAGAAAGTAGTTCAAAGCAAAACATAGCAAAAGACAGAGATTACAAAACAGCTAGAAGTAAAACTTCAAAGAAAAATGCAGTGTGGACACAAGTTCAACAAGAGTTCTTGGAAGAGTTAAAGCAAGAATTTAAAAAAGAGATAGAAGAAGTATACTATATGCCTCCAGAAAGAACTGATACTGATTGAATGCAGACTGCTCCATGCTATTTTTCACTTTCTTTTTCTTACTTTTTTTCTTTTATTTGAGTCTTCAAAATAACTAATATGGAAATGTTTTATATAATTGCACATGTATAACCTATATCTGAATCCTTCCTGACTCATGAAAGGGGAGGGAAGGGAGGGATAGAATTTGGTACTCAACACTTTAAGTAAAAAGGTTAAAGAAAAAAGAGAGATGAAAGTGACTTTAAAAGCCAGATAAGAGGGATAGTGGAAAAAGAAGCAAGACATAGGGAAGAAACGTGAAAAAAGAATGAATAGCATGGAAAAAGAGGTATAAAAACATAATGAAGAAAGTAACTTTTTGTAGCATTTATCAAAACTATCTGGTACTGGCTAAGAAATGGAGTGGTGGATCAGTGGAATAGCTTAGGTACACAAGACACAGCAGTCAGTGACTATAGTAATCTATTGTTTGACAAATCCAAAGACTCCAGTTTACAGAATAAGAATTCACTATTTGACAAAAATGGCTGTGAAAGCTGGAAAATAGTGTGACAAAACCTAGGTACAGACAAAAATCTTCTACCCTATACCAAGATAAGGTCAAAATGGATACATGATTTAGGAAGGCAAAGCAAAATGGGTACATGATTTAGGAAGGAAAGCAGAAAGATAGGAAACAATTTTTACAAGTGTTTCTGCTCAAGGATTCATCTCTAAAATATATAGAGAACTAAGTCAAATTCGTAAGAATACAAGTCATTCCCCAATTGAAAAATGATCAAAGGATATGAATAGGGGATTTTCAGATGAAGAAATTAAAGTTATCTATAGTTATATGAAAAAAATGCTCTAAATCACTATTGAGTAGAGAAATGCGAATTAAAATGCCTCTAAGGTACCAAATCACACCTATCAGATTGGCTAATATGACAGAAAAGGAAAATGATAAGTATTAGGGAAGAAGTGGGAAAATTAGGATACTAATGCATTGTTGGTAGAGTTATGAACTAATCCAATCATTCTGGAAAGCAAGGTAGAACTATACCCAAAGGGCAATCAAACTGTGTATACCCTTTGATCTAGCAGTGCTACTACTAGCTCTGTATCCCAAAGACATCATAAAAAGGGAAAATGACCTGTTTGTACAAAAATATTTATAGCAGCTCTGTTTGTGATGGCAAATTGGAAACTTAAGGAATGTCAAAGGTTGGGGAGTAGCTGAACAAGTTGTGGTATATGTATGTGATAGAACACTATTGTGCTCTAAGAAATTATGAGCAAGTGAATTTCTGAAAAACCTGGAAAGACGTATATGAATTGATGCTGAGTGAAGTGAATAGAACCAGAACATTATACATACTAACAGCAGCAGCAACATTGCACAATGATCACGTATGATTATCTTAGTTTTCAGCAATGCAGTGATCCAAGACCACTTCAAAAGATTCGTGATGGAAAATACTATCCACTCACAGAGAAGGAAAATGGAGCCTGAATGCTAATCAAAGCATACAATTTTCACTTTTTTGGTGGCTTTTCACTTTTGTTCTGCTCCTTCTTTTATGATATAACTAATGTGGAAATATATTTCCACGATTGCACATGTATAACCTATGTCAGACTGCTTGACGTCTTGGGGAAGGGAGATAGGAAGGAGAGAGGGAGAAAAAAATTGGAACTCAAAATCTTATAAAACTTCAATGTTGAAAACTATCTTTACATGTAATTCTACAAAAATACTATTAAAAAGTTAAAAAAAGAAAATAGCTCCTTGAAAATTAGAATTGGATAAATGGAAGCTAATGATTCTATGACACATGGGGAAATAATAAAACAAACTCAAAAGGCTGAAAAAATAGGAAAAAAAAATTGAACTATTTCATTGGGAAAACAGCCAACCTGGAAAACACATCTAGGAGACAGAATTTAAGAATCATTGGATTACCTGAAAGCCTCAAACAAAAAAATCAATAACCTAGACATCATAATTTAAGAAGTCATAAAAGAAAACTTAGAACTAGAGGGCAAAGTGGAAATTAAAGAATGCATAGGCAACTTTTTAAAAGAAATTCCAAAATAAAAACTCCAAGAAATATCATAGAATTCAGAACTCTCAGTTCAAAGAAAAATATAGCAAATAGTGAGAAAGAAAGAATTCAAGTACTGAGGAGCCACAGTCAGGATTACACATAACTTAACAATCATAGAAAGAAAAGGGTAGCTTAGAATATGCCATTCCAGAAGGCAAAGGAGCATGGGATTAAAACCAAGGAGAATTTCACAGGGTAAAATGACCTTCGATGAAACAGCATACTTTTAAGCTGTCCTGAGAAAAGGACCTGATCTGAGGAGAATGTATGATATACAAACACAGGAATCAAGAGAAGCATAAATATGTAAATATGAGCAAACAATCATTAGAGACTAAACAAGGTTAAAATGTTTACATTCTTACATATGAATATACATGTAATTCCCTCATAACTTTATCATCATCAGGGGTCATAGAGGGAGTCTAATTAAACAGAAATCTTGGGAGTGATTCCGTTATGTTTTCATGATCTCAAAAAAAATTAGAAATGGTGGCAAAAAAAGAAAAGCAAACAAAGACTCAGCGCCCTCGGAGAAGAAGACTGGGAGAAATTATCTCCCATGAATGGGCTGTTCAAGGAGAAGTTTATGCAGTAAGGAGGGGGCAATGACTGGGAATGGGGAACACCTGAACCTCATTCTCATCTGCACTGGTCAAAGAAGGGAGAATATACATATACACAGAGATGAGGACAGAAATATATCTTATATAGAAAGATGGGAGGATAATAAGTAATGTAGATAATAGGAGAAATTAGAAGCAAAATGAACTCTTTTTTTCACTTAAGTCATAAGAACTTTAAAAATTTCCAATGGATTCTTGAAGCAAAATGCCTTCCATATCCAGAGAAAGAAGTATGGAATTGGATCACAGATAGAAGCCGACCATTTTCTTTTGTATTCTGTTTTGTTTTGTTTCAGGGCTTCTCCCATTCATTTTAATTCTTCTATGCAACATGTATTTAATAGAAATGTATGTGTAGAACCTATATAAGATTGTATGCTGTCTCAGGGAAGAAATGGGAAGGGAGGGGGGAATGAGAAGAAGTGAGGGGGAAAATCTGAGATATATGGAAGTGACTGTCAAACACTGAAAACAAATAAAATAATTAAACCCAAAAAATCAAGGACCATCAAGCAAATTGTGGTAAATGAATGTAATAGAATACTTACTGCTGTGTCTTAAGAAATGGTGAGTATGATGAATTCAGAGAAGTATGGGAAGACATAAGAATAGATGCAAAGTAACTTAACTAGAACAGGGAAAAGAACATATACAACGATTACAATTTAAATGTAAAGAAATCTAACAACAACAAAAAATTAATACTAGGTGAATATAATAACCAAGTATAATCCCCAAACTGAGATGTCAAAATGTGCCTGCCCCACCTTGTTGAAGAACTGGGGAATTATAGGTATCAAAAATTGCCTATACTGTCAGACTTAGTTGAAATACTTGTTTTCTTCCAAGAACTGAAAATAAAACAAATTTGCAATACAAAAAAAATATCCAAACTGAACTCTTAAAGAAGGCATGAGAAAGAGACTGAGAAGCAAGATAGCAGAGTAGAGGAACATTCAAGCCAAATTTTCCCAATATTCTCCTAAAAACAACTTTAAAATAAGCTGTTAAATTAAATTCTGGAACTGCATAGGCAACAGAAGATTGAGATAAGACATTTTTTTCCAGGCCAAGACAGCTTAGGAGATCAGAAGAAGAGGTGTGTGGCACTGGGGTAGGGGCTGACCAGAAATGCAGCATGGCAAGGACACAACCTGTGGGCCTTGGGGTCTGCTACCACAATTGCAGCAGTAACAATTCCAGTAGCTCTTACCACCCAATGATGGGAAAGGAAATGTGCAACTGGCAGGAAAGAGATTAAAGGAGACTTCTGTGAAAACAGAGGTTGCAGGACCAGTCATCACTTGGCAATTCCATTGCTTACTACCTAGCTCTGGGCTGCAGTTCCAGGGCAGAGAGGTGTTGCAGGGACCCTAGGTTCAGGGTGGAGAGGGGAGTTAGTATTTATGGTTGCAAGGGAGCAGGGGGCCTTCCTAGATAAAGACCAGAATACAAATTGGAAGAGCAGTGACTATACTTCTCCCAGAATCATACCAACTTGGAAGCACCAAAAACTAGCTGTGAAAATAGCAAAAAACAAAACTGTACACCAATTTTACTAATGAATAGTGATGTAAAAATTTTAAATAAAATACTAGCATGGAGAATACAGCAATATATCACAAAGATCACACATTATGATTATCACAACGGCATACACTATGACAAGGTGGTATTTATAACAGGAACACAGGGCCCCTTCATCATTAGGAAAACTATAAGCCTAACTGACTATATCAATAGCCAAAATCATAATACTATGATTATATCAATAGATGCAGAAAAAGCTTTTGGCCAAATCCAACACCCATTCCTATTTGAAACATTAGAAAACACAGGACTGAATGGAACTTTCCTTAAAATTGTAAGTAGTGTCTTTGTAAAACCAAGAGCAAGCAGGATCTATAACTGGATAAACTAGAAGCTTTCCCAAAAAGATCAGAGATGAATGAAAAGAGATATGGTTCGTCCACTGTCGCCATCATCATTCAATATTATACCAGTAATGCTGGCTATAACGATAAAAAAGGCAAAAATAAAATCAACTCTTTGCAGATGATATGATGGTGACTTAGAAAACCCTAGGGAAGCAACCGAAAAACCGGTTGTAACAATTAACGACTTTAGTAAAGTTGAAAGATATAAAATAAAATCACATATTATTAGCAAGAAAACCCAACAGGAAGATCTAGAACATGAAATTCTATTGAAAATAACTGCAAACAATATAAAACACTTGGGAGTCTACTTGCCAAGACAAACTCAAGGGCTACATGAACACAATTACAAAACATTTTTCACACAAAAAAGACAGATATAAACAATGGAGAAATATTCATTGCTCATGGGTAGGCTAAGCCAATATAATAAAAATGACAATTTTACCTAAATTATTTATTCAGCTGTATATCAATTTAACTACTGAGAACAATTTTTTAGAGCTAAAAAATAATAATAAAATTAATCTGGAAGAGCAAAAAGTCAAGCATAATAAGGGAATTGATTTTTAAAAAGCAAAGGTAAGTGTCTTAGCAGTAACAGATTTCAAACTACATTGCAAAAAAAAAAAAACAAACAATCTGGTATAGTACGGTGGTGGACCAGTGGAATAGTTTAGGAACACAAAATACAGAAGTAAATCATGATAGTGACCTAGTGTTTGATAAACCCAAAGATTCAAGCTTTTGAGGCAAGAACTCACTATTTGACAGAAATACTGGGAAAATTGGAAAGCAGTTTGGCAGAAATTAGGCGTAGACTAACATCTCACCGTGTGAGACTCACACCATATACCAAGATAAGTTCAAAATGAATACATGATTTAGACCTAAAAGGTAATATCATAAGCAAATTAAGAGAGCATGAGGAAAAATATTACTTGTCATATCTATGGTTAAGGGAATATTTTATGATCAAACAAGAAATAGAGGGAAGCATGGGAGGTAAAATGGATAATTGTTATTATATGAAATTTAAAAGATTTTCCATAAAATAGTGTAGCCAAATTGGGAGGGAGCAGGAAACTTCAGGGAGTGGATTTTCTAACAAGTTTCTCTGATAAAGGCATCTTTAATCTTCTAAAATACATAGGGAACTGAGCTAAGTTTATAAAAACAAGAGCCATTCCTTAATTAATAAATGGTCAAAAGAAGAAACCAGTTATCAATACACATATAAAAATGCTCTAAGAGAAATGCCAACTAAAACAATTTTGAGTTATCACTCCATATCTATTTAATTAAATAACATGACAGAAATGGAAAATTATAAATCCTACAGAGGGTGTGGAAAAATAGGGATAGTGATCCAACAATTCTGGAGAGCCATTTGGAACTATGATCACAGGGCTATAAAAACTATGCATTCCCTTTATACTAGCAATACTCCTACGAGGTCTGTATCCTAGAGAGATCAAAAGAAAAGGAAATGGACCTAAATGTACAAAAATATTTATAGCAACTTTTTCATGGTGGCAAAGAATCGGCAACTGAGGAGATATCCATCCATCATGGAATGATTCAACAAGTTGTGGTAAATGATCGTGATAGAATAGTATTGTGTTATAAGGAATGACAAGGGAGAGGGTGGCTCAGAAAAACCTGGGAAGATTTACATGAAATGATGCAAAGTGAAGAGCGCAGAATAAGAAGAACTTTGCACACAGTAAAAGCAACTTTGTAATGATCATCAACTGTGAAAGACAACTACTCTGATCGATGCAATTATCCACAATAACTCCAAAAGACTCATGGTTAAAAACGTCATCCACCTCCAGAGAGAGAACTGATGAACTCAATGGGAAAACTGTGTTTTTTCGCTTTTTAAATTTTTCTTGTTTTTGTTCCCCAACAAAACTAACATGGAAATATGTTTTGAATGACTTCACATGTAAAGAAAAAAGATGTGATAAAAAAAGGGGAAATTATAAGAAAATTGGATAGAGGAAAATACTGTTACTCATCATAATTGTGAATGTGAATAGGATGAATTCATTGATTTAGAATCGTGTAGTAGAATGACTGGGAAGCCAGAATCCAATAATATTGTTTAGAAGAAACACACTTGAAACAGAAAGACATTCACAGAGTTAAAATAAAAGGATAGAGTAGAACCTGTGACGCTTAAACCGAAGGGAAGAAGATTAGGGAGAGTAATAATGACCTCAGGCACAGAGGGACCATAAGCGATGAATGAACGTAAATATCAGCCCATATGTACCGAATGGAAAAGCGTCTAAATCCTTAAAGAAAAACTTAAGTGAAATACAAGAAGAAACAGGCAATAAAACCAAAGTTGTGATAACCTCAATTTACCCTTTCTCCTAAACCTCCTGGGGGAATTGAGCAGCTGATCTGAATCTCAGCCCTAAGCATGGTCCTGGTGGGGAGGAGGAGCACTGGGACCCTCCTCTTGACATAGGATTCAGAAGTCAAGTAACTGACTGAGAAAATGCCCAAAAAAGGGGGAAACAATAAGACCATAGAAGGTTACTTTCTTGGTGAACAGGTATCTCCTTCCATCCTTTTGGATGAGAAAGAACAATGCATACTGTCAGAGAAAGTCAAGGCTTCTTCCTCCAGTACCTCCAAAATGAGTATGAAATAGGTTCAGGCCATAGAAGAGCTTGCAAAGTTAGTCAGCAACTTTCTAAAGGAGAATCAAAAAATGCTGAGGAAAATAACACCTTTAAAAAGAAGCAAACTCAATTGGCAAAAGAAGTCCAAAAAGTCAATGAGGAGAAGACGGCTTTAAAAAGCAGAATGAGTTAAATGGAAAAGGAGGTTCAAAAGCTCACTGAATAAAATAGTTCTTTAAAAATGAGAGTGGAGTTCAGGGAAGCTAATGACTATACAATAAACCAAGAAGTTACAAAACAAAACCAAAAGATTGAAAAAATAGAAAATATTGTGAATCATCTCATTGGAAAAACAACTGACCTGGAAAATAGATCCAGGAGAGACAATTTAAAAATTACAGGCTACCTGAAAGCCATGATCAAAAAAAGAGCCTAGAAATTATCCTTCATGAAATTATCAAGGAACACTACCCCGATATTCTACAACCAGAGGGCAAAATAGATATTTAAAGAATCCACTGATCACCTCCTGAAAGAGACCCGAATAGCAAAACTCCTAGGAATATTGTGGTCAAATTTCAGACTTCCCAGGTCAAGGAGAAAATATTGAAGGAACTCGAAAGAAACAATTTGACTATTGTGGATATACAATCAGGATAACACAGGATCTGGCAGCTTCAACATTAAGGGATCGAAGGGCTTGGAATATGATATTCCAGAAATCAAAGGAACTGGGATTAAAACCAAGAATCACCTACTCAGCAAAACCGAGTATAATATTTCAAGGGAAAAATAGCCATTCAATGATATAGAGAACTTCTAAGCATTCATGATGAAAAGACCAGAACTGAATAGAAAATTTGACTTTTAAACATAAGAATCGAGAGAAGTATGAAAATATAAACAGAAAAGAGAAATCATAAAGGACTTTCTAAAGCCAAATTATTTACTTTCCTACATGGAAAGATAATATTTGTAACTCTTGAGACTTATCTCAGTATTTGGGTAGGAGAAGGGATTACATACACATACACACACACACACACACAGAGAAAGAGAGAGAGAGAGAGAGAGAGAGAGAGAGAGAGAGAGGACAGGTTGAGTTGAATCAGAAAAAATGATATCCATAAAAAAAAAACAAAATTAAGGGGTGAGAGGTAAAAATATTGGAAGGAGAAAGGGAGAAATGGAATGAGGCAGACTATCACTCATAAAAGAGATAAGAAAAATCTTTTTCAATGGAGGAATAAAGGGAGGAGGTGAAAGGGGAAAAGGGAAAAGTGACATACAGCTTGAGGGAATAAAATGTTCACTAAATTTGGTATGAAAATCTATCTTACACTACAGGAAAATAGGGGAAAGGGGACAAGTGGGGTGAGAGAGTTGATAGAAGGGAGGGCAGATGGGAAAAGGGAGTAACTAGAAATAAGTACTTTTGGGAAGGGACAAGGTCAAATGAGAGAATAGAAAAAAAAGGTGGGACAGGGTAGGATGGAGGGCAATATAGTTAGTCTTACACAACATGACTATTATGGAAGTCTTTTGCAAAAGACACATATATGGCCTGTTATGAATTGCTTCCCTTCTCAGTAGGGATGGGTGGGGAGGAAGGGAGGGAGAGGATTTGGAATTCAAAGTATTAGAAACGAATGTTGGGAATTATTATTGTATATAACTGGGAAACAAGAAATACAGGTAATAGGATATAGAAATTTATCTTGCCCTACAAGAAAAGAGAGAAGATGGGGATAAGGGAAGGGTGGGATGTGATAGAAGGGAAGTCATATTGAGGGAAGGGATAATCAGAATGCAAGGCATTATGGGGTGGGGAGAGGGGAGAGATGGGGAGAAAAATTGGAACTCAAAATTTCGTGGAAATGAATGTCAAAATCTAAAAATAAATAAATAAAGCTATTTTATTAAAAAAAATAACAACAACAAATTACCAGTATCAAAAATTGAAAGGGTGAATTCACAACCAATGCAGAAGCTATTATTAGGAGCTATCTAATTACGTGCCAATGCAACCAACAATCTAAATGAAATGGATGAATATTTACAGAAGTATAAATTGTCCAAAATAACCAAATCAAAAAATAAAATATTCAAATAACCTTGTCTTAGAAAAAGAAATTGAACAAGCCATAAATGAATTTTCAAAGCAGGGTGGGGAGCAACTAGGACTAGATGGATTTACCAAATAGTAGCAAATTCCATCCAACATTTATAGATCAACTACTCCAATACTACACATACTGTTAGGGGAAAAATGGGTAAATAAAGAGTTCTACTAAATTCATTCTACAACACAAATATAATCTTGATACCTAAACCAGAGACAGCCAGCACAGAAAAAGAAAATTATATATCATCTTCCTGATTAATATTGATACAAAATTTTAAATAAAATATTATCATGGAGACTACAGTAATATTTCACAAAAATCATACACAATGACCAGGCTGAATTTATAGCAAAAATGAACAGCTGATTAAACAGGAGGAAAACTATAAATATAATTGACCACATTGATAACAAAAACAACAAAAATCATATTTTTTTCAATAGATGAAGAAAAGGATTTTGAGAAACTAAAAAATGTATTCGTGTTAAAAACACTACAAAAAGATCCTTCCTAAATATCTAAATATCCTAAATATCTAAAACCCAAAGCCAGTATTTTCTCTAAGCCTTTTCAGTACGATCAGGGATAAAACAAGGATGTCCTTTTTCACCATGATGATTCAATATTGTACTAGAAATGCTAGCTATAGTAATATGAAAAAATAATAAATTGAAAGAAGTATAGAAAAAGAGGAGACAAAACTAACAAGAGATTACATAATGACTTATTTAGAAAAATGTAGAGAGTTAACTAAAAACTAATTGAAACAACAACTGCAGCAAAGTTGCATGTTAGAAAGAGAAATTTAACTTAAAATAAATACAGACAATATAAGATATTTGAGAGTTTGCCTGCCAAGACACACACAGGAGCTATATGAATACAAATACAAAACGTTAGTCATACGAATAAAAACATATCTAAATAATTGGAGAAATATGAATTTTTCATTGGAAGGCCATGCTAATATAATTTTAAAACATTACTACTTCCTAAATTAACATACTTATTCAATGCCATACCAATCAAACTACCAAAGGATTACTTTAGAGAGCTAGAGAATTATTTTCACAAAATCCATGTTAGGGAATAAAAAGTCAAGAATAACAAAGGAACCCATGATAAATGGGAAAGAAGGGAATCTCATATTGCCAATGTATTGCACTGTACTACAGTGTCACAATCTGTACTACAACTGTAGTACAAAGTCACAATCATCAAAAATAATTTGGTAGTAGCTAAGAAGTATAGGTGATATAGTGCAGGTACACAGTAAACAGAAGCCAATGAATATGGTAACCTAGGTTTCAATAAAACAGAGATCTTAGCTATTGGAGCAAGAATTCACTATTTGTCAAAAACTATTGAGAAAACTAGAAAGTAGTATATCAAAAACTTGATATAGATCAACATCTCCCACATTATACCAAGATAAGTTCCAAATGGGTGCATGAATTAGACTTAGAATGTGACATCATAAGCAAATTAGGGGGCCTATATGAAACTACTGGTCAGATCTATGGATAGGGGAAATGTTCGTAATGAATCAAAGAGAGAAAGCATTTCACACAAAGGAAAATGGGAAATTTTGATGACATAAAATTAAGAAGTTTTTGCACAAAGAGAACCAGGTAAAATTAGAAGAAAAACAGAAAACTGAAGGAAAGTCTTTGCAGCAAGTTTATCTGATAAAGGTCTCATTTCTGAGATTTATAGGGAATGAAGTCAAATTGTAAGAATAAAATCCATTTTCTCAATAATTAAATTGCCAAAAGATGTGAATAGACATATGCACATAGTGAATAGTTTTAGAACTAGATAAATAAATAAATAAATAGATGAATGAATGCATGAATAAATTAATAAATAAATAGAAAACTGAATAATTTTCAGAGGAAAAAATACAGTTATCCATAGTCACATGAAAAAAATGCACTAACTCGCTAATACTAAGAGAAATACAGATTAAAACAACTCTGAGTCTCATCTCAAACCCATCACATCAGCAAACTTAACAAAAAAGAGAAATGAAAAATGCTGGAAGGACATGGAGGATCATGTCCATAAATACACTATTGGGCTAGGCATGAACTGGACCATCTATTCAAGAAAGCAATTTGGAACCAAGCCCCAAAAGCTCTTAGCCTGTTCAAACAATACCACTAGTAGAAAGATCAAAGAAAGCAAAGGACCTGTGTAATTAGAGCGGCTCTTTTGGTGGTGACAAAGAACTAGAAACAGAGGGGGCTACCATCAATTGGGGAGTAGCTGAACAAATTATAATATGTGAAGGTAATGGAATAGTCATACTCTAAGAAATAATAAAGGTGAGAGTTTCAGAAAAACTTGGGAAGACTTGTATGAGCTGATGCAGAGAGAAGTGAGTAGATCCCAGAGAATAATTTATCCAATAACAGCAATAGTGCAAAGAGAGTAATTGAATGACTCTGCCCCACACAGTGAGTGTCACCACAGTTCCAAAGAATGAAGCCTGCTGCCCATTCACCTCCAGAGAGAGAGATGATGGTGGCAGACTGCACAATGAAGCATGGGATTTTTCTTTCTTTTCTGGTACATGGCTAATGAGTAAATGTGTTTGTCTTGACTATTTATATTTGTGACAGGTTTCTTTTCCTTACCTTCTCAATGTGGGGTAGAGGGCAAGAGGAGGTGGGAAGGAGAGAATTAAAAACTGAAAACAAAATAAAATTCAACTTCTAAACCAAATAATACATAGGGTTAGAAAGGCTAAAAGGTAGATTTTTAAAATTTGATTTTTAGTCTTCATGCTAATGAGTTATTTCAAGAAAAACCCCCATTGAGGTGGGGGGGGGGGAGCATGCAAGATTCCCAAGGAATGGACAGTTTCATGGAGGAAAATGTCTTCAACGAGAGCCATCATGGAGTGACTGTTCTAGCACTTCCCAAGGAATTGGAATAAGGAAACACTATAACAGATATAAAGATCCTCTTGAAGACTCATTTATTTCACAAAGTAAAGACAGGCCAGGAGACTAAGACAATGCATGTTACAGAACTAACATGGACATGAATCTTTGCCCTTAGGACAAGATTACCTGGTCTTTCTTTGAGACAGGTACTTGAAGTGAAAGTAGGTGTCATGATAAGATATACACCAGGAATGTAGGTTCAATATTAGGAAAACTATCAGCATAACTGACCATATCAAACAGACTCAATCCAACAGAAATCCAGCAGAAATCATATGATTATCTCAATAGATGCAGAAAAAACTTTTGACGAAATACAGAACCCATTCTATTAAAAACACTAGAGAGCACAAGAATAAATGAAGTATTCTTTAAAATGATAGGTAATAATATCTTTCTAAAACCATCAGCAAGTATTTTCTGTAATGAGGATAAAGTAGAAGCCTTCTCAATAAGGAAACCCATTATGGCCACTATATTAAATATGGTACTAGAAATGTTAGCATTAGCATTGAGAGAAGAAAAATAAATCAGAGGAATTAGAATAAGCAACAAGGAAACAAAACTATCACTTTTTGCAGACAAAACGCAGGTATACTTAGAGAATTCTAGATTCAACTAAAGGACTACTTGAATTAACAACTTTAGCAACATTGCAGGATATAAAACAAACCCACATAAATCATCAACATTTCTATACATGACCAACAAAGTCTAGCAGCAAGACACAGAAACTGAAATTCCATTGAAAATAACTGTAGACAATATTAAATACTTGAAAGTCCATCTGCCAAGATAAAATCAGCAACTATATGAATACAATTACAAAATATTTTTCATACAAATAAAGTCAGATCTAAACAACTAGAAAATATTAATTGCTTTGGGGTAAGCCAAACCAATATAATAAAAATGACAATTCTACCTAAATTAATCTACTTATTCAGTGCCATACAATCAAACTATCAAAAATATTTTATGGAGCCAGAAAAAAATAAGAACAAAATTCATCTGGAAGAACAAAAGTTCAAGGTTATTAAGGGAATCAATGAAAAAAAATGTGAAAGAAAGTGTTCTAGTCATACCAGATCTCAAACCGTATTACAAAATGGTAATTATTGAAACAATCTGGTACTGTCTAAGAAACAGAATGGTGGGTCAGTGTAACAGATTAGATATAAATTATATTTTAATAAATTACCATAGTAATCTTGTATATGTTAAACCCAAAGATCCAAGTTTTTGGAACAAAAACTCATTATTTGACAAAAGCTGCTGGGAAAACTGGGAAACAGTATGGCAGAAAGTAGCTCACCAACATCTCACACCATATACCAAGATAAGGTCAAAAAGATTACATGATTTACACATAAACAGTGATACCATAAGTAAATTAAGAGAACATGAAATAGTTTATCTGTCAGATTTATGCATAAGGGAAGAATTTAGGACCAAAGAAGATATAGAAAGCATTACAAAATGTAAAATAGATAATTTTGATTATATAAAAGTTAAACGTTTTTGCACAAACAAAACCAAAGCAACAAAAATTATAAGGAAAACAGAAAACCGGGGGAAATGTTTTGCAACAAGCAACTCTGAGAAATACAATTTGGAACTATGCCCAAAGGGTTATAAAAATGTGCATACCCTTTGACCCAACGATAGCACTGCTAGGTCTACACCCAAAGAAATCATTAAAAAAGTCTCAGAGTCAAGGTCACATGACTTTTTCTGGCCAATATGATACTCTCAATAAAATGATCTCTGAAACTGTCCTGAGGATCACTGCTTAGAGAGGTAGAGAGACACTTCAAACGTAGTGAACATTACCTGAACCTCATGCCTAATCAGGGTACAAAGGTCTCTGGTGTTTCTGCTGTCCTGCTACCTTGGTGACTCAACCTGAAGTCCATCAAAATCCCCAAGGTTCCACTGGAGGTCTAGCCACTGGGTCCCTACTTTCATTCCATGAGTCCAAATGTAAAACTTCCTTTTTCCTTGTTAAAGGACCTCATTTTAGATCCTGCCTAGCCTGTTGGACTCCAACCTACTCACCAGATTGCCCAGCTTGGTGCTGTCCAATGTGACTAGTATTCCAACTATGCTACATCCAAGACATTGACAAAAACTCTGAGCAGAGCAGGGCCAAATGCTGACCTTTAGGGAGGGCCACTACCGATCTCCTTTCATGGTGCCAACAAACTATCCACTGTAATCCTTGAACTAGTTCTGAATGCCCCTGATAGAGCTATCATGCTCCCCACCGGAAGTCTCTCTTAAGCCTTGCCAACAAGGATATGTTGAGTGACACCATGAAATGACCTACTGAAACCCTTTGAATATGACCAGGCTTGAAAAGAAATCAGACAGTGGATTTCAAAGAAATTGATTCCGCTTGGCTGACACTTTCACTTGCCTTCCTTGCTCTTCATGGACCAGCTTGACAGATGAGGGCATAGCCTGAAAATCCTACCCAGGTTCTCTGAATCTAGCACTGGGCAAGCACTGGCTGAAGATAGCTGACCACTTGGAGCCCCCTCCCCGACCCCATTTCCCAACCAGAACTCTGCCTAATGGTTTTTGAAATACATTCACAAGGCTGGTCTCTTGGGCTTGCTCTGAGGGCAGAAGCTCATTCTAAGGTTCTACTTCTGCTGTGGAAATGGCCACAGACAGGGATGGGAAGAAGAAAGACAGAGGGAACCTTGAGGCACTCATACCTAGACTGCCAAGGAAAGGGGCCCTCTTCTCATGACAAGACATCAGTGACTTGGGACCGAGGAGGAAAGCCTGATGGCTAAAGACAAGCTCAGCGAGAGAATCTCTATCATTTTCTGGAAGAAACAAACCAAGACGGGGAGAGGGAGCCTAAGGAGGCGAGTTCTTTGTCCGACGAGGATTCCAAGCAGGAATTCTGAGGGGACTCTTCTGGTTGCACTTGTGATTAGTCTCCCCAAACGTACAGCGGATTCATTCTCACACCTTTGCGGTTCTCTCCCCCAGCTCTGAGTCATGAGACCCTGGCTGTGGGGGAAGGGCCTAGCCCCGAGATCATCCGTAGACTTCTAGTTAACACCTTCAGGGTACCCTCCCTGCAAGTGGGGGAGGACGATGGAGCTAAGAGCAGGGAGACGTGGGGGGTGGGAGCAAGGCTAAGAGGTAACTGGAGGTCGGGGCAGAGAGGACATCCCCTCCCCCAACCTTGCCCAAACTAGGTTGATTTTTGTTTTTGTTTTTGTTTTTAACATCAAAGAGGAAAAGTGCTCCCACATCGCCGCGGAGAGGGAGTGTACAAAAGCAGCTGGCCGGCCCTGCCCTAGCGAGGGCGTGGCAAGGGCGGGGGCTTGCGCTGCAGCATCCCCGGGCCGCCAGCGCATCTCAGCTGGGTTGGAGACGTACCCCTCCCTCAGGGCCAGGGAACAAGGGATTGTTCGGGGAGGGCGCGCGGACTTTCCTGGACCTGCTCACTCTTCCCGGGAGCTGGGGGGAAGGGAGGCAGGGGCTGCTCCCCATCCCCCATCTCCCATTCCCCGGTTCTGCCTTCCTGCTGGTCCTCCACTCTAACTGCCCTTGGGCCAGAGGAGGCGCATCACGGTCACGGTCCCTTGTCACGGTCTCGGTCAGGGGCGCGGGGGCTGGTTACCTGGCACTGCAGCAGCTGGGGCTAAGGACCCGGGCCTCTGGGATGAGCTCAGGCAGTGGCGGCTGCGGCGGTGATGGCAGAAGGGAGGAAGGAGGATGGAGGAGGCAGGAGGGAGGAGCCCGAGCCCGTCGGCGGCTGCCACAGTCCCGCTTGGTAGGTGCTCGGCCTCCGCGCAGAGCTCCGCAGCAGTGAATTGACGGACAGACTGACTGGCTGGCTGGTGGTGCTGTGGTGCTGTGTCACGGCTGGGTACCCTCCCACCCCCATCACCTCCGGCTCCTCCCCGCCCCTGAGCTCCTCCCCAAACCGCCCGATCGTCCCCTCCCCCATCCCGACACTACCCCGAACCCAGACCCTGATCCAGGCTCGTAGACTTGGGGCTGCGCAGGACTCGAGGGGCTATCCAGTGAATTTAACAGAGGAGGAAACTGAGACCCACGCAGGTGAAAGGAGTTAGGGTTATACATAGCAAAGGTGGCACGCAAACCCATAGCCCCCTACTCTAAGTCTCTGCAAGACCCCGCCTAGTTCGCCTCTTGGGGCAGCCTCCCCCAAGTCCTCTGGAGGCCATCTTGTTCCTTCAGCAGGAGGAATCAAATGGAGGGCCGACACACCTGTGGGAAAGGACGACATGTGCACCCTCCTCCACTAAGCCTCTGTCTGTCTCTGCCTCTGTCTTTCTGTCTCTCCCCCATGCACACAGACAACACACATGCCCCGTCCATGTTTACTACGCACATTTCCCATCCCCACACTCACATCTGTGTGTGTGTGTGTGTGTACTCAATCAATGCCCGTTTCCTAACTGGCTGATTAAAAATGTTAAAACATTCATAAACTCCAGAGAGTCACTGGGGAGGAGGGGAAGAAGAGGGAGGAGCAGAGGTATCAGTCTTCTTTCCTCCATTATAGGGAAAACCCAAAATACAAAAACAAAATGACAGAGGGTAGGGTGCAAAACCAAGAGCAGAGAATCATGAAGTCAGTGGGAAATCTCCCAGGCAATGGAAGCTCAGAAGAAGGCCTGCTTTGACAAATATGCTAAAATAAAGTTTCCCAGATCTAGTGCTCACTCCTTCTCCTTGTGTGACCTTGGACAAGTGCTCTCACCTTCCTGGATCTCAGTATTCTCAAATATAAAAGGCAAATATTGCTTTTCATGACCTACAAGTTTCCTTCCTGCTTTAAATTATGCTCCTATGAAAAGGTAGGAGTGTGGGCCTGGAATTTGGAGTATCAGAACTAAGTCCATCAGCTTAATTTTTGAGTTTGGGCATATTCATTTTTTGTGGCCAGATCTAGAGGGCTTGGGGGTTGAGGGAAGGGATAGTGCATCAGGTCTACACCCCTTATGGTTTGGTAAAACATAGTCCCAAAGTGAGCAGAATGCAGGCTAACAATTAGGAACTCTTCAGAGTTAAATGAGGATTTTCTAACCCTAAGTCAGAGAGAGGGTTGGAACAGAGGTGTTGACCCTGGTAGCAAAAAGAAGTAAGTTAAAAGAACACACAATCCTAAACATCAGCTACTCTGCCTGGCTTTTGTTCCAAGGCCTTTGGCTAGGTGTGATGGTTCTTGAGCCATGATTAAAGATTGACTACTCAGCCCTTATCAGAGAGATTTCCTAAACCCTGGAATTACCCTATCAAATAGAGGTTAAAATGGCCTTGATAGGAGGAAGCTAAGAAGCTAAGAGGAGAGAAAAATGTGGCTACCAAGAAGACAGTAGGGAGCAACACTAGAAGGGAGTAGGCTCAGACAAGAGGAGCAAGGTCTCTTTTCGAGATGATATCAGCGTCCCTGCGTCACTAGAGGCATCACCACATGTGTGCTCTGGCTACACATGTTCCATACATTCATGACTCCATGTGTTACATCTATGTCGATTCACTTTGCCCACTGGCAGTGTGTATAACTGTAGGAGAATACACCTCAGGTTGGAAGGGATGTCTTGCCACTACTGGTCTTAATGTGCCATTTCATTAATGTTCTTAATATGCTATAATATGATAATTGTGGCTTCTGGCTGAATTATAAAAGGAAGCTGGATCCTAATCAGTGTAAATTTGAATTCACATGATTTAAAGTTATAATTATGTAAAAAATGATAATTAGTTCCAACCCAAAGGAAATATGGAGTGCCAATCTGAATTCCACAATTTCAAGGAATTTCTTATAATTTGCACTGAGACTTAGTATGTAAACACATCGAGGATCTTGTGAGCTTCGGCTTTGTATGACTGTGGACTTATAGTATACCTTGAGCCTGGAATGGATGTTCTGGGGGCCCCACATGCCAGACAGAATGTCCTAGCTTTAAGCAGGTGAACCTGACCAAGTGATTTACCTCTCCAGAAGACACACTGAGGGGAGGAGTGAAATGGAGTCAATGACTAAGACTAAAAGGATTGGTGTGTAGTAATGTGGGCAGGGGCTGGGGGGGGGGGGGTGTGTGTGGAGATTATACAATATGAATTTGTAGTGAGCTACAAGATCCACCC
This sequence comes from Potorous gilbertii, assembly GCA_028658325.1. Classification (NCBI taxonomy): domain Eukaryota; kingdom Metazoa; phylum Chordata; class Mammalia; order Diprotodontia; family Potoroidae; genus Potorous; species Potorous gilbertii. The sequence goes on along the minus strand of CM053770.1, from coordinate 604,525 downwards.
AGCAGGGGGACTTTCTTCCACTCAGCAGCACAGATGTAGGAGCAAAGACGGTGAATGGAGGGGGTGGCCCTGGGCCTGACCAGAGGGAAGCAAAAGGAGAAGATATTTAAGAGTAAAGGAGATTGGAAAGTCAAGCCTCTGAAGTGAGGCCAGAGCTGGGACAGAACAGAACAGGGAGGGTCATGGGGGGCATTTCAGTGAGGTCAGGGTGAAGAGTGGGAGCGATAGAAGGTGGTTATTATCAGAGGAAGAAGGGTTAGAGCATGAAGGTGATATATTGATAGGTCATGCCACCTAGGGGAATGGCTGGGGTTTCGTGGAGGAAGATATGGGTCATGGGTGTTGAGATGGTTGTGGACAAACTTTCTGACAAGGAGGGAGGTGGTTGAGAGAGAGAGAATGCTCAGAGAGCAGTGAGGGCTTTGAGACTCTGTCCTTCAAAGACTGGTTGAGAAAATGGGTATGTTTAGAATGGAGAAGGAAAGATTTGGAAGGCAAGAAGGGCAGGAAGATGTTTGGAGGGCTGTCCCTTGGAAGAAGGTTAGATTTCTTCAGTTCAGATGAGAAGACAGACTTGCGAACGGTACTCCAATTTGCAAATGGGCATACTGAAGATTAACATATACTGCCTAACGGTGAGCATTGTCCAGAAGTGGAATGGGCCACCTTGGAAGAAAGGAGGGAGCTCACTCTCATTGGGGTCATGATGAGCGGATGGACCAACAAACCATTTATTAAGCCTGCTGTTTGCCAGGCTCTACGGAACACAGATGATGTCAGTGCAGAAGGGAGACAGATCCTCCCCTGGATGAACCAACATTCTCACTGATAAATTCCAACCATATAGGAGAGTGTTGACCAGGAAAGGGAGCTTGGTTCTAGATGATCTCAGGGATGGCAAATGGATTCACCCAGCTCTGACTTGTTCTTTCCAGAAGCAAGGGTGCTATTTGTGAGACAGATCATCGTGTTTAGGGTGGGAAGCGGGGGTGGGAAAAAGCTTTGTTCACTCTGCTGAGCAGAGTTGGTGGAGTTGGTGGACTCTCTGATGGGGATTCTCTGATGAATCCTGCTGGGCCTGAAACCAGCTAGGGACTTGTCATCCGTTCCAAGCCTTGTTTTTGTTGTTAAATTTTATTTTTCTGTTTTCAAATATTTATTCCCTCCCTTCCATTGAAAAAGAACAAAACCCTTGTAGCCTATAAGCATAATTGCATCTTGATTTCCAAAAGTCTGACCCATTCTACCCTTTCATCCTTCCCTCTCAGTAACTCTGTGCTTCCTTATAAACTCTGGACTCTTGGCTGGTTGTTAGGGAAGGACGAAGGCAGGGAGGGGAAGTGTAGATGAAGCGCCTACAAATCTTATCTTCCATGATCATTACACCCATTAGAGCACCTGAGGTGCTTCGTCTTTGCGGTAGTGCTGTTATTGTGCACATCTTAGTCTGCATCAGCGCATAAAAGACTTCCTAGGTTTCTACCGTGCAATGTATGAATGAAGCACACTCATTACCATAACTCGGTCATACTGCAATCGATGGGTACTTCCTCAGTTTACTGATCTCTGCCACCTCAAAAGAGTTGCTATCCATATTTTTGTCCATGTGGGTCATTTGTCGTCTTTCTTTGATCTCTCCGATGGCCGAGGTTTAGTGCTGTTCACTGGGTGAAACTTGACACAGTTTCATGATTTGGTGGCACAGTTCCAAATTGCTTTCCAGAAAGACAATGTCAATTCACAGTTCCACCAACAGTGCTTCGACATGTCTGTTTATAGCCCCTCTGACACTTGTCATTTTGCTTTTGTTTCAATTAACTTTGCCGGTCAAATGAAGGGTAAGTGCAATCTCAAAGCTGCTTTAGTTAGTCTCTAATTCTTAATTTTTTGAAGAATATTTTCATTTGACTCTTGATAACTTGAATTTCTTCATCTTCATGTTTATATCCTTTGGTCATTTTCAACTGGTGAATGGCTCTAATATTTATATATCTTGGAAAGGAAACCTTTATCAGAGAAACTCATTTTAAAGACTTTTGTCTATTGATGGTTTATCTTCTAATCTTAGCTGCGTTGGTTTTGTTTGTGCAAAAACTTTCAAATTTTGTGTAATCAGAATTTTCCATTTTAGCTTTTTGTATTGTCTCTAGCCATTATTTGGTTATGAGCTGCTCCCCACCTATCAATCTGAAACATGATTTATTCCTTGCTTCTCTAACTTTCATCTCTAGATCATGTGTTCATTTCAATCTTATTTCACTATATCGTGTGAGATGCTGGTTTAATCCCAGTTTCTGCCAGACTGCTTTTCAGTTTTCCCAACAATCTCCTTCAGATAGTAATTTCTTATGCCAGTAGCTATGGTTTTTCATTCTAAGCAAATATTGTGTCTCATATTTTAAGATTAAGTTTAAAGATTCTATTCTAATAATAAAATTGCCTTTGTGAGATGTGCACTTTTGGTTCTGAGTTGAGAAGATTCCTGCATGGTCCCTCCCTCTTTGAATTCTCTCAGAGATGCTCCCAGATCAGTTCTGAGCTCCACAAGGAAAGGACGGGTTTAATGGGTTCTCTTTGTATCTACAGAGCCTTATACCTACTCATGGCTTCATCAAAATTTACTGACAATTCACAAAATCACACAGAATTTTAGAGTTGGTAGAAATCTCGTGGCCATCTGGGCTGAGGATTCTTAACTTTTTTGTGTCTTAGGTGTTTTACGTGGCCTGGGGAAGTTTGGGGGTCCCTTCTCTGAATCATATTTTACATGCATTAAATATAATGCATGGGATTACAGAGAAAACCAATCATACTGAAATACAATCAAGATACTGTTAAAAAGTTCATATATCCCTGACCAACAACCCCTGATCTGGTCCAACTCATGCTTGGAAGGAGAATAACTTTTACAAAACATCCAAGTAGGCACCCAGCTTTAGAGCCCCATTTAGGGTTAGGCTCCAAGTCAGGAAGACCTGAGTTCAAATCTTGCTTGAATCATTCTCTTTATGTGTGACTCTGGGCAAGTCACTTCACCTCTCTGTTTCCTCATCTGTAAAACGGTGGTAATAGCACCCACCTCACAGAGTTGTTGTGAGAGCCCAATGAGAGATCTATCTTCTTCTTACCTATCTATTCATCTACCTATCTGTCTTTCTATCTATTCCTCTGTCTTTTTATCTTTCTATATGCCTATCTGCCTGCTATCTATCATCTCTCTATCCTTCTATCTGTCCATCTTTCTATCTATCCCGCTATACTTTTATCTTTCTGTATCTGTATGTTTGTCGGCCATCCATCTATCTCTCTATAGACCACTTTGTTCATAGATGCTTATCTTGACACCTTTTCAGGAAGACTATTCTACTTTGAGACAACTTTCAGCACTAGGAAATTTTTCCTTCTGTCAAATCTAAAGCTACCTCTTGGCAACTTCCTCTGCCCCTCCCCCCCACCCCAGTCCTGCCCTCTGGGACTAAACAAACCACATTTCATCCTTTTCTAGAGGATAAGCCCTCAGGCACTTGGAGGCAAGAATCTGTAAAGTCAACAGGAAAGATGAGAGGCACCTCCTTCCTTAATGTGCCTGTCTAAAAATTGGGAGTTTCCCAATGTCTGTGTAGAACATTCACTTAGGGCTGCGACTAAGGAGAACAGCTGGAAGTCTCTGACCCCCTCCTCTTTTTGCATCTCACCATCGACCCTACGCAGTATAAAAGCATAGATCTGGAAGACCATAGGCCCATGGAAGTCACAAGATTTAACCTAAGACTAGAGGGGAGGCCAGAGGAAAAGACCCTGAGACATTCGCCATGACTTAAAGTTTCCACTGGAGAGGTGAGGGAAACGATGAGGTACCATCTGAGGATGAGGTACCAATGGGGAACCATCTGAGGGTGAGGTACAAATGGGGAATCATCTGAGGGTGAGGTACCAATGGGGAACCATCAGGAAGACAGGCATCAGCATGACTCTCCAGAGTACGCAAGCGCAGCACCTGGCGTAAGGAAGACCTGAGCGATGAGACCCCTGACCTTTGGCCTGCCTCAGTTTCCTCATCTGTGAGGATACTTTGCAAAACTATATAAACGTTCGTAGTTACCATTCTTGAGCCCAGCACCAGCTCAGTCACATCCTCAGCATACACTACTTGATGGGGCTAAGGGATAAGGGTGAGAGTCCTGTGGGCCTCAGGCACAAGAAGAACATGAGGAGTTCAGCTGAGTTGCTGAAGATGTGTCCGGGTCAAGGGATCTTCCAGGCATCTTGAGGACTTAGAGATGAGACCAAGTGGAAGGGCCCAGGGGCCTCATCTGGGTATATGAAAACCCTGAGTGCACAGATCCCATGTGAAAGCCTCTGTCACAGATGATGTCCTTAGAGAGAAGCAGGAGGAGAGCCCCTGCGTCAAGGATCGTGTACAGGAAGACTATCGACATAGCTTCGGTGGAATGCAGAAAAATATAGAAACTTGATGAAATGTACATTTAAAAAATCCAGTCTCAAATGATCGCTGTGAGGAATTGTCCATGAGAGAATGGTCGCTGGTCAGGTGGTCTGTAAATTTTCAAACACTAAGGTTTCTTAAAGCAGAGCTCACCAAAAGAGGTGTGGGAGGAGAAGTGAGAAGTGAAAGGGGATATTGGTGATGTGTGAAAAGAAGGGGGTGATGATTTCCTGGAACTGGCAGAGCAGCCTTCAGGATCCACACACCAGTCACCACATCAGTTCATTAAGGGGAGTGACTGGAGGCTTCTGGGGTTGGCCCCAAGAATATGCTATCTGCATCATTCCAAGGCTCAACCTCCAATTGTGTGACCATGTAGCTGCTCTGGTCCCCTCATTAGCACGATGGATAGAGCACTGGGCCTGGAGTGAGCAAGACCTGAAGGCAACTCTCACCTTAGAAACTTCCTAGCTTTGTGATTCTGGGCAAGGCACTTCATTTCTGTCTACCTCAGTTTCCTCCACTGTAAGTTGGAGACCATAATAGTACCTAATTTGCAGGGCTGCTGTGAAGACCTAATGAAATAGTGTTATCGAGGAGCTAAGCCCAGTGACCAGCACATGACAGGGGCTTATGAATGCTTCCCACTTGAAAGCCAAGAAAGAAGAAGAGACCAATTGGTTGGTTGGCTCGTGGGTTTTGAATACACACCCAGAGGTGGCTCAGCAACCAACCTGAGGCTTTTCTTAACCACTCCCTAATTGGTCAGAAAATGACTGTCGCTGCACATGCTCACAAGGATTGGACTTTTGTTGGCCACTTCCCCATTACATCATACTGAAATAGACTTTCAGTCTGGATCTGATGTTGGAGGACTTAGATTCTAATCCTGAACCTGTGTGACTTTGGACGAGTCCCTTCACATTCCTGGGCCTCAGTTTTCTAAGCTGTAAAATTTGAGAGGGGAGGATAAGATAGCCTCTGAGGTCCCTTCCATCTTTATATGCAATGTCCCTTGTGTTTTATAGATGTCAAATACTTTCTTTGGAGGGCCAAAGTTGAACTAGATAGCACTTTTGCCATAGGTTGAATGCCCATAGATGTCTTTGGATATGATCAATTAGCTTCTCACTTTCCAGGGACTCTCTCACAAGGATGTGCACAGCTGAGGGTGGGAGGGGGGTGGGCAAGGCGGAGCCAAGATGGTGGACTAGAAAGACTCACATATGCTAGCTCCGAACCCACAGCCCATGGATTTCCTCTAAAAAGAACTCCCAACAAATTCTGGAACAGTGGAAGTTGCACAGCAACACAGTGAAGGAGATTTCTGTTCCAGAGAGCCCTGAAAAACCAACCCCAAAAGTCTATCATGCACCAGTCGGGAGCGGAGCCCTGCCCTGCCCTAGCCGCGCAGCACTGAGAGGAGTGAGCAGATCCAAGCAGGCTTTAGGGACAGAATCTCCAGTGGCCACAAAGGTCCCTCCACCCACAGACGCACAGGTCAGTGAGAGAGACGTCTGGACGGGCTGAGAGGGGAGCGGGGTGTCTCCATAATTTGGGCCCCCTCGGGAGGCAGCAGCAGCCAGAGGCTCCCGGGGCAGACAGGAGCTCAGCAGCAGCTCCATTACAGAAGGTCTCTGCATAAACCCACTGAGGGAACTAAGCCTGGGAGGCAGCCCTGCCCCCACCTGAGAACCTGATTTAATTTTACCCCAAATAGCAGTCAGGCCTACCGAAAAAAGCCCTGAGGCTGGGGAGCAGCATTTGAATCTCAGACCCCAAGCACTAGCTGGGACGATCTAGGCAGGGGTGAAGAGGACTCTCAGAAGTCAAGTAACTGACTGGGAAAATGTCCAGAAAAGGGAAAAAAAATAAGACCATAGAAGGTTATTTTCTTGGTGAACAAATGATTCCAACCTTCCTCTCTGACGAGGAAGAAAACTGCTTACCATCAGGTGAAGACATAAGAGTCAAGGCCTCTGTATCCCAAACTTCTGAAATAGATATCCAATGGGCTCAGGCTATGGAAG
>CM053770.1:523430-597548 GCA_028658325.1 Potorous gilbertii | reverse complement strand
GATGGAGGGAAATATAGTTAGTCTTAGACAACACGACTATTATGGAAGTCACTTGCAAAACTACACAGATATGGCCTATATTGAATTGCCTGCCTTCCCAAAGGGAATGGGTGGGGAGGGAGGGATGGGGAGAAGTTGAACTCAAAGTTTTAGGAACAACTGTTGAGTATTGTTCTTGCTACTAGGAAATAAGAAATACAGGTAATGGGGAATACAAAGTTACCTGGCCCTACAGGACAAAAGAGAAGATGGGGACAAAAGAAGGGAGGGATGATAGAAGAGAGGGCAGATTGGTGATAGGGAAAATTAGAATGCTCAGTGTACTGGGGTCGGGGAGGGGACAAATGTGGAGAAAATTTTGGAACCCAAAATCTTGTGAAAATGAATGTAAAAAGTTAAATAAATAAATTTATATTTTAAACAAACAAACAAACAAAAAAAGGATGTGCACAGCCAGAGTCACTGTGACTATTCGTGGTGAGCTTTGCTGTGGGGCATTTGGTGCAATGCGTGTTAGGATCTTGCTCACTCCAGTTCCAGTGCTCTATCCATTGTGCTACTGGCTGGCCTTTGGGTTCCCCCAAGCGCTGAGGGGGCGATGTAGCTGGCTGTTCCCCAGGCACCTGACTCCTTAGTATGAATGGGAATTAGCAGAATATCCCAGAGTAATTATCGATCTAGCTCAAAAAAACACACACAATCCTAACATGTCAAGGATGATTCAACTTGGTTATTTGAGGGAGAAACAGAAAACATTCTGGTTATTCTCCTGCTTGTTTAATGGGAAGCAAAAAGTTTATTCAAAGTATTAGATATAGAGTAAACAATGTGCAGACTAGTTCCATATTAGGTTACCTTAAGAAGTATAGAGAGAAGAGAAAGAAGAAACAAAAAGAGACATGGCAGAGAGAGATCTGTAAGGGGTGAGGGGAAGAAAGATGAACAAGAAAGAGAAAAGCAAGGAAAGGAGAGAGCGATACAGAGGGAAAGGAAGACAAAAAAGTAAAGAGGAAGAGAAAGATTCTATTCCTTCCGAGTCAGTAGGGTTGGCTGACTTAAGGAAGGCAGATTGTCCAGCTCTCAGCAGCCTGCTCTCTTCCACCCTGGTCAGTTAATGCATAGAGTACAGTTTTTCAGGCTGGAAATCTTATTCAGGAAGGACTTTGGCAAGCTGAGGAATAGCCAGTAACATAAAAGTTGGAGGGCGAAGGGTTCTGAGTTCATCTGAAATGGGAGTGGTTTGAAGGAAGTGGGGATGCCTTAGTGAGAAGAGAAGGCTTAGTGGTGACTGGAGGGCTGTGTTCAAGATTTAGTCCTGTTCAACTTGTCCCTAGAGGACAGAATCAGGAGCGAGAGTTAAGAATCAGAGAATTTTAAAAATTGGAGGGGACCTAAGGGATTATGATTAGATAGACGCTGTCATGGTCAATGACTGTCTAGTCCAAGCCAGGCTTAGAAAAGAATCATCTCCCAAAGCAATCATCTAGTCTTTCCCTGAAGACCTCCAAGTGGATCCCATCACACCCAAGGCCAGCTCTCCTACAACCAAGAATTATCCAGACAGATGAGATCCTAAAGATTCCTTGACAGGTACCCCCATAGAGATCATTTCATTTAGGAATCCTCTGATTGGTGCCAGGGACACTATCAATGACCCCCTTCTCCTAGATACTTTTTTCCCTTGTGATTTTCATGACATTTTAATCCTTTTCCTCCTTTTGGACTGCTTCATCTAAGTCTGCTTTGCTGGATCTTCATCTAGTTCACTCCCACTGACGGTGGGCATCCCACAAGGTTCTGTCCTTGGCCACTTCTCTTTTCCCCTATTCATTTCATTTGGTGATCTCATTATCTCCTATGGATTCAATTCTACATATCTATCCCTAACCTCTCTCCTAATCTCCAAACTCACATCTCCAACTGTCCCTTGAACATCTTGAATGGGATGTCCCATAGATACATCAAACTCAATACATCTAAAATTGAACTCATTATCTTTCCCCCAAAACCCTCCCCTCTTCCTCACTTTTCTATTACTATGGAGAGCACCATAGGCTAGAAACCTGGGTGTCATACTTGACTTTCACTCTCTCTCATCCCCATATCCAATCAGTCGTCAAGTCCTGCCAAGTCTACCTTCATAATGTCTCCCAGATATGCCCCTTTTTCTTCCCTGACACTGCTGCCACCCTGCTGAAGACCCTTGTCACCTCATGTCACCTACCACATCCAGGAGCAAATACAAAATGCTCTGCTTAGCTTTCAGACCTTCCTAACCTAGCCCCCTCCTACCTTACCAGTCTTCCTAAGTTTCACTTCCCAACACATATTCTTTGGTGCAGTGATTCAAGATCCTCCATCTTCTGCCTCTGGGCATTTTCTCCTATGATCCTTCATGCCTGGAACTCTCTCCCTTTTCATCACTGCCTCCTGGATTCCCTGGCTTCCTTCCTTCAGGAAGCCTTTTTCAATTGTTCTGTTATTAACATTGTTTTGTTTTCAGGAACAAATTCCCACATCACTCACATAAAGAGCCTAGATCTACCCTCTTTCTTGTCCTTCTTAATACCAGGGTCTTCCTTCTACTGATTATCTCAAGTTCATTCTACATTGGGTTTGTACGTGACTGTGTGTCTCCCTCATTAGTAGAGCACCTATGGGACTGTCAGGTTTTTGCCTCTCTTGGCATCCTCAGCCTGTAGCACAGAGTGTGCTGCATAGTAGGTGCTTAATAAATGCTTTTTGATTGATTGACTGACTGTAAAAATCAACCAGACCTACTCTAAGAAAGTTTCCACTTACTGTGAGCGCATTTAGAGTCCACACTGAAGAGGGAATCCCTGTCAATGTCAAGGCTTTCCCAATGCTCTCACTTGTGGCTGACTTTGTGTCGATGGCACCAAGCCCCCGAGCATTACAGAGCATCCTCCATGACCTCTGTAGCCACTCAAAATCAATCAGCTACAATCCATATAGAGAAAAAAAAAGCACATTAAAAACACCTGTTTTCAAGGCTGCAGTGAGCAGATGCATGGGCAACCAATGGAGTTGGCCCATCAGTACACACATCTCAGTCTTACATTGCACAAGGACAATTCTCTGGACCCACCAGAGAATGGGGGGAGAAAGTGGATTGTCTGGCATTAGGAAATTGCCTAGGACTCTTGCTGATTCCCAACTGCTCCTTGAAATCCAAACCCATCTTTCCAGAACCACTATCCTGAGTGATTGACCTTAGTTATGTAGATGGAAATTGTGGGATGCCAGGACTACCAAAACGTTGGCATTACAGGTGACTCATGGACAATGAAAGGACTCCTGGTGGTCACAGTAGATTTACACCCAAGAGTTGGCTTAAAAATTATCATCCTGGAATTATATGCCTATAAGCAGAGGTTGACCAGTTGTGGACTGAGGGAGAGTGGGCAGTAAAGAGATGGACAGTCTTCAGATCCCAACATGGAAGAATGACCTCAAGGGGCTACATCTGACCCTTGGGGTCCTTAGTTTCAGCTCTTTTACTAGAGCCACACTTCAAAGAGCAAATTCCCTTAATAAAAGGATTTGTTCTGTGGAAGTTGGACTTAGGAGGCCACACCTGGCCACATGGAGGGCCTCTGTGGCCTCAGAACCAAGGGCTCCCTACTCCTGCAATTGCTATTTTTAGCAATACAATGATCCAAGATAACTCTGAAGGACTGTAACACCAATCATGGCAGCATACCTGAGGGCCGTTGCTGTGAATAACTTTAAGGATCTAATCGCAAGGTATAATGAACACTATTTAGAACTAAGCCTTATAACACAGAACTAAATAAAACATAACAACATATTACATATGCATCATTTCATCTAGCATGTACTCTGCCCCTAATTCACAGTAAATTACATTCCCTCAATCCAGAGTGTCCAAGTAAAGTCCTTACACCTTGACTCGAGGATGACTTCCCAGCCCCGAGGCGGACTGGACCACTCCAGCTTCTGCCTGGATTCACCCACAGCCAGCTCTCCACTCACTTCAGGAGCTCCTGCCCTGATTTCTTTCTCTGAGAAAACAAAGCTTACCACAGCAATAACAACTTTCACACCTCACCACCACTTCAATTCGCTTTTCCCAGAGGCTTGGGGATAACTGCTCTTAAAAGAGGCTTCCCTCCAGCTCCATTCACTTTCAAAGCCCCAGGCTCCTTCAGAGAGCCCAACCACTGCCCAGAGACTTCTTCCTTAAGTATTCTCAGAAGTGAACCCCAAGGCAATAACACGCTTCCCGTTTATGTATGGTTTTACTGGCATCTGCTTGGCTGGAGCCCACATATATGTATCTGATTGACTGAGTGCACTTGTGAAGCCCATGTGCAGTGCCCAGAATTCTGAATCTGACAGGTCCAGTGCCCACAGGCTCAAAGTCCACTGTTCTCAGCAACTAATTGGCTTAGTGCCCGAAGACTTGAAAGCCATGCCTCAATAACTGAGGTGTCACAGTTGTAGATTTCGAGGGATTAATCCTTCAGATGTTTACAATTTAGCCTGAAGCTGGGCAACTGGATTCCACAAAAGAAAAGTGGCAAAAACCCCACTTTGTTTGCCTTCCCCAGGACTTATGATGAAAATGCTCTCCACCCGCAGAGAAAAAGCTGGTGGGATCTGAATGCAAATTGAAGTAGGTTTCTTTCACTTTATTTTCCTTGAGTCTTTTTTCTTGTCTATGTTTTCTTTCACAACATGACTATTACTAATATGTTTTCTGTGAGTACACATGTATAATCTATATTGAATTGCTTGCCTTCTCAATGGAGGTGGGAAGGGAAGAAGGGAGAGAATTTGGAACTCAAAGTTTTAAAAACGTTAAATGTTAAAATTATTTTCCATGTAGTTGGAGCAAAATAAAGTACTAAATAAAAGCTTAAAATAAAATAAAATGGCATTAAAAAAAGAATGACCTCAAGGGCAACCTCTAGGTTATTGGGCTGATGTTAAGGATTTCAGGGAAGGCCATGGACAAGAACCACTAAGCAGGAAAGGAGGTGATGGGAACCATACCCACTATATAAATGGAGAAAGAAGTCACTTAGACAGTCCTGTAGTCCTGAGACCCACAGTGTGTGGAAGTGAGAACAGACCTCAGTTTCCTGAACCTGTCCCTCCCTCTGAAGCTCAAAATCTCAAATATAGGTCTCCATCATCACAGCTGTTTTTGTTGATGATGATAATTTTTTTTATCCTTGTTGAATCCCAATAGGGTTGAGAAGTGGATGAAATTTTAAAAAAGTCCTCATAGAGCAAGCTCTTCATGGACAGGAGACTGTCTCCAGCTGACAGGGTGCCAGGAGTGGCAGGGTAGGGCAAGGGTGGTCATGCTTCTCCACTTCAGCCCTGATGTGGGCCCAAAAGCGCTCACACAGTGTGTGCTGCAGCTCAACATCAAAGTGCATCCTGGGCAGCCACAGAGACAGGGCACCTTTGTCTCACTCCAGCACCATTGATCTTCTTAACCATGAAAGATGACATGGCTCGACAAAGCCACAATCCATCCCTGCAACTGTCGGTTGTCACAGAGGGTGAGTTTCTCCAGGGCTCATCGTTCTTATTCATTGAAGAGAATAATCCGACTGGTCGGGACATGTCTCTGTGTGGTCTCCATCACCTCAACCAGATCATGACATGTTTGTTTCAAAGGTATAATGTGAACCATATTCTCAGTGTCAGGAGCCAGGGGAATAATGATGATGATGTTAATAACTAGCATTTATTCAGCACCTACTGTGTGCTAGGCATTATAGTGAGCATTTTACAGTTATTATGCCACAGGATCCTCACAACAACCCTGCAAGGTAGGCGCTATTGTTATCAGATGAGGAAACTGAAGCAAACAGGGTTAAGAGACTTGACCCTGGTCACACAGTGAAGAAGTGTTTGAGTCTTGACTTGAGCTCAGATCTCCCTGACTCCAGGTCTGACATTCCATCCACGGCACCATCTAGCTACCCCTTGATTCTTCTGAACATAAATAACACTTATGTTCCCTTGGGAGTGGGAAGAGTTGAATCTCTCTCTCTCTCTCCCTCCCTCCCTCCCTCCCTCCCTCTCTCTCTCTCTCTCTCTGACTGAGGAAGCAGTGACCCTGGCAGATGCCTGCCAATGTAAAGAGTGTTGTCCCAGGACCTGCTGAGTGGGGAACAGAACTCTCCTACCACTTCAGAAGGAGGGCAGCAAACAACTGTCTAAAGAAAGCGTGAGGGGGAAAGGGAGGGCGGGAGGAAGGGAAGGCTGGTAATTGCTTTTGTACGAATCAGCACCTGGACAGGGCCAAGCCAGAGGGGCCCATTCAGACAGAGACAGCTAGCAGAGGAAAAATCCACCAACACCACATTATTATCTGCCATTCTGTCCTCAGAGGCCTCCTAGAAGCCTGCCTGGCGCCGCGGCAACTCACACCACCCCCTCCCTTAGGCTGCCACCTGCTCCTGCCCAGGCTCCAGCTGCTCCTGGGCCTCACACGCCAGCATGACTCCTCTTCTGTCTTCATCTCTATTTCCTTTCCTCACATTCTGCCCACGCTTGCTGGGGATGGGACTTTTTATGGCGGGGTCCCTGCTGACTTGGGATGTCCACCAGCTCATGAGTGCTGCATAGCCATGCAATAACTAAGTGCTTTGGCCCTTGGGAGCCAGGAGAGGTCACTGCTCTAGGGGGTGGCAGGGAAAGAGGAATGGGAACAGATACTGATGGAGAACAATCCCAGGAATTGGTGGAGTTAAGACCCAGTCAAGGCGTAGCCCTCAGGTCTCATCATGGTGATCCTCAACTTTTGTCTTGGCTCAGGGTGCCCAAACTTCCGCCCACCAGGTGCAGTGAGTGCTGCCAATCCCGTCAGAACACCACCCTGCCTCTGGGCATGTCTGATCTTTTCTCTGCTGCTACACAACTGGAGAAAGGTCTCATGCCAAGAGAATCCACAACATCCTGTCCTACTTCAGAAAGGTGGAAAGTGCATGCACCTCTTGCCTCTCCAGGAAGAGACAGCCTTGCCTAAAGAATTGAAGAGAGGATTGAGATTTCGGGGAGAATTAAGAAGCAAACATACCTGATTTTGCGGAAATGCCCTTGTGGAAAGGTGAGGAGAAAGGGAATGCTACATGAGTGACACCAGGATGCTTCATGGAAGACCCCTTCAATTCTAGATCATGTGACACACTCTGGCTATATAATCCAGTTTGTCCCAAGCACGTACCAATGAACTTCTCTCTGGCCTCAGTTTCCTCCACTATCTAATGAGGAGGTTGGATGAGATGGTGCTAGAATCCTGCACACCCAAAATCCAACACCCAGACTTCAGGACATTAATCAAAAGTCAAAAGTTACAGATCCATGACCTGACTAATCAGATCCACTTCCCATTTCCTGGACCATGTCCACCCCTGGGTAATCAAAGCAGATGCACCAGAATCCTAGATTCAGAGAGCTGGAGGAGCCTATTGTGGCCCCATAAGAAGAGTGGGAGGAAGACAAGGGCTCAGGACAAGCTTGGGAAGGTGAGAAAAGGGAGCCCGGGGTTGCATCAGGGAGAAAAACTGCAAGAAAGGATGAACCCACTTCTTGAGGCTACATGATGGCTCGGAGCAGGAAAAGTGGCTCAGCTCCACCCTCTTTGTGGTTATATGAGGGACCTGGTGCCCAAGATAAGGAAGGAAACAATAGGAGCCCAGGATGAATTCAAGTCACCAGACCCCGAGAGCTACCTTCTTAGGACAATGGATTGTCAGGTGTGATTATTGTTGGTGATCTTTGAAAGATTGTGGAGAATGGTTTTGGAGATCGGTCAGTCAGTAAGCATTTATTAAGTGTTTGCTGCATACCAGACTCTGTATTAAGCTGTAGGGACACAAAGAAAGGTAAAAACATGCTCCCTGCTCTCAAGTAGCTCCCATTCTAATGGGGAACGCACAGTGTTTGAAAGTTAGTCTGCATCAGTCCAATTTTCGAAACTGACAGCACTGGCCTTCCAGAGCTGTTGTGAGGAGAAACTAGACAATGTTTGCGAAGTTCTTTACAAGTCTCAAAGTGCTACATATATTCTGACTCTCTTTATTATTGGTGTTAATTATTAGGTCAGAGGAATGTTATCATTTCCCTAGATTTTATCAAAGCGTTAGACAAAAGTCACTCATACCATTTTATGGAAAAGAGAGTAAGATGTGAACCACAGCATCAGATAACTAAGTGACTTCAGAACTGTTTGGCCAGTATCACCCAAAGGGCAACTGTGACCATAAACTTGGAAGGGGGTCTCCAATCAGCGCACAGCGCACACATGCACACATGCGCACATACACACAAACACACACGCACACACACAGATTCACCTGTCATGTGGGAAGTTGTTGTAAGTTTTTGTTCACAAGGTTTCAGGTTTCTTTCTCCTTTGTCACTTGTGTTTGACTTCTGCTTTCATCATGGCCTCCCTGGGCACACCTCCAAAGAGATTTTGGAATGGTCTCTCTCTTCTGTGATTTTGTTCTTGTTGTCCTTGACTACTGTATTTTTAGGCTTCTTGTATTTCTGTTCTCTCGAGTGTTTAAGAAATGAGTGATTTGTTCAGGTCTATTTTTCTTTCTAGAAATACTCCTAGCAGTTTTTTTAATTGAATATTCCTCTTTTCTATTAATGGGAAGCCTCAGGTGAGCAGCTTGCATCACTGGGGGTTGTCTCTGGAGCTCCTTTGCTCTTTGGAACATTTTCCGTTTCCTCCGATGGTTGCAGGTGGGTGCAGAGCAGTTTTGTGTACCTTGAATTTCCTTTCCATTACATATAAACGTCTTTCTCTTGGTTACTTGCAGAATTTATTGTTTGCTAGTGGGATTGTCATTTCAGTTTAACCCTATGGGTCTTGACATTTGCAGAACAGGGTTGTTTATTTTGTTTTTGTTTTCTTTTTTTTCTCAAGGTGATCTATGGATTCTTTTGATTGGCACCTTGCTTACTTTCTGTTAAAAGATTCTGGTTAGTATTCTTCTATTATGATATTAATGGATTTGTTTTTACTTGTTATGTTTTCATGGAGGCAGTCAGGTGGCTCTGTAGATAGAGCACCAAATCTGGAGTCAGGAAGACCTGAGTCCAAATTTGGCCGCAGATAACTTACTAACTGGGTGACCCTGGACAAGTCATTTAACCTCAGTCTTCCTCAGTTTCAACTGCAAATGGAGATAATGATAGCTCCTTCCTCCCAGAATTATTGTCAGGAGAAAATGGGTTGATGTTTGTAAAGTACTTGGCACATAGTAGGCACTTAATACAGGCTTATTCCCTTCCCTATTCTGAAGAGAGCTGAGCATTCACATAGGGAAGAAATGGGAAGAGGCCTGGGCTAGACTGTGTCAGACTTTGAAGGCCAAGGGGCTTTACCCTATGGGCACCCCTAAAATGGGTGAGATGCCAGGAGAGTGAGCAGTATCCGTCCTGCATAGTCCTTGGCCTTCAACATCATAAAGGGCAGTCTAAAGGCCAGTGATTTCATCCAGGTCCAGAGGTGAAAACGTAAGTTTTGGATTCCCTGGAGCACAGAGAAGTCAGTTGAGCCAAATGAAAGCCTGGGATGCCAGTGTGATTTGTGGGAAGAGGGAGCCCTCCAGAGTCCATGTCCTAGAACTGCAGGAAACTCCAAATTTCGGAGAAAGCCTTTAGAATGTCAGCAAAGCAAATGACAGCAAATGGCAAAGAAGCCTGGGCAGGTTTGTAGGAATTAGTGCCTGGAGAGATTAAAGATGAAGGGGATAGGGAAGGGAGAAGGGGCAAACAGTGGGTCATGGGTCAGGGGCATGGTTTGAGGGCCGGAAAAGAGCCACTGTTTCATCAAGGAGTGGTGGCCAAGAAAGAGAGAAAAAGAGATGATGCTGAAAGAATTGAGGGGTGGAGTTAGTGACCCTCTCTGTGCTGATGCCCTACCCCAACTGCACAGCCAAGCTCCAGTCACCCATCTCCAACTGCCTTCCAGATATCTTGTGCTGGATGTCCAGTAGACATCTGAAACTCAACACGTCTAAAGCAGCGGTCGTTTTTTTATTTATTTATTTGATTAAATCCAGTCAGTTGCTAAAGCCTGTCCACTTCACCTCTGCTGCCTCTCTCAAATTCACCATTTTCTCTCCTCTGATGCTGCCACTGTCAGGTGAAGGATCTTGTCATCTCACACTTGGATGATGGCAGTTCATCCTTCATTTCCGAAGAGGATCACTGATATCATGGGGTGAATTAGACTTAAGTGAGGCAGCGTTGCACAAAATCGTCAACCTCACTCTCTCCTCCAGTCATCAGAGTCCAGTAACAGGACAAAACTCAGAATGACTGGTGATGGCTTGGGATGCAGTGGATGACCTTGATATCTTTAGTGGTCAACCAAGCTCAAAGCTCCACAGTGCCTTTGTTCTCATCTGCCCATTCCACCTGGGAAAACCTTTGTGTGCTTGGGTTAGACACTCCCTAACTCATGATTAGGTTTGAGGCCTGTAAGAACCCTCATTCTGGTTCAGTCCAGTTGCCAAGATGGTTGGATGGTTTGTTGGGATGTGGCCACTGAGCTGCAGCTACAGCTACAGCTTCTTGGAGCCACTGGTGAGAGTAGGGTGAATTAGGTGGACACCAAAGGTGGATGAGCAGATTCACACCAGAGGTGCTGATCTTTTCTGAATGTCCTAAATACCCTATTATTACAGTAACAACTAGGGGTCCCCCTGTCTCAAGGCTCTCCCCCTTCAGCCACCAAACCATCCCCTTTGCTCCCCTTGTGTATGAAATAGGATTTTATCTTGTCACAGAGATCCATCTAATTTTCTTAGTGAAACTCTTGGCTCACTCCCTGAAAGCGCTCTCCTAGGAAAACAATAATTTTGGCCATATCATCCCCTACTGACCACACTCCAGTGACTCCCTTTGGCCTCCAGGATCAATGATAAGATCCTGTTTGGCTTTCATGTCCAGGCCCCTTCCTACCTGTCCAGTCCTCTAACACCTCACCACCCTCCCTTCCCCCTCCACATCAGGGACTTGTCCTTCCAGTGACCCTGGCCTTCCTTAAGACCCTCTCTCCCCACAAACCTACCAGAAAATTGACTGCCATCTTAATAATTCTGCTCTCCGTTGACATTCCAGAAAGCCTGGGGCAGGCATGTTTTTGTAGATGCTCCACTATGCTGCAATAGATTCTCTTTCTATTGAAGCTTATTCATTGCATTCTAGTCTGATAACCCAGTATGAAGGAAGCATCCCCAGAAGAAGAAACACAGAATGGAGAGCTCAATGTTCAAATTGTTGAACATCATCTGAAACCAACAAGACTAATGATTTGTTCTCTAACAGAGTAGAGAAAAATGGCACCTCCTACAGATGTTTGCTTCCAGTGGCAAGTCTATATCAACAAGGTCACCCAGAATTGAGCTAGTTATTCCAATAATTCTGTTACCCCAAAAACTTTTTTTTGCCTTATCCAGATATTTAGGAGGAGAATTCCCTTTACCCCTCCATCTAGAGGAATGGGGGAAAAAGGAATGAAAGATCAGAATTTTCTAGATATCTCAATTCTCCACTTCACTTGGTTGGGGTAGACTTTGATCAAGAGTCAGATACTTGATTAGAGGAGAATCTCCTGGGATTGAATGTAAAAATTACTATTTTCCTAGGACAGCACTTTCAGGGAGTGAGCCAAGAGTTTCACTAAGAAAATTAGATGGATCTCTGTGACAAGATAAAACCCTATTTCCTACACAAGGGGAGCAAAGGCACTGGAAGAGTCATTCACACTGTAGAAGAAACAATCTCCCAATCTGATCCTTTGTCCCAGGTTACTAAATTAACAAGATAAGACCCAATGGGCAGAACCACTTATCTCTTTGTGGCCCGAGACCAGAGGTGTATCACAAGTCAGCCATGACTTGTAAATGTAAATGTAAACATTCTTTCCCCATTCAATTAACCTGTCCACTTCCAGAGAATTGGTTGGCTCACTAGTGAGGTGATCCTAATCAGCCGTTCATTCACCTGGCTGAAAAGACTAAATACTGCCAGAGTTGTAGAGACATGACCCAGGTCTCCCTCTCCCACCTGAGAGACTTCTTCCTGTGGAATGGAGATGATGGGCCACTGTCTCGCTGAAGAGATCTCGACCTTGACGAGAATTCTTACATCAGAATGCCTTGACAACTTGTGACTTTCAATGAGGGAGGGGAAAAATGACTTCTCGTTTTCTTTCTGTATGTGAGGCTGAATATGATTGCCATTCTGGACCAGAAGGTACTGCCTCCATTAATACCGTCTGCAGTCCTAACCTAGAGGCCGTCCATCTGCTCTTTAGAATTTATGTTGCTTGTTCAAAGAAGCTGGACTCTTGTGCTTCAGGCCAAAATATCCATTTAAAAGCAAGACCAATTAAGAACTGCTGCTTCTGGACTTCCCCATACATGGGAACCTAAGCTAGGATAAGGGCTGAGAATATGAACACAATTCTTTGTACATGGTAGACAATCAGTTCTGGAGTCTTTCTGAGTGGAGGTCAAGGACTGTAGGGCATTGGAAGCATCAGAGCAGACAAAATGTTTTCTTTCAGGCCATTACTTGTGACAGACTCCAGATGATCAGCGTGCTTGGGGCAAATGGTAGGACTCATAGGTAAGATGACAAGATGATGTACATCTACACAAAGGCCCAGTGTGAGCTCGCCTTCCTGCTTTCCTCTTGTCCATATGCCTTTCAATGGCCAAGATTCATGGAGAAGAATAAAATATCTGGGTTTCTCATTTCTCCCTGTCACATTCATTAATGGGATGATAAAATTAGACTATGTATTCACCAATCAAGGAGAGCCAAGCAGATACACATTTGTAGTGTGTGTTTGGGGAGGCATCAGTAAAAAGTTGATAGTTTATAAAAATTGTGTTATGGGCCAAGGCTCAGGTGTAGGAAGATGACTCTCTGTATGCTCTAGTAATAAATCCAAATCCATGGTATTAGGGACCATGTTGTAGTGCACTTCTCTTGAAGTATCATTCAAAGAAACTGGTTATTAAATGTGATAGGCTAAGCTGGCTAGGTCTAGGGAGTGGGTCCTCACTGGCAGGCTGAATCCTATAATAAATTGTTTCCCCACTTCTTTGTATCATTTTGGTCTTTTCCTAGTAAATAAAAAGTGGGGTAACTAATGAAAAGCTGAGGGGCCTTAGCAAGAGGTCTTACTCTTGCATAGGCTCTGTCGGCTTTATATGGGCCAGGCTGTCATAGGGTGCTTCCAGCTGCTTTCTTGAAAACCACTGGAAGACATAGGCTTTTAGGAAGTCTGTAATCTATGCTCAGCCATCCACGTAAGCCTAATAAAACAAACCAGAGCGATGTTAGGATTGTTACCATTTTCAAGTGTATATTTCATGAAATAAAAGAACTAATTTTTCTGGTGTATTAATATTCAAAATAAAATCATAATTTTTTATTTAAAATGAAATAAAAAGAGCCTTTCTCTTGGCTCAAGGTGTTTTCTCTGGTTGTTCATTCCCCATGCCTGGAATGCTTTCCCTCATCTCTGCCTGCTGCTTTCCCTGCTTTCCTTCAAGTCTCAGAGAAAACCCAACCTTTTCCAGAGAGTTTTTCCCAACTCTTCCTAATTCTAGTGTCTTCCCTCTATTACTCATTTCCTATTTATCCTTGGAGAGAAATGAATATTAATAATTAATTATTTGGGGGAGATTGAGTTCCCTGTTTCTTTATTTTCAAGTCCTCAGTCTCTGAAGGTCAAGCCAAACTTCTCCCCTATCCAATCCAACCCAGCTCCACAAGGAATCTCTCGTCTCAGGTGAATTCCATCCAATCAAGCTTGGGTGGAGACAGATCCTTTTGTCTAGATAGTCCAAGACTGGGGGTGGTCTGAGATTAGGCAGAGTTTCTCAGTTTGAGGATGACTTAATGTCACTCTCAGACCCTCATCTCCCACTGTGTTAACCAATAAGAGTTGATTTCCACTAATCTTCCAGAAGAACACATAAGCCGTGAGCCCCTGCCACTATAACTGTGGCTAAATGACCATCCTTTTATTAATCACACCCTGCACTTATTGACAGAATGATTAAATTACCCAGAACCGGAGTCTCTAGAAATCATTTCATCACCACACCTGTTTATAGCTTGTGTTGAGTTGTTTGCATGTCATCTCCTTCATTAGCCCATGAGTTCCTAGACGGCAAAGATTGTTCTTTCTGTCCTTTGGTTCTTTTTGAATCCCCAGCACCTAGCATGGTGCCTGGAACTAGTAGGTGCTTAATAAATGCTTGCTGACTGACTGATTGTGGACTCTATGACAGAGAAGTCAGCAGGGAGGAGTAAAAGGATTTTGAGGCTGGAGGGAGGCTCCCACTGAGCTGACATCATGTAACCTTGGGACAGTTCCAGGCAACATGGTGTAACAGCAAGGACCCTGGCAGCCACAGGAGGGCCTGCTGCACAGGTTCTTAGATACGCTTTTCTAAAGGGAAAGGCAAATTTTGAGGAGTTAACAATAATTTTAATCAAGTACATGTAGTAGCCCCCTGAACCTCATAGAAAATACAAGCAGAGGAAATGAAGACCAGCAGACAGGGCTTCCACTGTCTGATCATAGGCAAATGCATACATCAGAGATCAACAGACCGATCTAACTTCTGACCATACATATAGGCATCGCTACAAGAGAGAGAAGAAGCAACATCTGGGTTTTCAAAGCAAGGGTTGGGGGGCTCCTTAGCCACTGCCCAGAATCTTGATTGGTTAAACAACGCCCCAAAGTAAAGCCTCACTTCATCGTATTTCTACACTTCTCAGAGCTGGAGGGCAGGACCTTCTGACCCAGGGCCTCAGTAGAAATTAACAAAAGGCACTTGAGGACTATTAAGGGGCAGAAAAGATTTAATTAACGCTATACATGGCTATGTTACTTTTAGCATTATTCCAGTTTTACAGATGGGAAAATAGAGGTTTGCTTACTGTTACACAGTTTAGAGTTGTAGGAGGCGGAATTTCAGTCCAGGTCTTCTTGACTCTCTCCACTCTGTTTCTCTGAGAGGCAGGATGGACCTCAGTGGCCATCCAATGCACCCAATACTTTTGGGGCATCCCCACTGAACATCTCAGACAAGTGAATGACTAGCTGGCTCCTTTTTCTGGTTATGCATATCCTGGGTGACCTGTTTCGTGACTCTGCTTGCACGGCTCCCCTTTGCCTCTTTGTTATCCTTCTGGTCTGTAATTCTGACTTTTCAACTGTCCATGGTGTTTCACAGCCATGGAAGTAGAAGGGCTGATGTTTGTTTTAAGAAAGTTTGTATTTTAGAGAGAATCTCGGGATCATTGAAAGCAGTATCCCAAATGCAATCCAGCTTGCTCCCTTCCTTCTGGTTCATTTTGAAGCAAGATCCTGGACCACTGATAGCTTCTGCCCTAGATCTATAAGTATTCATTTTCCATCCAATTATATGCTACAATCTAGGCAGGGGTGCTCTTCATCCTCTTAGTGTTTCCTGTGTGGATGGTTTGACCAAGCTCTCCAAGTGCTTTAGAATCTCACTCTTCAGTGGTCAGAGGCTCAGAGGAGTTAGCCCAAAGTTAGCCATAATCAGGAGCTTCCTACCACCCGTGTATGATCCCTCTTCACCGTGGACTCTTTGCTGGACCTCCATCCTGGTACTGGAGAACCACTGGAGGGAATAAGATTAGATCTGTCGTCTGTCTCAGGAGATGGTAGATACATAGGTAGATGGATTGATAGGTGGATGGATGGATGGATAGTTAGATGATAAGTGGAGTTTTAAGGTCTCCGGGCAGAGAAGTCCTCCTGTGAGTGGCCACTACTTGGGGGGGGAGTAACCTGAGAGGGGGTGAAACTCTCTCTATGGGTGTCCTTATGAAAAGTGCTCCAAATCTCTAATAATTAGAGAAGAGCAGCTCGGAGATGCCACCCCCACCCATCAGGTTGGCAAAGAAAACGAAAATGACAAATTTATTTTCTTCTGTCTGCCTCAGTTTTCCATCTACAAATGGAGGGTAATTAGAGTATCCTCTTCCCAGGGTTGTGGTCAGGGGCGAGGTGAGTTGTGTGAGTGTGCCTGAAAAGTGCTTTGCAAACCCTCAAGTGTTCTACAAACAGCAGTCACCTTGGATGGTGCTTGAGGCCATTCAATCTACTTGGCAAATTTGTGCCCCAAGTACCTACCTGGTTTGTGCAGAAGCTGGCACTTTAGGTGCTCTTTCATAACAATAATTAGCACTGGTGGAGTTATAAGGTTTGCAAAACACTCTGTTGTGTCTTAACTCATTGGATCCTCACAAACACCCTGAGCAATGGGTGCTGCTATCATCCTTTTTGCAGAAGAGGAAAATGAGGCAAACAGGGACTTACCCTCGGTTACACAGCTAGTAAGTGACTGAGGCTGGACTTGAACTTGGGGCTTCCTGACTCCTGGTCCAGTGCCCTATCTGCTGCTTCTTTATTGTGTGTGTACAGAAAGGTCCTTCTGAATCTTCTCCATTTCCCCAGCAAGTGGAACACTTCTAGTACCTGCTGCCAGCCAGGGCAGCTTCCCTGAGGCTTTCTCTTACTTGACTGTGCCAAGTAGTGATGGAAGGTATGGGAAGAGAGATGCTGCAGCCCCCAAACACAGAGACAGGACCCACTGGGCCCCTGCAAAGTGGTGTCAAGCATTGACTGTGACCCAACCACCTACAAAAGAGGCCACTTGGGTCTCTGGGGCTCCATCTCTGACCCTTGCTGTTTCTGACTCCATCTTGTGATTGTCCTTGGGATACTTCCCAAACATTGAGCACAGTGGGCACTCAGGAGATGCTTCTTGGATGAAGGAATTCATATGTTATCTAGAAATGAAAGAGGGCTTGGATTCCTGGCATTGGTGGGTCTTCAGTGAGGCTTTCCCTTGTGTGAGAGTTAAGCCCCAGGAACCCAGCTCCACAGCCCACATGTGCTGGCCAGGCCTCCTTTCCCAGACAGGAATTCAAAGGGCTCATAACCAGGGTGGACCCAGTAACTCCTAAAGCTCACCAGCCTCACAGGGACCTTCTGTATACTGTAGGTGCTTAATAACTGTAGCTAAGAGATAGCCTGAGCACTGAGGGGGCAATGGGTGGGGAGCTTCCTGAGATGTCCCTCTGCCCAGATCCAACCCAATATTTCTCTGAACACATTGGGTGCTTGGTGAGAATGTCGATCAAGACAGAAAACTGACTTAGACAAGAAGAGCCCCCTTACTCCCTAGGAACCACACAACCATGGCTGCAACCTTCACTGCCGGTGCTGGCAGAGCTTTGAGCAAGCCTAGGGTCAGCAGCCCAGAGTCACAGCTGTGGCACCAGGATAAGCCCCAGGAAAGGGACTCCAGAGAGAAAACTGGACCCCAAACCCTCCTGGAACTAATCTCCTTTGGAAGTCTTTAACCAGATAGGCTTCGGATATCGGCCATCCCACCTGGACCATGCCAGACCTCCTTTTGCATGGGCTGTGCTGACTCAGTGGGGGATGGCAGGTAGAACAAGGAAGTGAAAGAATAAATGAAGAGCTCGAGGTTCAGAGTGCAGCAAGGAGCTTTGAAGGCTTCCTCTGCATGACTGAAAGCATGTGCCTCAGCCTTAGTTTTCTCATCTGTGGTTAGGATAATAACTGATGTTCAATAGGGTCTTCATGGCCCATTTCATGCGTTATTTTGTTTGATCCTGATGACAAGGTCAGCCTCATTTTTGACTTGAGGCTGAGAGCAGTGAAGGAATTTCCCCAGGGTCACCCATTTAGGGAACGACAGATCCAAGGCACAATCTGAACTCGGATCTAGCACTCTTCACTGTCTATAAAGAGGGACATGGGGTCCATGGGTTTGGTTTTGGTTTTAAATGTTGATAACTGGATCTCAGTTGGGGGGGGTTAGTAAACCTATGGATTTTATTTTATGCATAAAAGCATCATCCTTTCCAAGGGGACTGGCAGAGGAAGGGACCCCAGACTCAGAAGATGGCAAGGCCCTCTGGCTATCTCCCACTCTAAACTTGTGGCTCGGGGCAATGAGCTGAAGACTTCCTTTGGGTTTGGGGGAGAAGCAAACAGCATCACAGAGATGCCAGCCCAGCCCTTTCCTTCTGGCTGGCCAGACCCAATTCCATCCCCCCGAAAGGAGGCAAGAGTGTGGTCCAGTGCTGAGTCCAAGGAAGGTATGAAGGAGGTTCTCTGGAGTAGTCTAGGGTACAAAAATCCTGACGCCTTTTTTGGGTGAGTGATTTACCAATAAGCGCCTTCGAACCAGAAGGCAGAAAGAGCCAGCCACTGCTTGGCGAAGTGGCCTCTTCAATCAGCCCAGGTCTTGTGTTACCAAGGAAAAGAGGCTTGGACTTCGAGGTTTGCAGGGAGTTGCTGGTACAATCACCAGGGCAAGAATCAGCAAGTCGTGCACGCATCTTACCTGCCAGGGGCCCCAATCTGACCCGAGGGCCCCTGCCAGAGTCTAGGATCCTACCTGAGCTTGAGGCCTCAGCCTGCCAGCCAAAGCTCCTTCTGAGCTGTTGACTTTTCTCAGGACTGTCTTCGGCTCAGGGATTTTTGTTGACACAAGAATGATAAGGCCGCAGCTGCTGCTCCTCTGGTTTTCGGAGAAGGGGCCTCTGTTCAGTGCTTCTGACATTCCCTGCTGGAGCCTTGACTTACTGGTTCCTTGGGTATTTGCCTGAAAGAGGCTGAGTCTATCTTCAATCGACTTGCCCAGAAAGCCTCCCTAGACAGAGGAGCTCTTCTCAGCACAAATACCCTGAGCACATCTAAACCAAAGGGGAGCTTAGCAGCCATACAAAGTTGGAGCAGGACCTGGCCATCATTGTCAGGCCATGAAGCCCTCAGCCACATGTCGGTGGGTACCTGCCTTGCATGTGTGACTGAGACACCTTCCAGGCCCTCCAGGAGGGTCAAAAGTCTCTAGAGGGTCTGGTTGCCTCCTATGCAGTGAGCACAGGATTACAGGGTCTCATGGTCAGCTGGCAGAGGGTAGAATTGGAATTGGGGTAGAGTATGTGTGATTCACAGAAAATGGAGCCCATTTGGGGTCTGTCAGACCCCAAAGATGGCAGCAGAGTCTGTGGAGACCCAGAGGCCAGGCCCCTGATCATTGCTCACTGGCCAAGTGCACACCCTGTGCACTGTTGTCCTAGTTTTCTCTGGCCAAGAGACCTTCACAATCCAGCAAAAGCCAGTCTTTCCAGGAAGACTGCACATGACTTCACCTTACCTGTTTTATGTTCCAGTTAAAATGTCCCACTGGCATCCTACTCCATGCCCTGTACCTTGGCCCGGGTTGTCCCCCATACCTTGGATGCTTTCACTCTTCACCTCCTCCTGAGCCTGATGAGGGATAACTCAGGGTGAGCAGCATCTTCAGATCTGGCTTTCTCACAAGTTAATGAGGATTTCCTGAAGGAGGCTCCAGACTAAAGTCCTGGAATCCATGCCTCTATGGAAATCAAGTCAATATCCTGAGCAGTGTCTTCTTTGGGAGAAAGATTGGTTCTCTCCATCATCCCCCCAAGAGGCCCAAGCAATGAGGTGTGTTCAGAGGGAAGATGAAGGTTGGAAGCAGGCCTATCAATACCAGCCAAATCCCCCAATACTTATTATCAGCTGTTCACTCATGCCTGACTCTTAGTGACCCAGCTTGGGGTCTGGGGATACTGAATGATCTGCCATTTCCTTCTCCTGCCCATTTTTACAGATATGGAAACTGAGGCACACAGGGTGAAGTGACTTGCCCAGGGTCACACACCTAGTAAGTATTTGAGACCAGATTTGAACTCAGAAGATGAGTCTTCCTGACTCCAGGACTGGCACCACGTAGCTGCCCAATGATATGTATTATCAGCCAATATTTAATTTGATGCCTTAGTGGGTTGGGTGATTTCATCCATGGGGCTACTCCCTCCAGTCTATTCACAACTGACCTCAAGTAGCCTCAAGGAGTCTAGGGGGTCAAGACAATACACAAAAAATGATGAGAAGAGGCAAGGTGAGAAACTGACCTAACTCCAAGAGGTCCCCAAATAAGTGCAGCTCAGTGAGAAATGAGAAAATATTTGGGAGTTCACAGCTCCTCCATCTAACCAGAGGGACAGAGAGTGGCAATAAGATGAAGGTGGAGGTTCAAGGCTCATGGAATCCTATAGGACCATGAGGCTTTCCCAAGATACACACATATATGTACTGTGTGCATATGTGTTGTTGTGTTTGTCCATTTTCGAAGAGGACCATGATGTCAGAGAAATGATGTCATGATTTGCACTTGACTTTGTTTTGAGTGAAGGAGGGCTTTACAAAGTCACCAGACTCACTTTCTCCTCCTGAGCCAGCTAGATCCAGTGACCAGATATTCATCAGGATGATTGGAGATGGACCAGAATGTAACGAGAGACCTTGGTCTTTTAGGCTAAGGCCTTTTCATGTACTCACTTAAAGTGAGGTAGTGTCCATTCAGTGAACAGTTCCCTTTAAAAAGTAGTCAGGAGACAGCCTTTTTAAATAGAAAAGAAAAGAAAGTCAAGCTAGAAGGGGCAGGAGCCTCAGGGTTGTTATTTCGAATAGAATCAGTTACTATTAACATTCACTTTAAGACAGGAGGGTCTGAAAAAGTTATTGAGTGGAGCTTGGACAGGGACCCATTGCTGTTCAGTCTAAGGGCTTCAGAGTGCACTGGGGTCTAAGCTTTTAGGTTAGACAAGAAAGAAAGAGGAAGGAAGGAAGGAAGGAAGGAAGGAAGGAAGAAATCTAGACAATAACCTCCCAACTGGGTTGACTGGGAAGTTTCTGGCCAGTTCTTCTTTTGGAGAGGAGAAGGAAGGGGAGAGAGAGAGGTTGAGAGAGAGGATTAGCTGAGTTACCCAGCCAACTGGGTCTCCATTCAGGCAGCTTGGTCTACTCACAGATTCTTGTTCATCCTTTGGTTTTGAAGAGGACCATGACATCAGAGAAATGATGACATGACTTGCATTTGATTTTCTGAGTGAGGGAGGGTTGTGCAAGGTCACCAGTTTTGCTTTATTCTCCTGAGTCATCTGCATATGTGTATATACGTATATATGTATACATGTATTGTGTGGGTATATGTATAAGTAGGTGTATATTTTGCATTACATCTATCACATAACTTGTCCATCTATCCATTCTTAAGATTCCCATTCTTTGCTACCTCAAAAAGAGTTGCTAATTTTTTTGCACTCTTAGAATTTTTTCTCTTAGGATTAATCCCTGTTAATCAGTGCTCTAATTTCCCCTCCCCCTTCTCCCCTTTCCTCTTTTTTCCTGTTGAAGGTCTTTTGACCAGTTCAGCTGAGTGTCCACCACTCCAACACCTCCTCCACCTTGCCTGTATGGATGTCTACTTGTGTATCCCATTATATGAATACTTTTCCCTTAACTCTTCCTTTCCTCCATCTCCCCCCACAGTGTGTTCCTCTTCCCCTTTCCTTTTCTTAAGATCATCATTCTTCTCTTAAGAACGACTCCCAAGTCTTGCCTAATTGATCCCTTTGATCCCTGATGATGACAGGGCTCAGAGGGGACACATGCATTATTTCCATGTGTGAATGTCGGCAGTTTATCTTTATTTGGTCCTTTCTCATTCATTCAACATTTACCTTTTCATGTTCATCTTCACTCCTGTGTCTGAACTCCAAAGTTTCCCTATAACTCTGGTCTTTTCATCAGGAGTTCTTGGAAGCCCTTTATTTCATTACAAGTCTTTTTTTTCCTGTGGAATTAGAATCAGTTTTGATTCTTGAATATAACCCTTTGGCTTCTGTAATATTGCATTCCAAGTTCTCCTCTCCTTCATAGTGGCAGCTGCTAAATCATGGGTGAGCCTAACTATAGCTTTTTGGTACTTGAATTCTTTCTATTTGTCTGCTTGCAGTTTTTTTCTTTGGCCTGGAAGCTCTAGATTTTGGTTATGATGATCCTGGGAGTTTTCATTTGAGCTTTCTTTCAGAAGGTCACCTGTGAATTTTTTTCTATTTCCACTTTGACTTTTTGTTCTAAGAAATGTGGACAATTTCCTTTTAATAGGATGTCTAGGCTCTTTTGGGGAAATAGTGTTCAGATAGTTCAATGAGTCTTAATTTGCTTTCTCCTTGATTTATTTTCTGGGTTGGTTGTTTTTGCTATGGGAAAGCTTGAATTTTCCTCCATTTTTTCCTTTTGTTTTAATATTTCTTTCTACCTCATGGAGTCCTTGACTTTCCTTTGATCTCTTCTAACTTTCATCATCTCTCCAAAGAATTCTAGTTGAGTTTGTGCTCAGTGCATGTTTTATTCTGAGGCTTTGTTCATAGATGTTTTGTAGTCATTCTCTTCTTCTTGGATGTCCCTGTCACCATGAGGGTTCAGCGGATACAGACAAAGTAGAGGAGGTGTGGGAGTGATGGACACTCAGATGAACTGGTCAAAAGCAGGAAGAATAAAAACACACGCAGAGTTTGGGCACAGAAACACATTTCATTCAACAGGAGAGAAGGGGTTGGAGAAACTAGAGAGAGCATTAATTAAGAGGGCTCACTTCTCAAAGAAAAAGTTCTAAGGGTGCAAGAAAAATGTGTAGCTTTTTTGGGATAGCAAAGAATGGGTATCTGAGGGACAGATGGATGGACAAGTAATGTAATAGATGTAAAGTAACATATACACATGCCCGAGGACAGACAAAATGGCATCTGGCTTAGCTGAACTCTACATGGGGAGTCAGAGGACCTCACTCTGGTTTCCTGGGTAGCCTCGGGCCAGTGACTTCACCTGAAATTTGTGCTGAGCTTTCTCACCTTTCAGGTGAGAAAGTTGGGCAAGGCAACAACTAAAGTCCCTTCCAACTCTAAATCTATGGTCCCAAGGACTAGCTCTAGATTTGGCACCTTCCCAGCCTCCTCCTTCCCTCCTACCCATCCCCCAAGCACCTGGCCAGGTCCCTTTCCTTGGGTCTGACTCTCAGCTGATCGGCGTTTCATCTCTTCATCTCAAGTACTGACATTTCCCCAGTAGACTCCAATAAACAAAGGCAGGCAGGCTGCTGGGATATGTGCAGTGGGGAAGCCCCCACTCCACAACCTCCCTCCAGCCCCATCCCCAGCAGCCATCCAGGCCCCAGGCACAGCCTTGACTGAACTCAGCAGAGAAGCCCCAAAGCCCGTTTTTCAGTGTGGGTCAATTGGGTCTTAAATTGCAAAGAGAGATTTAATGACATGAACTAGAGTCCTCTGTTCACCTCTGGAGACCCGCTGTGGTTTGGCAGGAGTCTGGGACTCCTTCCAAAGGTCTTCAGCTCAGCTGAGAGGATACTAGAGGGTGCCACAGCAGCTCATGTGATAGTGGCTTCAGCTGCTTCCAGTGGGTTCTGTGAATGTGGCTTTGACCTCAGGTTGCTGGATCCTGGGATGACCTGGGCTGGGGCTGCATAGCCTGGCTGAGGGATGAAAGGGATGGGGAGATATCTGCCCCTAAGAGGAGTGCTGGAAATATGCCCGTAAGATCTGTGGCAGTCAGAGGCAGTTCCCTGAGCCCTTTGGGAACCCAGCCCTTGGGCAGTGGTGTTCAGGGTCATGGCCCAGTGACCAGGATTTGGGGAGCCTTCATCACTCCCTATCTGGACCAGCCTACTTGGATTAAGCACTCATACAGTTGGGTGAGGGGGTACTGGACCCCTGAACAGTCACTTCATGATGGCCAGAGAGATTTGCCCCTGGCCTCCCTTGGCTCTTACAGCGTGTAATTTGAGCAGCCTGGGCCCAGTGGGAAGGACAGGACATTCAGTTGCCACCAAAAAGTGTGTTTCCTTCTAGGGCCATCCAAGTCCTCACAGGGTCTCAGAGGTGCTCACTGGACCTATTGACTGTGAGCGCCTGATATTGTCTGGATCTTCTCTGGACCATGAGAGTCCTCTGGGTTTTCGGGGTGTGTCCTGTACCCATTACAAATTGTTACCTTAAAGGCTTGTGTGGGTCCCATCTATGTAGCTGCCTGGGACCTTTGTTCCAGGATACCCTCTGAGTCACTCTGGCTGAGCCACCCTCCACAATCTTCAATCTCCTTATGCTGGGGATGCTCTTCTGTGCACCAGCCAGCGTCGGCCTGCTTCTAACCCCCAGGATTAGGGACCCTTTTCATTCTCAGGGAAGATACCCCTGGGCACTTCCCCCCAGGATTCATCTTGGCGTGGGGCCACCTTGGTCCTGTTTCCTCTTCCCACTTCTATGGGCTTTATTCTAGATCCCAGCCAGGAAGGAAATACAATCATTGGGGGCAGTTTAAGGTTCTGGTCTTGGTGTGGTTCTGCTACTGGTCTCCAAGCTACACTGAGGATCAAAGGGACAGTGGAAGGACTCTCAGAGGCTGGCTCATCCAACCCCTTCATTTGACAGAGGGGAAAACTGAGGCTCGGTAAGAGGAAAGGTCCCACCAGTGGGAAGGAGCAGAGGTAGGTCCTCTGACTCCAAAGGTGAGGGGGAGGTGACAAGGTCCTGGGGACCCCTGCACCAATCCCACTTATTTCAAGCCTGACCAGGACAGGCTTCTTAATTTCTCTGAGGTTCAGTTTACCCCTCCAGGAAATGGGGATGAGCATTATTCCTATAGCACCCACATGTTGGGCGGACAATGCCATAGCTCTGCCTTACACCTTCCTAGGATACATAGCAACCCCAAACCTGGTGATAATGAACATGAAAGATGGCCTCCCTGGTCAGGGCCAAGGTATGCATGAACAGAGGAGATACCTGCCGAGAGTCCCTGGGGTCTGAGCCCCTCGAGTCTGACCTCCCACTCCTGAGTAGGGCTCATACTTAAGCCACTGACCCTCAGCTCTATTGGCTTGGAAGCCTCAAGGGGTCCCTTGAGACTCCTGCTCATTCAGACTTTCCCCTAACCTGGGCCCCTCTGGTCTGTGTCAAGGGTAGAAGGGAGCCAAGACTGTGAGGACCTGGAGGAACTGCATTGCACATGAGCCAGAAGGCTGGGCCACAGTTAGATTCCTGAGAACTATACAAAACAGTTCCCAAAATAGCCCAACAAACCCTCTCATGACTCCATTGCCCACTGTCTAGGCCTGACTGGAGCCAAGGAACCAACAACATCCAGTGAAGTCAGGTTGGCATACTGTCCCTGTGTGGTCAACACCAGGAGCTCCCTGAATCCCAGGGCCAAAAGCCTTACCCTTGGAGCCAGGAAGAGCCAGGTTCAAGTCCTACCTTTGCCACACCTTACAGTGTGACCTTGGGCCGCCCAAGGCACATCTCCATTCCAGCCTCAGGACTGTTCTAAGGCTTGAAGGAGAAGCGACCAGGAAGGCAGCATGTGGCCTTGAGTCAGGAAGGCCTGAGTGAAAATTCTGCCTCTAGCCTTCCTAACTGTGTAACATTGGGCAAGTCATTTCACCTCTGCCTGCCTCAGTTTTCCCATCTAGAAAATGAAGACTTGCCTACAGAGTACAGTAGGCTCAAGATTCAGAAAAGGGAAGGGAAGAGAGACTAGCCATTGGATCCAAATGGCTCTGGAGGGAAAAGTGAGGCTGGTGACCTGCCTCACTCAAAACAAAGTCAACTGCAAGTCATGTCCTCAGTTCTCTGATGGCATGGTCTTCTTTGACTACGAAGGATGAATACAACCCTTCACTTACTTTATTCTTTCTCATGGTTTTAAAAAAAAATGTTTCTTCTTTCATTGTGACTAATATGGAAATTTTTTTTATGTGATTGTACAAGTATAAACTATATCACACTACCTACTGTCTTCAGAAGGGGGAGGGAGGGACAAAATTTGGAACTCAAAATCATGGAAAAATGAATGCCAAAAGATTTCTTGACCTGCAACATGATTGGGGAAAGGAGATAAAACACCATTAAGTTTAAAAAAAGAAAAGATAAAAATTTAAAAACTAAATGAAGCTAGATTTAGATTACATTTTTTAAAAAAAAGAATGAAGCCACAAAGCTGAAGTCTGAAAAATGCTCCCTTCCCAGCTGATAATTTATTTGTCAACAATCCTTGGGGCTCGTCAACTTTCCTCCGCCTACCCCTGATTCTTTGCAATGAGAAGTTCAGTTCCAGGTCTTGTTTTAATGGATAGAGTTTCCTCCACATGGGTGACCTTGAGAAGTCCTTTCCCTCCAGGAGTCTCAGTTCCCTTATCTCAGTGCAGCCCAGAGCACAAGGACATGCCTCCCAGGCCCCACCCAGCCCAAACCTGTGGATTCCCTGCTATAGGAAGGCCTGAAGGTCCCTCTGAGGTGTCACTGATGACTCAGTCATGGCAGGAGCTTTGGGCCACACGTGACAATATCTAATTAGATTACAGCACTTGTTTACTGTACATTGTGTTCACATGCTAGTTAGGGCTTGGCAGAAGTCTTCTTACCATGTGGAGACTACTACCTCAGCTAAATCTATCTACCCTATGGAAAGTTTGGCCCTATCACCTCCCAGGGTCAAACCTTGAGCCCAAAATGAGGCCTCTGTGCTTTGTTTTTCCTGTGACTCCTAAGGGAAGGAGCACCCTGATACCACCTCAACTCCAGTCTACAGACCTTGACCTGTGGGATGGCCCATATGCAAATGGCCCCTTTCCTCAGGCTGGGGTGGTGTGGGAGAGATCTGCTGCCCGGCAGGAGCAGAGCAGGACGAGGAGGGAAAGTTCTGGATGAGGACCTCCCTGACTGCTTCAGACCCAGGCTCATTTGGGCCTGGTGGTTACCTGGCTCCCTTAATCTACTTGCAGTCTCAGCTTTCTAGGCAAAGCCCAATGACCCAGAAGGCCAAGCATGTTCCACACTTAGATGCTGTTTGTGTGCACATGAATAGGTCTCCTGGTTCCCCTAGTTTGACACCCTGAGGATGAGGGCTTTTCTTGTCTCTCAGGAGGCATTGAAGGGGAAGGCCACTCAGATCTAATGACCTCAGTAGAAAGCCACTCCTGCTCAGCTGTATCTAGCTGAGAGCTCAGGCTTATCCAATGGCCTCCCATACATCACAAATCCCTGAGGAGGATGGGGTGGGGGCAGGAGCAGGGCTTCCAGCTGGTCTGCCCTGGGAAATGTCTGAGAGCTGCTGAGGAAGGTGGGA
This sequence comes from Potorous gilbertii, assembly GCA_028658325.1. Classification (NCBI taxonomy): domain Eukaryota; kingdom Metazoa; phylum Chordata; class Mammalia; order Diprotodontia; family Potoroidae; genus Potorous; species Potorous gilbertii. Next base: position 570,406 of record CM053770.1, on the reverse strand, counting down.
TGGCTCAGAGGAAACCCTTTGCAAGCCTGGGGACTGACAAGCCCAAACCCTAAGGAGGTCGTGAGGAGATAAAGGAGAAAATCAAGGGCCCTGACTTCAAACCACTAGTCTAAGGACATCAGAGGCCCAGGGACAGTGACGTTCCAGGGCAAACCCCAGTCCCTGGCTGGTCTCCCTTCTCTCCCTCCAGGCGCACCATCCAGCCCAGAAGGCCAAAGCAGGAGTGATGAGGCACCAGAACCTCGTCTGAGGCTTCCTTATCTGACAGCAGGACTTGTCCTCTGTCCCTCTGTGTCCCGTTCTTCCCAATCGAGGTGGCTTATCCTGGTCAGGAGGATTCTCTCTTCTGCACAAACTCTGATGTCTAAGATGTGCCCGCTCCTTGCTCTGCCCCCACCCTTCCTGTGGTATTGGGAGTCTCTTCTCTCAATCCCTTAGGGAAGCAACTGGGAACAGTTGGCTAGGGCTGGCTAGGGCATCAGACCTGAGTTCAAATCCCACTTCATGCACTGATTTACTAGCTGTGTGTCCCTGAGCAAGTCTCTTGACTGCTCTGTGCCTCAGGTTCCTTGCCTGTAAAATGAGAGAGTTGGACCTGTCTCTGATTCATGTAGGAATAAATGAGTATCTCTTTACATTCATGAACCAGAATCTTCTTTTTTTGCTTTGTCTCTTTCTAGCCATCCTTTTAATAATAAGTTCCAGAGTTCTGCCAAAAATTGAAGTCAATCTCACTGGCCTGGAGTTTGCAGATTCCATTCCCCCAATTGCTTCCCCTGACCATCTCCACTCCAAAATGGGATTTTCATCCTTCAGTCCATACTCTTAAAAATATCCTTGACAGATGTAAGGTCTGGAATTCCCCTGACTGGGGAGCCCTGTATGCCCCCCATAATCATGGGGTGAGTTTTGATAATAAAGGAAGAGGCCAAGAAGCTCCAGATTGTTTATAGGAGTTTCATCAATCATACTTACGAACAGGGGCTACTAGACAATTCAATGGGTCCCCCACAGAAAACGCCCAGAAAGCCCAGGGATAATTATTTTAATTGGACAAATGAAAGAGGAGCTAAAATATCCACTTGTTGGATATTTTGGAGTTTTCTGCTTAGTAACGAGATTGGATATTAAACCAATGTTATGCCTAAACACAGATTTCGTGTATTGATCATGGACTGGTCATGTATTGGGTTATGATATTCTTATTATGGGTTTCATGGGTCATAGTATCTAAGTTATGACTCAGAGTCTAAATTATGATTCAGTATCTAAGCTATGATAAATAGGTCACCATGTCTGGGATGCCACCTTCCCCAGGGTTTGAGTTTTGTGACTTTTCCCTTATTGCTATATTTTAAGGCTTTTCCCCCAACCAGGAGCCCACTACAGAGGGTCAGACATTGTTTCCCTGCTTCTTTCAGTACCTCGGGGTAGAGTCTATCAGGACTGGGCCACTTGTGCTCGACCAGGGCGTCTAGGTGCCCTCTCTCCTGAGCCCCTTACTCACCTTAGTCATCAAACTGTGAGGCCTATTTGTTTGCTCTTCTCAATCCAAAGATCAATCTCCTTAGTGGAGAAAACAAGTCAAATGGGAGCTGAGGAGTTTGTCCCCTAACATTATCCCTTCTTGTTGGGGCAGGTACAAGCAGTCTTGTCTCCGACCTGTTTTAGCTTCCTCTTCCCCAAAAAACAAACCACCAAGTCTTTCCCCTGCTTTCCTCTGCAGCCTCAGCTCCTGATTCTTATAGATCATCCTGTGTGGCAACCCCTGCCCCCACCTTCTGGGAGCATCTAGGGGATGTCAGGTTCCCTGAGCTTCCACGTTGGTCTTTTCACTGTGGGTCTTCAGAATGTTCCATCCTGGGCGGAGCAGGCTTGCCCCATGCCTCTAACACATGGGATCCTGCCCTTCCTTCCTCTGAACCTTTTGAACTCTGCTTTCCCCAAATCTAGGGGACAAGTAAGCAAGTGGGCCTGGCTCTCCTCTCCTCTATCTAAACTCGGGGTGGGGGTTACTGCTTCCCTACACAGGTTCCATCATTTCCACACCTCTCCATCCCCCCATCCCACTAAATGGACAGCACTGGGATGGAGGCTGCAACTCCCAGTCAAAGTGTCCTTCTCATGAATCTCGATCTCTCCTGTATGTCATGCCTTGGCACTCCTGGAAGGTGATGGTGATGGTGGTGGTGGTGGCTGGTGTTCAGTTGTTCCTGTTGTGTCTGATTCTCCATGGCCCCATTTGGGTTTTTCTTAGCGAAGATGCTGGAGTGGCTTTAGTGATTTCCTTCTCCAGTTCATTTTGCAGATGAGGAAACTGAGGCATACAGTGTTAAGTGACTTGCTCAGGGTCACATAGCTAGAAAGTGTTTGTGGCTGGATTTGCTCTATCTGCAGCAGCACCCAGCGACCCGCAGGTTATGCCCTGAAAGGTTTTGACTCCTCACCTCTCTCTCAGGCATCCTAGCTTTCCTCCCCACTCTCTCTGTCTGGCTCATTATTCCTTTTATAATGTCAGGGGCTAACATTGCCTTTGGCTCACCCAGGCTTTGTGACTTTGTTACTTTTAGCAGTTCACTAAACTTTCAATGGTGGGAGCCTGATAAGGTTCTTTTTCACTTAGTCACAATCTCAAACACTGAGAAAAACAGCCTGGGGTGGGGGGAAAGAAAGGGTTTGTAACTATATAGCACCTACTACATGCAATCACCATCAAAGCAGAGCAGCCTCTGGGAGATGGATAAGCGCACCCAAAGGCCTGGTCCATGCTTGGGCCCATTAGACAAGCTCTGTCCCGGGCTCTCGGACCTGCTGGGGGTTTGCAGTCAAACAGACTCTGAACCTAAGGCAGGGTTAGAGCAGGACTGGAATCCAACTGACAGTTTGTGTTCATCCTTCGTTGCCAAAGACCATGTCATCAGAGAAATGACGGCATGTCCACAATAAAACTGTCAGTTTGCAGTGTGCACCTTGCACCTGTGGAACCTGGCTTGACTGTTGCTGGAATCCACCCGTTGCCTTCCACTTCGGTCACACCTCAGTCTCCTTCCTCTCCTGCTGGTTCAGTGCTCCTCCAAGACACTAAGCCTTCATCTGAGATGCAGCAGCCATTTCCCCCATTCCTGCAGTCCACCCTGATGTTCAGGTAAAAGCCTCCCCTTCTATGATGTTCTTATCAAACCTACAAGTTTAGGGAAGTGTTATTTCTTTCGGTCAGAAATTAAATAGAATAAATCACCAACTGTTCACTAAATGGGTTGGTGTTCCTACGCAAGTGAGTCTTGGGCTGCTATTATATCAAGCGATTAATGCAGGTTACTTGTAGATTTTTCCTAGCGCTTGACTGTTCATTTAATGATGCTTCCATCACATTCTAACCTGTCTTATTTGTAGAATGTCGTATTTTGCCAACCTTTTGCAAAACCCTTGGTTTTGCTTTTTTACCACCACCACCCCCAGCCCCATGACCCAGAAATCCATTCAGTTGTACAGATAAAAGTCGTATCGAGAAGGCATTTGTCTAGAATGTGATTTTAAGGCTATGATCTTTTTTCCTAAGTAATACTGTTTTTTAATGTATACTTGCTAGGTATTTCTGAAGAGTATTGCCGGTTTGTTTTTGTCTAGCATGACTATAGCTATTAACGTTGGTGCCGCCTGGGTGATCCTGCTTTACAGTGATCCCACAGAGGATGACGTAAGCAGAGTACAAGGGAGATTAGGAGGCTGGGTTGGGGGCACTCCAGACCTCGTGTCCTGGAACAGGACAAAAAGTCCCGGGAAAAGATGAATGCGTTCTTGGAATGCCCTTCAGTTTCCAAGGAGAGCGTCTGTGAAAGAAGTGTGAGGATAAAGACAGCGGAAGACATTTTAAGCGTCTTCATGCCAACTGACCGACAAGCGGCATCTGAGCAGGCGGGGGCGTGCGGGTCGCGCGGGGCCCCCGCCCGCTGCCTTCCCTGGGCCTGCCCCTCCCCCCACACTCTGTCTTGGGGGGCCCTGCACCCGGGGCGGCTTCCATTACTGTCATTTTTACTACCCGTCACTCCTCCTGGGCTCCTCGTTCCCGTCGGCTGCTGAGTCAGCCACCCCCAGAAGGTCCGCGCTCCTTTTGCCGCCCCCCCCCCCCGGCCATTGCCAAGCCCGACGCGGCGGCGCTAACCACGGGCCCCGAGCTGCTTGTCCAGGGGGCACTTCCCCCAAACAGCGCCGACGCAGCCCCTGGTCAGATCACTGGGCACAGCGGCTTGCTGCCTCGCTACCCTCCTGTCCAAGGGCGTGGACCTGGCCCTGCCCCCATGCCCCCCAGCTCCCCCCAGGCCCCCTGTCCCTGAAGAACCAGGCTCTCGGGGTTGGCGTTCGCCCCTTCGAAGTCTGAAAAGATTGGGGTTGGGGGAGGGGAGCGGGAGCCTGCGAGGGGGCAGGGAAGGTGGGGGAGGGCCCTGGGCCGCGCACGGTCCTCAGCCGTCAGCCCCATCAGCCTTTTTTCCACGGGGGCTGCCAAGTCCGGGCGGAGTGGGGAAGGCGGGGATGCGAGGGGGCGCCTGGGCGACCTTTCCCCTACTGAGGGCCTGCCCGGCTCCAGCCCTGGCTCAGCAGCCCGGCTCCTGGAAAGCCCTTCGCCCACTAAGCTCTCTCTTCTCCAAGAGGGCGCCCTCGCACTGGCTTGGGTCGGGGCTGACCTCTCACCCACTTTTTCTGCTTCTAGCCCGCCTTTTCCCGCTTGGAGGGTGGGGGGAAGAGGCGGAGACGGCGGGCTTGCTGCGCGCTCCTCGCCGGCACCCGTTTTATTTTTGTTTCGGAGGAAAGATCGAAACGAGAAGGAAGGCGAGACAAAGCGCCGGCCGTGAGCGAGACCCCAGGCTGAGCGCTTTCCAAAGCTTTGCTCATTGGCACAACGGAAGAATCCCGCGGAGAGCGAAGAAAACACTAACTCCCTCCGCTTGGGTCTCCCAGGCCCATCTCCCCCCGCCCCGCCCCCCCTGCAGCCAATCCGCGCCCCCAACAAAGAGGTGCTAGCATGGGGTGGCGGAAGGGCTGGGGCTTCGAGGTCCAGCTCCGTTGCTCCCTTCAGGGTTTCTCTGTGCCTCAGTTTCCTCTGTTAGGAAGAAGGGAGGGGGTCCCTCCCTGCTCTCAGAATGTTTCTCTTTGGTGACCTTGGAGCTAGAACGCATTCCTCCAATACTGCCTGCAACTCTCTGACCGTAAATGCGACAATGTCATTCTCAGTCAAAATTGAACAGAATAGGAACCTGAATTCTAGAAAGTCACACAGCTCGTTGGTGTTCTAGGCTGGATTCATACTCAGACCTCCTCACCACAAGTCCAATCTCCTCTATCTGGGCCTTGCGCGTGAGCATTTCCCCTCCTCCACCTCTTCTCTCCTCTATTCCTTAGGGTCTCACTCACTTTCCTCCTCAGGCCCTCTGCCTGGGTCCAAATCAACGGCTTCAAAGTCAGTAACATTGCGTTCCAAGCCAGAGCAGCACATTCCTGAGCTTAGCGGCTCAGTCGAGCTGGGCTTGCTTCCAGCCGCAGAATTAGGAAATGGCAAAGGACCAGGCTCACACTGGAGGTACTAGGCAGAGAAGGGGCCTCGAGGTGTCCCCAATACACATGGCACAGCCCAGGTATCCCGAAGTCACTGTTGGAATCCCAAGGACTCATGGGAGGGTGCAGCTGGAGGGAACCTTGGTATGATGAAACACAAACCCCTTGTTTTACAGGGAAGGCAACTGAAGCCCAAAGCCAGGACTCGAACCTTGAGTCTTTGACTGCAGAGAATCCTCCCACTGAACCATGCAGTCTGGGCTAATGCTTGAGTTTCATAGCTAGAGCTATGAGGGCTGTGACCAGAGGAGCATGTCTGCCACTGCAGGCTCACAGATGCTCTCCCACCTGAGGAGAAGCCTCTTGCAAACGTTTGAGCTGGTCACAGCAGAATGGGCCCAGTGGGCAGACACTTCCCCAGGTGCCCAGCCTGCCCACCCTGGACCTTTCCCTCTCTTTCCACCCTTCCCCTCCCAGGTGCCTGAGAATCCCCTACTTCCCAGAAGAGAGAAGCAACCACCTGGACTCAATGCTTAAGAAGAAGGACAGAATGTTCAAATTCTTCACCCCTTAAAACAGGAGCCCAAGTGGAAGGCAATGCATGCTCAACCACAGGTCTAACATACTGCAAAGAATGGTAAGATTTCTAGTTTTGGGGAGGAAGTCCTTGGGAAAGGGAACCAGCTGACTCTGGTGTTCCCTGTAGAGTTTTCATGGGAATGGATGCAAACAGCACCATGATTAACAAAGGATCATCCTGAGGAGCTCGCCACTCATCCTCACTGTATTGATTGCTGGCTAAACAAACATCCTCTATATCACTAGCAAATTTCTTTGATAAATGTCTCCCAGTTTTGTTCCTTGCTTGATATAGGTGGCCAAGGAGTCATGAAAGTTGTTTCTGTGGTGGCATCTAGTAAAACTCCAAAAGCCATGATCCCATGAGTCGTGCTTGGGAAGAAGCTCAAAGGAGGAAAGCCTTGAAGGCCAGATCACACTGGGGTCCTGTTCTTTGCACCTCCCAATCAATCCTGTGGCTGGACAGATATGGTCTTCTGTGGAATGTTGTTTGGGACAGCCTGCCTCTTCCTTTCTCATGGCTTCACCAAGGATGCCCTTGATGACCCTCAAAAAGGAGATTTTCTAGACCTTGTGCAGTATTTGTAGGGGTCAGCTGTGACTGGTACCTTCTCCAACTCCTTTTCTGGGTAATCAGCCACCTGTTTTGCTTTTTCATTGTTTTAGCAATTTCTCCTCTGGGAGGTATCCTGAGAATTGATCCCCGAGTGCTGGCCCAATCCTGTCATCTCCAGTGTGGCATTAGTTGTTCTTTGTGGTAGCTCAGAACCATCCAGGCTTTCCCACCTCAGCTTCTTTCAGGTCATTTCTACCTCCTCATCAGAGGCTAGGATTATGGTCGTTCAGTCATGGCAAATGGTTCCATTTAGGGTTTTCTTGGTAGAGATACTACAGTGGATGACCATTTTCTTCTCTAGTTCACTTTATAGATGAGGAAACTGAGACAAACAAGCTTAAATGACTTGCCCGGAATCCTGAAGCTAGTAGGTGTCCGAGACCATATTTGAACTCAGGAAGATGAATCTTCCTGACTCCAGGCCCAGCACTCTATGCACTATGGCACTGCCTGTGTTTGCTGTGTTTCCTATGGCAGGAGCCAAATGGGGTGAATTCATTGTCACCTCAGGAGAGATTAAACATCAAGTCCCAAGAGCTTTGGAACCCAGGTCTGAAACCGGAAGGAGCCCTGAGCTCCAAGCCCCTCATTTTACAGATGGGGAAAATGAGACCCTGAGAGATGAAACAAGGTAACTTCCTGGACACATAGCAAGCAAATGACTGAGTCAGGTCCCTGGATCCTTCCCCCTTCCAGTGCCATCTATAAATGCTCTGGGAGTCATCCGGCTTTGTCAGCTTCCACTACAATCTTTCAACAATTCCTGACCACCATTCCTTACTGTCTTTTTTTATTTAATTTTTCATTTTTAACACAGTTTATAACAGATAAAACAATTCAAACTTTTGGTCAGATGATACTTCTTTTTAAAGCATTTAAAATATGAACCACAAAAGAATTTTTTTTAACCAACTGAGACACAGATAATATTTATGTTGCTAACTTCACAAGCTCTTGATATAATTGTCTCCACAGTATTACTAAGAATTAAAGGACCCTAATTTATTGTTGTTGGTCTAAAGTCCTATGCCTAATAGCTTAATTTTAGACTTAACCTCAGATATTCCCCCACTAATAATCTATAATTTAGTAGATCTGGTATTAAGCTTACAAACCTTTTGAATATAGAAAATTGCTACCAAGAGTAGGGACATTGCAGGGATGCAATATCTCCCCAACTTCATGTCAATTCCAGGCAGGATTAGATTGTCCACTTGCATTCAGTCAGGCTTAAAGTCTGCCAGGTGTCAGTGTGGAAATTGAGTCAGGAGTATCCTACCTCAGCCCAGGCTGAACAGTCAATCTCCCACCCTTCCCATGAGATCACCTTTTGCAGTTCATACCAGCATCTCACCAGCTTACTGGCATCATGGATTGGAGGCTCAGACTGCCTTTCTTGCTATCCATACCCGGAGTTAGACTCAGAAGAACAGCTAGCTAATAGTCCCATAGCATCTAAAAATGACAAGTTCCAATAACTAGGTTTCAAATATGATTATAATTTCACTTTGGCTAAGGAACATCTTTTGAGGCAAGTCTTAAGTGGCTTACATGCCTTTCTATACATGTTCTAGTTCCTGATTAAATAGCAATCATAAATCAAATTTATCACTAAAACCTTAACTTTTTCATCAATACCAAGTTTTACCTGAAGTTACCTTCCTCTAGGAAATTTAGACTAAAATTCTTTTCCCCAAAGTAAAGATGTCATTGATTTATTCTCAGTAATTAATTCAGTCAATTGTTTTAATACTAATTGCTTTTACCTCACTTTGTAACATGTCCAATTTTTCTCCCCCTAACTCCCCTCCCCCACTTTCTAATACTTTACATTCTGATTACTCCTTCCTTCAATGTACCCTCCCTTCTATCACACCCCAACTTTTCCTTACCCCATCTTCTCTCTTTTTATGTAGGCCACGATAAATTTCTATACACCACTCCCTGTATTTCTTATTTCCCAATTAGATGCAATAAAAATTCTCAACATTCATTGCTAACACTTTGAATTCCAACTTCTCACCCTCCCCTCTCCCTCCCCAGCCCCACCGAGAAGGCAAGCAATTCAATACAGACTAAATATGTGTTATTTTGCAAAAGAGTTCCATAATAATCATGTTGTGTAATACTAATTATATTGCCCTCTGTCCTACTCTATTCCCCCCTTATTTTTTCCCCCATGATTGACCTTATCCCTTTTTGAAGGTATTTATTTCTAGTGACTCCCCTCTCCCATTTGCCCTCCCTTCTAACATTTCCCTCATCCCACTTGTCACCTCCTCTCCTACTTTCCTGTGGTGTGATATAAATTTTCATATCAAATTTAGTGAGTATGTTATTCCCTTCTTCAGCCACATGTGGAGAGAGCAGCTTCATTTTTCCCCTCTTCCCTTCTCCCTTTTCTCCTCCATTGAACAAGATTTTTCTTATCTCTTTTATGAGTTATAGCTTGACCCATTCCATTTCTCCCTTTCTCTTCCTGGTATTTTCCTTCTTTACCCCTTAATTTTTATTTTATTTTATTTTTTGTGTGTGGATATCATCTCTTCTGATTCAACACACCCTGTACTCTTTTTCTATTATATGTGTATGTGTGTGTGTGTGTATGTACAATCTTGGGAAGTCAAATTTTCTATACAGACCTGGCCCTTCAATCCCTTAATGTTGAAAGCTGCCAGATCCTGTGTTATTCTGATTGTATTTTCACAATACTCAAATTGTTCCTTTCTAGCTGCTTACAGTATTTTCTCCTTAATCTAGGAAAAATGGGCTCTGAAATTTGGCCACAATATTCCTAGGAGTTTCTCTTTTTGGGTCTCTTTCAGGAGGGGATTGATGGATTCTTTCAATATTTATTTTATCCTCTGATTCTAGAACATCAGGGCAGTTTTCCTTGATAATTTCATGGAAGATAATGTCCAGGCTCTTTTTTTTATCATGGTTTTTAGGTAGTCCCACAATTTTTAAATTATTTCTCCTGGATCTATTTTCCAGGTCAGTTGTTTTTCCAATGAGATGTGTCACATTATCTTCTATTTTTTCAAATTTTTGGTTTTGCTTACTAACTGCTTGATTTGACTCATAGTCATTCATTTCCCTGAACTCAATTCTCTCTTTCAATGAATTATTTTCTTCAGTGAGCTTTTGAATCTTCGCCTCCATTTGGGTAATTCTGCTTTTTAAAGTCTCCTATTCCTCATTGACTTTTTGGACTTCTTTTTCCAATTAAGTTAGCCTCTTTTTAAAGCAATTATTTTCCTTAGCATTTTTTTAGTTCTCCTTCAGTAAGCTGCTAACTTTTTTTTTTAAGGTGTTCTATTGCCTGAGCCCAGTTTAAGTTCCCTTTGGAGGCCCTCGAGGCAGATACCTTGACTTCCTCTGACAGTATGCCTTGTTTTTCCTCATCCAAAAGGATGGGGGGAGACACCTGTCCCCAAGAAAGCAACCTTCTATGGTCTTATATTTTTCCCTTTTTTGGGCATTTTCCCAGCCAGTTACTTGACTTCTAAGTCTCCTCTCCACAACCACCTCACCTCAGGTTCCACCAAGCCAGCACTGGTGGCTGAGATTCACATGAGCTTCTCCAAACTCCCAGGTTCTTTAGGCAGGGACAGGGATGCTATTCAGTGTGAGATTAAGATCAGCTTCTCAGGTAGGGGCAGGGCCACCACACAGGGATCAGTTCCCTCAGGGGGTTTACGATGAGACCTTTAACAATGGATGTGGGCTATTGGCTGCTTTGGGAGCCCTGTCTGCTGCCGCATCTACTGCTGCCACCTGAGGAGGCCTGAGTTATGGGGACACCCTGCTCCCTTCTAGGCCAGCCAAAAAGACCTTCTCACTGACCTTTGGCGCCTGTGGGTTGAGTGACCTGCATTGCTGCTGGAGATTCCGTCCCTGAAGCCTGCTCAGATCTGCTCCTTTTGGTTCCCGCATGACCAAGGCAGGACTGTGCTCTGCTCTTTATCTGGTGCTTGACAGACCTTTCCTGTTGATCTTTCAGATCACTCTGGGATAGAAATCTCCTCGCCTCTGTTGTTCTGTGGCTTCTGCTGCTCTAGAATTTGTTGACAGTTCTTCTTTACAGGTATTTTATGGGCTGTAGGGTAAGAGCTAATGTATGTGCATCTTTCTACTCTGCCATCTTGGCTCTGCCCCACCCCTTACTGTCTTATAAGATCTTGTAGCCTACAGTGTCATGCCATCCTCCTCTGTAACATTTGTCAAAAGAGCACATACTCCAAATTGGTGATGACTTTGACTGCCATATCTCTGCTTAGCAAAGACAGCAGGCACATGCCAACTGGACAAGAAAACAGAAGCTACTTGAAGACAGAGACCATGTCATTTTGGTTTCTGTATTCCCATCACTTAGCACTGTGCATAGTAGGTACTCAAAAGCCCCTTAAATGAATGAATGGTTGACTGTTTCTGGAGACAGCCTCATTATAGGGAGGAATATTTTATATAGGTAAACATTTCAAAGAAATGATATTCAGAGCCCATGTTTTAGCTTTATCCATTTTCCATTTTTCAAGGTAAAAAAATTTAAATAGGTTAATTTGGAACTGTTGATTATCTTTTTGTGATGAGATCCTGGATTTACTCTTTCAACCCACGAGTCCCTAGAGCACAACTGACTATATTCTTCTCAGCACTCTAGGGGTACCTTTGAGGGGTAGTGGGGTTCTTCTAATGTTATAGACTGGAGGCCCCATGTGGTGTGTCCCCCCACCAATGCCACTGTCATCGACTAGTGCCACAATATTATTTAACTCATTGACATATCACACTGATAACTTTTCACCCATAAAATCTTAACTGATAAGGTATAGCAAGAACCATCGTACAGCTACTAGGATCTCATCTCTGCTTATAAGTTCCTCACTTCAGGGAGAGAGTGGATTCTGATTGCAGCCTATTCCATGGACAAGTCAGTCCTTTGCTTGCAGGACAGAGCTGCTCATTCAGATTGCTCTTCCAAATGTCCCCTTTGTGGGCTCTACCAGAGGCTGGACCTCTGGTGTCTCTTCTGGTCAGTTGAAGCTTAAGAGGTTTCAGCCCTCTCCATTCCATCTCTGATACTCACTTATCTAAGAGCAGGAAGGGAGAAACACAGCAGAGATAGAAGAAACTGAAGCAGCATGTGATCAAGGACCCATGGGAGCCTTGGGGGAAACTGAAGCTGGTTAGCTCTCTCTCCACCTGGAGGCCTTCAAAGGTTCTTGTCTCTTCACCACCAGGGAAGAGAGAGAGAAATTTTCTTTCTTAGAGCCTTTTATCAGACACTCAGTTCTGCCTTAACAACCAATCAAAAGGCTTTTCTTCACTCCAAAGTAATCACATACTAGTAATACAAAGTAATCATAAGAAACCGTCGCAGAATACATGCTCAGACCCTGAAGCTGGGCTGGGGTCGGCCCCATCATAGGGCCAGGAGTCAGAAAGATCTCAGCTGTAAATGTCATCATTCCCTTTCAATGCCCCCAGTTAGCCAGAGTTCTCTGAAAGCGCCCTGAGAACGGTGTCCTTGCTTCTCTCCTCTTTATCTTTCCTGCTAATTTGATGTTGATTTTACCCTTTGCTCTACCATAGCTCTAAGTGAGCAGTGACAACTGATTTTGTCCCACATTAGGAGCCAGTTTCTGTTTGTCTTCCTTGCCTCCATTTCCTCTCTCCTCAGCAAGATGACTTTCAGCTCCATCACTTATCTAAAGCTGCTCCTCAAAATGACCTTTTGATTGGCAGATCTGATGATGGTCACTTCTGGTGCCCATCCTTCCTAAGCTCTTTGCAGTCACTGGCACTGCCAATCAGCCTCTTTTCTTTGACTTTCTCTCTTCTCTGAATTGTCATGACAAGGATCTTTCTTGGTTCCCTGAGGCAGCACAGAGGACAGAACATAGGGCCAGGAGTCAGAAAGATCTCAGCTGTAAAATGCAGAGAACACCATCTGCCTTGCAGAGTTGTTGTGGGAACCAAATGAAATGATATTTGCAAAGTGCTAGCATAGTGCTGGGTACACAATAAGCACTATAGAGAGAGAAATGTATGCTTCCTCCCTATCTCCTGCCCCTTCCTCCCACTTAGCCCTTTTCAGCAAAGTAAATGTTTGCTTAATCAGTGCTAGTTGAGCAGTTAACTAAGTAGTTCGTACATCTGTGCCTTCTTTCAATTCTTGCTCCCAAGCTGTATTTTTCGACATCTTTTTCTACCTCTCCCCTGGAACAGCCTTCAGGTCATAGTCCAATGAGTCTCTTCTGCCTCAATCTCTGCCCCAATGTTGGTGATATGTCCATTGGGTACCCTTGACTTCACTCCTCAGGACTGGGGATCGTGAATCATTCTTGCAGCCATGGGGCATGTGAAAAAGGCCTCTTTTTCATTTCCTTCTCCACAGGACCTTTCAGCAATTCTCCCAACGAGTTCCCCACAGTTTGCCAGTGAACATTTATTAGCATAAAGGCCCTGGGTGCCCAGTGCTGGGCTAGGCTCTGGGGGGTATGAGGCATCAGCCATACAGCTGCTGGCTGCTTCTCCAAGGAATGCCATGCACAGTACCAACTGTAACGTTAATTAGCAGTAGCAATTAAATTAATTAACTAGTTAGTTAAATTGAAGGTGGGCAGGGAGTCAGAAGCAGAAGACACCCAGTTTTCTGTCCTGATGAGAGAAACTTTGAATCTCTGGGTAAGTCTCTCTCTCTCTGAGTTTCAGTGTAAAATGGACATAACAAGGAATGCCTGTACCTACCTTGGATTCCCCTCTCCAGGGAGATGGTGGATGGAAAGAATTTTGACAACCCATTGTTGTGTGCCTGTGAAACCCAGACAGCACATCAGCACCATGCCAGGAAAATGAATCCCTTCTACTTGAATTGTCTTAGGGAGATTCTGAAGATCAACTTGTGAGATAAGGTACCAGACACTGAGGTCCTTTCTGGAGTTGAACCACAAACCTTTCAAACACAACTGCAAAGATGAAGTTCCCATGGGCTGACCATGTTATTTGAATGCCAAGTGCAATCACTCACATGGTGGTCAGAAGTGATACCAGGACACTCTCAAGGTCTCTCTGAAGAACTTTGGAATTCATTGTATGACATGGAAGATACTAGCACAGGACCACTCAGCATGGCATGCCCTGTTGAAGATGTCAAAGTGCTCTGCGAGCAAAGCAGAATTGAAGCAGCTAAAAAGAAACATGAGATGGGCAAATTTAGAGACATCTCTACATTTCTTTAATTTGTGGATTACCACGACCATAAAAGCATTAACTCAATGGCCAGCCGTGGTTGGGAAACAGTCTATAGATCCACAGTACTGGAGCATAGGATCTGTGTAGGGGAAGAGTGGAGACAGGGCTGGGAAGGTCGTTTGGGTCTAGATTGCTCAGGGCCTCGAATGCCGAACTGAGTGTCTGAAGGGTTCGGTTATGGGGACTACCATCCTCAAATGGGGATCGTCCAGTGGTGAGTGACCAGGACTGGAAGGAGCCTGGATTCCATGTCACACAAGGAGAAATTAAAGAAACTTGGGGGGGAGGGTGTTATTTAATCTGGAGAAGAGAAGACTGAAAGGGAGATGAAGGCTTCATTCAAAGACTTGAAGGATTTTCTAGGGGAGGAAGGAAGAGACTTCAATTCAGGAACCACTTGGGGAGACCGAGCCAGGCATCTGGCAAGACCCTGGGGATAAAGGCAGGGAAACAGAGACAGTTTCTGACCCCACTCAGGCTCTACTCAGCCAAAACAGCAGATACAAAAGGAACCGCAGCAGATATGCAAAGGGGTTCAAAGAGAGAGAGAGAGACAGAGAGACAGAGAAAAACAGAGACAGAAACAGAGAGACAGAGTCAGAGAGAGACAGAGAAACAAAGAAAGAGAGACAGACACAGAGAGAAAGGGAGAGGAAGAGAGAGAGAGGGAGAAAGGGAGGGAGGAGAGAGAGAATGCACTAATTACGGGGCCCAGAGAAGACCCTCAGAGGTGGCCCCAGAGCCCTGGAGCTTTGAAAGAGGTTGAGGATGATGAGTATGGGAGGGTAGAGGGAGGGGAAGCCCTGAAGGCAGATGATAGGGAGGAGGAAGAAGGAGGGGGAGGAAGAGCCCCCAAAAGCAGACCAGAGGGAGAGGGGTAGATGCAACTTGACAAGCTGGAGCAGAGAGAGTGTGATAGACAGTGAGTGGAAATTCAGGTAGAAAGTGAACAGTCCATGGCAGAGAATGTTAAATGCCTGCCTGAGGAGTTTGTACCTTAATCTAAAAATTAGGAGCTCACAACAGACCGGTGAGCAGGGAGGTGCCAGTCTGTGTCTCGAGGACATTCGCTGGGCATTGGTGTGGAGGTTGGAGTGGGGGGAAGTGATCAACAAAGACTCTCTCCCGGCAGTCCAGGTGTGGCTGATATAGCAGACACTGCGGGAGGTGTTGTGTGGATGCAGAGAAGCAAGCAGATTCTGTAGACTTTCTGGGAAGGTAGAATCAACACCACTCATGACTGACTGGAATGAGTGTGTGGGAGAGGGAGGAGCTGAAGAGGACTGAGGGGTAACCTTGGGTGATGGAAGGTAGGAGCACATTCAACAGACATGGGGATGTTAGTGGGATATGTGGAGTACGAGATGGGATATGCAGGGCATGAGATACTAGTGGAACCTCTGGGTGGTGAGAGGAGGGAGGGTTGGGTACACGGATTTGGAAACCATTGTGTAGATGAAAATTAAAGCCATGGCATGAGCATGGATGAGAACACCAAAGGAATTTTTTTTTCTGCCTGGCTTTGGGGACAGAACCAGGAGTGGTGGATAAGAGCCATCCCCAAATGAAACAGTTGTCCTGCCCCTTCCCCTAGATGAGTCATCACTTGTCCAGAGAGAATGGTGGAGGGAGGGGGCCACAGGACACTATATTAAGAGCTGAAAACTACCCCAGAGGTCAGCTAGTTCACTCCCCACTGTTTTACAACTGAAAACTTGTGCCTGAGAAGCCACAGACTTGCCCAGTGCCCCAAAGGGAGGGAGTAGCAGCACTAGGTCTCTGCTGTTTCTACACTTTTCTTGGAGTGATACTTCCATGTGTCAAGGCCCAGCAGACTGGCGATTTTTTGGTGTGGAAATACCCTTTGATTTTATCAGAGCAAGCTCATCCTCATAATTCTCAGACAGGCTATAACTTAGAACCTTAGAAAGCTGCTTGAGGCTCAGAGAGGTTCACTGCATAGTCACACAACTAACAAGAGACAGTCACACACAAGATCTGAACTCAGATCTTTAGGACTCCAAGTCCAAGCCACGCTTCCCACAACGATAGGCTGTAGACAATCCCCAAGCCCTGGGGATCTAGCTCCCAGGTAACCCCAGCTCCAAGATGCCAGGCCAGGGGACCAAGACCCTCCTAAAGGGGAGAAGCCTTGGGCACTCAAGAAGCAGACACAGGCCTTCTTCTGGGAAAGGCACTACTGCCCTCCTTGTTTCCAGATTCGTCCTGACTTGTCCTCGCTGCAAGTAAGTCACCAGAGTTGGTAAACATTCCTCTGCCACACCAGCCTCATTTCCTCACCTCTGCCCCAGTTGGACAGACTCCAGGCCTGTGCTTCATTCCTATTCTGGGGCTTTCCCAGCAAACACCCAGATGAGTGGCCAGTAACCCAGAGTGGCTGCTGACAGCAGGTGTGTGACCACCAAGTGACCAAGGCCATAAGCAGAAGCCTCTCCCATCACGTCCTTTGAGTATGTAGATAACCTTGAGGAGTTTGAAAGAGCCCCTTATCAAGAGTTCCCCTCCTCCAAGAGAGAATATAGCTGATTGAAGAAGTTAGGTGATATATTGTTCTCAGGTCCATGTCCTTGAATTAGGGTGTTGAAGTTCCAGGTATCAAGGCCCCTGCTATACAGGATAATATTCCGAGAAAAGAGGCCTTGAGGCCTCCCTTTCTACTTAGCATGATCTGTTTTGTTTCATGCCTCAATTGCTACCCCTATGGTTTTTTACTATTTAAGCACCCCAACCCCCTGATTTATTGGCTCAGCATGTCTAGGATAAACTCAGCTTGTTCAGACTGCTGTGTCCCGCCTGTCTTTTCCATCCTCACTCTGGGAGCCCCATAACCGCCCCAGACCTGCTGGACTGTGCTGGCCGCAGCATGAGTACAATCCAAAGCTGAATGCCCCACTTTCCACTGACCTCACTTTTGGAAGAGAGTGGGTAGGGGGGCCAGAACCACTTGCATAAAATTGTAAGGGAAGATCTGTGCTCCAGGGAGGGAGCAGCAGAACCTGGAGGCTCTGGGCCACTGCATCTGCTTTCTTCCCTCCTTAGACACTCAGAAACAATGATCAAGGTGGTGGGAGTTAACAGGAATCTTCCACAGTGGCTCATGAACTGCGTAGTGTTGGTCAGAGGTTCTAGGGTCTCTTTCTTATTCAGCCAGTCAATCCAGGAGAAGCAGGAGAAAGACAAGTCCACTGCCAAAGTGGATCCCTTTCTACTGATGGCTCACCATGCCTTCCACCATTTCTCTCCTCTTGCTCTGAACCACGCCCTCCTCAAAAAACCAGAACAAAACTCTGGAACAAAAATTAAGTGGGAGCCTGGTAGCATCCCTACCCCCTCTCCCGGCCCAGGACCCTCAGCTGCTCCCTGACGTCCACTTGGGTTTCACTCCCAAATTCGTGGGGGCAGTAAAGAAAAGACAGATAACAGGGGCGAGGGAGTGAGAACTGGGAAACTTCTCGGCAAGACCAGTTGATTCAGGCTGTCAGACAACAAGTGTTTACTGACTGCTGGTGATGCTCACAGTGCCGGAGTGAAAAGGTCCACTAGGGAGGAGGAGAGCTGAACTTGGGTCCAGCCCCTGCTGCCTTCTCCAGTGATCCTGGGCAAGGGTCACTTCCCCTTACTAGGCCTCAGTCTCCTCATGGGTCAATGGGAATGATAAAGAATTCCCTCATTCTGTACCTACTACTGGCCTGCTGCATTGCACCATGGGGATTGCAAAGCGCTTTTCCTAGGAGGTTCACTATTTGAGCCTCACAATAACTGGGCCAAGAAGGGGTTACAAACGTTCAGCCGCCCCCATTTTCTGGATGAAGAAACCGAGGTTCATTCAGACACTTGGTCTGAGGCACAGTTTGAACCCAGGTCTTCCCGACTCCTGTTTCTTTACTCCCCACTGTCTCCCGTTGGTGGTGACATTGTCCGTTCCTTGGGATCATTCAGGTAGGAGAAATACAGTCTTTACGGAGTTCTGGCCAGACGGGTGTAGCAGGGACAAAGGTGCATTAGTGGGGAAAGGGAAGACAGGCGGTGTTGTACGTCCAGGAACCTTCACATAGTTGGGTCGAGGATCAGGCCAGAAGTCATCGGGCAGAGGGGGACCAAAAGGGCTGGGAAGGGGAAAAAGGGGAAAAGGGAGAGGGGTAGGTAGGTTGGCCCTGCAAGGCCTCGGGTTCAGGCTGCGGAGCGCAGAGTTCAAGGGGCAGTGGCAGTTGGGAGCCACGGAAGTTTCGTGGGCGAGTGAAAGACGACTGGCCCCTATTGGCGAATGGGGCCGGACTCAGAGCAGGATGAGGCCTGAGGGTGCTGGCGGACTCTGGGCCAGGGTCGGGATCTGATTAAGCATTTGGAAGGCTCTGAGGTCCCACTGCTGGACCTCAGGGAATCCGTGCAGTACCCACTGCCACCCACGTGCCATTGCTGGACCCCAACCAAGTTCGGCAGGTAGAGCTGTTTACCCCAAACTAGGGGTCTCCTCCGATTGGCTGCTGCCAAAGGCCACCTAGCGCAGACCAATGAACGTGCGCGGTCATGGGGGGAGGGGGGCTGGTCTCCGGGGGAGGGGGGCTTTCCATTCCACTCAGTTTCCCGAGCCTGGGAAAGGGCGGGGGAGGGAAGAAGGCTCTGAAGCTGATTGGTGAGTCTGCATTCCAGGTCTGCCTTTCGCTGTGGCGTCACAGAGGCCCGTGGGCGGGTCCAAGGCTCTCTGGGGACCCACAAAAGCTCGGGACACGCCGGCTCCGCCAGAGGCGGAGTTGTCCGAACTGCCCCTAGGCGCTGCAGGCGAACTTGAAGACTGAGCAGCCCCCGGTGTTGGAAGCAGGCTCCAGATCCGTGCACTGTGATCCGCGAGAGTCTGCCGCCAGTGGGCCCGAGCTTCCTGCCCACTACCCCACGAGTCCTGAGCAAGCCCTAGAACCCGCGACCTCCCGGCCCGCGCAGCCCCCACAGCCCGCCGCCTTCGCGACCCCCGCAGCCCTGAGCCAAGCCCCCAGAATGCGGGCTGCGCGCTTCGTGCTCCGCGGAGCCTCCTGCTCGTCTGCCCCCGCTGCGACCGTGACCCAGGTCCCGCGGGCAGTGGAGCGCTTCTCCCGCTTCAGTCCGTCCCCGCTGTCCATGAAACAGCTACTAGACTTCGGTGAGCCGGGGCTGGGCTCGGGGTGCCGGACACAGCTGCGGTCCCTGGGGCAGATTGTCCTAGAGAGCCCCTTGTCCCCTCCATTCCCACCATCTCGTGTGCCCGGTGGCTGGCACTCACCAGCAAAGTGACTGGGGGTTGGGGGAAAGGCGGAGAGGAAAGGGGCAGAGAGGGCACCTTCTCTCCGAAGACGGCCCCCTGGGGCTTTAGTCTAAGGCTCAGGGTACCTGCTGGGGCATCTTGGCGTGGAGACAGAAGGAACCTCAGTTGTGTGGAAGGAGCTGGAAGTTGAGGGGAGCAGCCACTGGAAGGAGGGGTGGGGACATTATCCCTCTGAGTGCTAGTAGGCCGTCAGTTTCTCGGTGGGGTCCTGTCGACCAAAGCCTGTGAGCCCAGAGGGCTGTGGTCCGGGTACCCTGTTTACCCAGGGATGTTTGTTCAGGCCGCAGGAGAAAGGGCACAGATAAGCCACTCCCCATTCCCTCCACCCCAACCCCTAAGGAATAAACAAGCTCGCTCCCCTCTAGGCTCGGAGAACGCCTGTGAGAGGACCTCGTTCTCCTTCCTGAGACAAGAGCTGCCCGTGAGGCTCGCCAACATCCTGAAGGAAATCGACATCCTCCCTGATCGGCTGGTCAAGACGTCCTCCGTGCAGCTGGTAAAGAGCTGGTGAGTGTTGGAGAGTCTGCTCCGCGGGGGGCACTGCCAGGCATTCTGGAGCCTCCGGGCTCCTCGAAGCTTTCCCCTAGAAGGGGGAGGGGGGCCCTGCACACGGTTGGCGCTGTCACCAGTCATGAGGTTGAAGGGAGCAGTTTCACCCCAAAGTGAAGTGGGTGGAAAAGACAGATGCCAGGGGACTCCCCCGAGAAACAAGTATCCCAGGAAGAGGCAGACTTCACTTCTCAGGAATTTGTCTGCTTGAGGGTTCACAGCTCATGTACATCCTCCACCTCCCCAACCCCCCACCATCTTTAGTCTCTTGGAGAATTCCTGGGCTGACACCTGGGGTTACCTGAGAATGTCTACAGAGCCTTCAGCACCCCAGAGAATTGAAGGGGAAAGAAGCCCAAATGCCAATTCCACATCCACACTGAGGAGACCTTAGGGGAGCAGGCAGCCAGGCCACTGCCCCCTCCACCCCCACCCCCTAGTGATGCTTGGATAGAATGAGGAAACTTTAGGTAGAAATCTGGCACAGGGGCCACAGAGGGGAGGGTAGTCAAATCGATCATGAATTTCATGCCAGAGAAAGTGCCCGCCTAGGGCAACAAAGAGAGTAAATCTCCTTTCTCCCTCTGCCTTCTGTCCACTAAGGGGTATGGGCTTACTGTCTTGGGGGGCCACTGTGAGAGTGTTCAGGCCAGCACTGCCCAGAAAGCTGTCCTCCAGAAGCCCCAGTGAGAGTCAGGACCCCCTTCATGCTCACAAGACTAAATTGTAGCTTTCAGAACTCCCTTCTGTCAGCAGGCTTGTTTTTTTTTTTTTTAAGCACATATATTTCACTTTTGACTCCAAGCTATTCCCTCTCAGGTATATCCAGAGCCTCATGGAATTAGTGGAATTCCATGAGAAGAACCCAGATGATCAGAAGGTTTTGTCTGAGTAAGTGACTTTTTACATTTTTAGAGATTCAGTCAGTCCACACTGATACTTGTTCATGTCAGACCTTGTGCTGGGCATTGGGGAGCACTTCCCATATTATTCTGGGCTCTTGGATCCAAAGGCAGAGATATTCAACCCATCTAGGGCCCTGGTTCTGTCATCTATGCCCCTTCCCCAACCCTTCTTTTTGGAGGAGAGGGATAGGTTTTCAAGTGCTAGAGAGTGAATCCAAAAAGTCTGGTGCCTAGCAATTGGCTGGGAGGGGTAAGAAGGTGTGGATGGCCTGGAAAACTCCTTAAACAGTGTGGATGGCAATTAGGCCATCCATGCCAGTTGGGGGGCTTAGAGCTGAAAAGTGGTGTTCTGTGAATGCTGTGAGTGACCCACTTCTCCTGGAAGAATGGACAGCCACAACTGCTATGGCAGTCTTTGGGGTGTATCAGGTCACTCTGGCCCATTCTAAGGAGCAAGATGCCCCGTCCTGCCCCACAGAGGGAGGTTCTGAAGGGTAAGGCAAGCTCTTTCACAATGAGGGCTGATCCATTTCCCTGAGCACTGTAAGGCTGGACTAAAAGCCACAGGTGTGCCCACACCTCCTCTGTGATTGGGCTAAGGAGACTCCCTTGTGCTCCTCCTAACCCTGCTGGGGCTTCAGCTTTGTAGATGCGCTGATCAAGGTCCGGAACAGGCACCATGATGTGGTCCCCACCATGGCCCAAGGCATCATTGAGTACAAGGATTCGGGTGCTGTCGACCCTGTCACCAACCAGAATCTCCAGTACTTTTTGGACAGGTTTTACATGAACCGCATCTCCACACGAATGCTCATGAACCAGCATAGTGAGTTTCTTGGCTTCCTTACTAGACAGATTTAGAACAGGGGACTTTGAGAGGGAGGTATTAAATTTTTCCTTTTCTAATGATTTCGTCAAATGCTCTCCTCTCAACAGTTCTCATATTTAGTGACTTGAAGACAGGAAATCCTACCCATATTGGAAGCATCGATCCGCACTGTGATGTGGTTGCTGTGATCCAAGGTACAAGGCCTCTGGCCTGGGGGAGGGAGATGATTTTCTGCCTCGTGACAATCTGGCCCAGGGCACCTGAGTCAGAAGTGCTAGAGATAGAGCTAACCCTAACCCTAACCTTAACCCTCTGGGCCAAGGCGGACATCAGGCAGCACAGAAGTTTAGACAGGAGGACAGGGAGGATTTCCGAGTGTCTGAAGCTCCCAGGCGGCCCCTAAGTCTTGTGGGAGGCAATGGAGAGTCCCCCTCCCCCATTCTGATCCTGAAAATGAGATGAAGGACATTCTGTGTTGCAGATGCCTATGAGAGTGCCCGCATGCTTTGTGACCAGTATTACCTTGTTTCTCCTGAAATGAAGCTAACACAAGTGAATGGTAAGCTCTAGAATGGACACTGAGCCCATGAGATCAGTGACCTGAGCACAGCCAGCTCAAAGGGGCCCCTCCTCTCCTTTCTATTCTTGATCCCTGTGGTCATAGCCTCAGCTGGGGGAGCCCAGCTTCAGTCTAAGCTTTCCCAGTTACTTGGGGGAAGGCTCAGCTCCAGGGGAGGTTAACTAGCTAATGTGTTAGAATTTACCCACTTCTGTGAAGGCTGAGGTCAGGGCAGGAGGGTTTAGGCCATGGGTGGGCAAACAGAGGTGGATGACTCCAGGCAGTTTCGTGACCCTGAGTGCATTCAAAAGGGACACAGAATTCTGGAATGTTCAGTCACCAGTGTAGATTGTGGAACATGGTCTGGAACTCTGGGGTCAGATGCAAATGAGGGCCAAGTCCAGAGCTGGAAAGAAAGACTCGTGCTGTCTTTCCAGAGTCTAAAAGAGGTTGTTTTTTCTTCTTTGTACATTAGTCTGTTGGTGAAATTTATACCTAATCTGTATTTGTAATTTAATACATGGCTTAGAGGAAACTGACCAAGTTTTATGCTTTGATATTACAAGTGAAAAATGAAAACATGGGACCAAGGGGCATAGGGTTAGCATGTGATTTATTTTCTCCTTTCTTGATCTACATACAGGCAGGGTAGTGGAGTGAATAGGGCTGGATTTGAAGTCAGGATGATCAGGGTTCATGTTCTGTCTCTGGTGATCAGTTGTAGCAATGTGACCCTGGGCAAGTCCCTTCTCACTGATTCATGGAAGGTTCAGATCTGCTCTGCTTTGCCAGAGGGGTTTCCCAAGTTCAGAATTTTCAGTGTGGACAAAACTAGATCTCGTAGGTGTGTCTATGGCATTTCCCTGCCCACCACAAGAAGTGCAGTGCCAGGAGGCTCTTCCCAGCCCTGACTTCCTGGCTTCTGGGCCCTCAGATAAGGAGCAGGTGCTTCA
This sequence comes from Potorous gilbertii, assembly GCA_028658325.1. Lineage (NCBI taxonomy): Eukaryota > Metazoa > Chordata > Mammalia > Diprotodontia > Potoroidae > Potorous > Potorous gilbertii. Next base: position 547,292 of record CM053770.1, on the reverse strand, counting down.
TTCTGTTCTGCGTGGGTCAGTGGACGAGTGAAAGAAAATGTCCTCAAGTGTGTGGATGCTCCATTTAGTGGGAATGGGTTTTATTCTTTTTAACTGAAGTCCTTCTTTTCCATTTCTCATATGGTTTGTTTTCTTTCTTCACAGGAAAAGCACCTGACCAGCCCATTCACATCGTCTATGTGCCCTCACATCTTCACCACATGCTATTTGAGCTCTTTAAGGTAAGGCACCCCACCACCTCCCACTCCCAGATGTGTTGGGTACTCCTGAGTGCCTTCTTCCAGATGCTTTGCCCCTTAGTCCTCACTAATGTTCTCATGCCAGTCCCAGGATGATGGATATTCCTTCAGGGCCTCAGAGAACAGACAGACTACCCCAGCAACAGTGCTGCAGTCATGCATTCATCCATCTAACCATCCATCCATCTATTCAAATATACATCCATCCAACCATCTGTCCTTCCATCCATACATCCAAATATCCAACCATCCATCCATTCATTCTCTCCTTCAACAAGAAACATATGAGATATCTCATCCCTGCTCCAGATACTGGTCTCTGGGTGGACTTTAAGGGTTTAGGAAGGTCTACATTATTGATGCAGCAGTCAGGCAGACTCAGAGAAAATAGAAAGGTTCCCAATCCTCCTCCCCTGGACCATTGGATGGGAAGCCTAGGGACAAAGAGGATTCTGCCTGGTCTGAGTTAGTTTGGTGGTTTGTGCCTGGCTTACACCCATGTACTTATCCTCTCCCCTGCTACCTCTGGACACCTCTGGGTATCATCATACCTCCTGTGGAAAGAATGGTGTAAGAGATCATTCTGTTCCCATTGTGCGTGTGCATGCATCAGGGCTTCCATGACAGTGAATCTTGGCCTAGTGCATTGAACTTAGCTGCCAACAGCACAGACTATGCCCAAAGGAAGGAATCAGACCGGAAAAGTAAAAAATTCAGCCACCAGGTTAGTTTATCTTAGGGCAAAAATGTAAATACACTTGAATTCTTGCTCCCTCCCCTTGATTGACTCAAGAATAACAAATCACAGAGCTTGCCCTCTCCCAAGAATGCTGAAGGATGAGGAGATGACCTGGGGTCCTTCCAGAAGCCAGTGAAACCGCTGAGTTTTTTCTTCCTTAGCAAATTCTGTTTGTACTTTTTAAAAGCAAATATTTAACCAGATTCAAGTCGTGCAAGGCTAACTCGAGGAAGTTTGGGGATTTGTTTTTTCTTGCTGTGTTGTCTTTGGCTGTCAGCCCCTCCTTACACAGCAAGAGGAGAGGAGAGGAAAATAAAGAGGGGGACACCCACTATCCAAACACTTCTAGTCCTTGTGTATGAGCTTACATGTGAAAAAGATTCAGCAGCAGCCCCAGAAGTCTTTTCCCTTCCATGATTCACCTCGTGAAATGCACCCAAGCAGCGCTCCCTGCTCATCCCACAAAAGGCCTGCCTGGCTGTTTGTGAAACTGTTTGAACTGTTAATTTCTCAGAAAGGGCTCTCTTCCTTGCCCCTCCCTGCCATTATGTTCCCTTCATTTTAAATGGAATAAAATATCACAATGCACTTAACAATACTGAATGTTGAGGTGAGAGCTTTGAACCAAGAAATCCTTGGAGTTTCACGGTCTCCTTGGTTGTCCCCCTCCCAGAATGCCATGCGGGCGACAGTGGAGCACCAGGAAAGCCAGCCCTCCCTCACACCCATTGATGTGACTGTTGTCCTAGGAAATGAAGACCTCACCATCAAGGCAAGCACTCAGTCCTTTGCTTTGGTGTTGGCGGGTGGGGGCCAAACCAAGCCAGTGACAAAATTCCTACCAAAGGTTACGTTGACCAAATGGCTTTGAAATGATTGAAGACAGCTTTGATGGGGAAGTAGGATTCTGGATCTGGGGAATTGAGTGTTTGCCTTTTTGGTACAGATTTCAGACCGAGGAGGCGGTGTTCCGCTGAGAATCATTGACCGCCTCTTCAGTTACACCTATACCACTGCCCCGACTCCTGTGATGGATAATTCTAGGAATGCTCCTTTGGTGAGAGGCTGGGACTTGGGGACGACTTAGGATGGGGGGAGGGAGGAACAGTCACAACATAGGGCAGAAAGGGATTGACATCTCTCCAGGCCAACCCCCTCATTTTAGACATGATTGGAAAGAAGGGCTGCAAAAAGAGTAGAATCAGCGGAGCAGAAAGATCAAGGAGATCTGAATTGGGGAGGTGCTGGTGGAGGCCTGTGCTGAAGGAGAGCACCCACCCTCATCTCCCAGTGCTCGGGGAATGGTGCTCAAAGTTTCTCTCCAGGTGACCAAGACTCATGAGTCTCTTTCTCTTCCCCAACCCCAGGCTGGTTTTGGGTATGGCTTGCCAATTTCTCGTCTCTATGCCAAATACTTTCAAGGGGACCTGAATCTATTTTCGTTGTCAGGGTATGGAACAGATGCAATCATCTACTTAAAGGTATGGCTCATGGGAACCAGCATGTGAAAAATAACCCTAAACAACCTTCATCCTTTTAAAAGCCAGAAACTTTTCATCCATGCTAGGTTGAGCTGAGACCTCAGTTTCAGCTGTTTGTGTTGGCACCCACTCCACATAAAGTCACCCACCATATGACTGAACATCCCTGGAAAGGCCAGAGCTTCCAAGAGATCATGCTATAATGATACTCTAGCTGAAAACAGCTGCTCAGGTTACCTGAGGCCTGGATCTGACCCTAATGGAGATGTATTGGGGTGGGGGGGAAATAAGGGTGCCTTATAAGGGGCTGGGGAACCATCCATACTTCCTGAGTCAGTTCTTAAGGGGGCAAGGAGGAGGGCAACATTTCTGCACTTCTGATCGGCCCTTTTGGGCCCTGTCCCAGTGTGAGACTCCCTTGTCAGTTAATAAATTGTTAATATCCAAACTCCAGGGTCCCATCCAAGGGCTTCTCTAGCTTAACTCCCCCTCCCCGGTGCCTCCCACAGGCAACATGCCCTGGAGCCCAAGTATGGCCTGGGAGCCCTAGGGGTGGGGAGGCAGTCTTGACTGTCCAGCTCAGAAGTGTAGCTGTCTCTGTGCTGGAGGGAGCCAGTTAAGTCTTTTCACTCTCCCTACTCTCACAGATGTTTTATTAGTCATCTGTGATATACAGTGAATGAATGAAGACAGGTGCTTACACATTCATGGCACTGTGCTTAGCACTGGAATTGCACACAGAAAAGCCAGACAGTCCCTGCCTCAGGGAGCTCCCATTTTAATCAGGAGACAAAATCAGGGAAGATTTCAGCTGCTGAGGGTCAGGCTGCTCCTTCAGGTCATTCCCAAGGATAAAAACACAAGACTTGCACCCCAAGAATTCTGGGGTCCCTGCTAACATGTATGTCTTCCCCATGTGTAGGCGCTGTCTTCTGAGTCCATAGAAAAGCTCCCTGTGTTCAACAAGTCAGCCTTCAAACACTACCAGGCAGGCCCAGACACTGGGGACTGGTGTACCCCAAGGAAAGAGCCCAGGAACCTCTCCAAGGAGAAGGTGGCCATGTGAGTTCAGAAAATGCGGGGCCTCCAAATTTTGATGGGAACAAAAAGCAAGCCCCGTCTTGATCAGAACTCTAGTCAGAAGAACCGGGCATGTGTGTGTGTGTGCACGAGCCTTAAGAAGATGCAGCCCCTTGGACCGACTGCATGCGAGCCGTTTGTGTGGAGGACCTGGAAGGAAGTTACTAAGGGCCAACCCGGGGCAGGCTAGGAGGGTGCTTTGGGCTCCCATCACTCCTTAAACCCAGGAGAGGAGAGGGTTGGGCACTGAGGGGTCCTAGATTCTCCATTCAGGCTCCCATTTCTTAGCCCTAAAGTCAACTGTGATATGGTGTTGGTTATGGGAGTGAGGAGGGTTTTACTATGGACTGTTAAATGCCAGCTATTTCCCTGCTTACTGGCCGTTCAGAAGACCATGAGTTACAATCACATCCTTGGAAATATACTCATGTCCTTTAGCCATTGTATTGATAACCCAAGAAAACAGGTGGGTAGCCTCATCCACGCCAGTGTAGAAGACTGAGAAATGAGCAAAACCTCTGTCCACTAGCTTGTAGTCCAAGTACGGGAAAGGGCTGGAGTTGTTTCTCTCAAGTTCCTGTGTGGGCATGTGCCCTAAATCTGGCCACTTACCCTAAGTGGGGGTCTGGGCATGTGGCAGGTCTCTATGTGTAGGAGAAGAGGCCAGGGCCACAAGGAGAATGGCAGCAGGACCCCAGCCCTTCTTGGCCAGGTTGGAAATGTGCATATAATTAGTGCAGGATAAGCCTCGCCTGCAGGGTGAAGGTTCTACCTAAAGCTGACCATTGGGTGGGTTTGAAAAGAGAATACTGGCAGTCCAAGGTTGTGGTGGGATGTTGGTGGATTTGTTGTGGGGGAGCTGTGTTTGTCAGGATATGGAAAGTGACTAGAAGGGGAAGGAGCTGAGTGCTCTCCCTCAACCTGTGACCCTGCTGGTCTGTGTGCGGCCAGACAGTGGGCAAGGGAGCAGGGACGGTCCTTGGAAAGGCAACGCAATTGGAGGCAGAGCAAGTGTAGTAACAGAGATGGGTCAGCCCAGCTCAGGGTTCTGTATCCTTGTTAGATGTGACGCTTCAGTTTGGTGAATGTTATTTTGGGCTGCCAAGGGTGCCAGAAACCAGTTTATCCTGGAGTTTGCTTGAGACCCTCCTGAAGTATGGGTGGAGTTCTGGCTGGCACAGGCTCCCTTAATCCCATGGGTGCTAAAAGAATTGTGGTGGGGGGTTGGAGGGGGAGCAGATAAAGTGTCCTCTCCTCCAACATTGGTCTGGGGCTGGCCAGAACTGAAGGGGCAGGACCAGTGCCACCCACCAGTGCCCCCTATTTCAGCTTTATGTCGCCACCAAAGCGGGATCAGCTGGTCTCACGCTGTGACTGTGGCCCACACAACGCACAGTCTGGGAGATCCAGTGTGGGATGCTGATCCTGTACTGTGGCCCTGAGGAGAATATGGTACAACTGTAAAGTTATTGCTGTGTTGAATTAAGCTTTGTCCATAGAAATGTGCCATTTTTTGTAATAAACATTTTTACTATAATTACCATGAGTATTTTTGTGTCCTGCATGGGGGATACTGAAGTTATCTGGGTTAAAGGGAAATGACAGCCCTTCCTTGGAGATAGGGAACGTGGAAGTCCCTTCTGCACTGAAACCTCTACCTCAGATGGGGCCAGAGTGCCTGGCCCATCTCCCTTAGATTCCCCACTACCAAACTTCCCTATTTTGTGGATGGTATCATCATCCCAAAGAATCCCATACTCCATGTTTGTCGAAACCAACACCTAATTCCCAAATGTCCAAAATGGGGTTCCTCTTTCTCCCCAGGCTTTCTCCCTCCAATTTGATTTCTGTCCTGCCCCCCAATTCCGGTCCCTCAGAATCCCAAATTCAAAGCCATTCTCAACTCTTCCCTCACCCTTCACCAATTCACCGTTCTCACCTTCATCCTTTCTGCCAACCAAATCGTGACTACTCTAATTCAGACATTGTCACCTTATCCCTGGACCACTGCATCCTCCTTCATCATCTCCTTGGCTCCAGTCTTTCCCTCCATACAGACGCCAGCATTGTATTTCTAAAGTTGCCCCACAACCTCAGTGCCACCCTCTAGGATAAGCTAGAAAATCCTCAGCCCAACATTCAGAGCCCCTCCCAGCCTGTTTCTCATCATTTCATCTTATCCCCATTTACACACCCCACAGTCCCCTCGCACTGGCCCATCAGTTGTTCCCTGTTGGACGCATGGCTTCCTCACCACCTTGGACTCAGGCTGGATGCAACCACTTGGGTGGGGGAGGGGCTTTCCTCATATGCTCTTCCTCCTGGAGTTAGCATGTGTCCATGGTACACTATCCAGTTGAAGTTTGCTCTTGAATTTAAAGATCTTAAAAAAGCTAGAACTTACGGTGGAATTAAATAAGACTAGTATCCAGTGGGGAAGACATGGATAGATAACAGTTATTCTGAAAAAGACCTGGGGCTTCCCGTGGACCAGAAGTTTAGCCTGAATTAGAACAATGGTCTTTGGGCTGCATTAAGAGGGGAAGAGCTCCCCAGCACAGGGAGGGGATGGTCCTACTGCCTCCTCCCTCCATCAAACCTAATTTGCAGTTTCATATTCAGTTCTGTGTACCCCATATTAAGGAGTGTCCAGAGGAGGGAAGCTAAGAGGGAGGAGGGCCTGGGGTCTATGTCACATGAGAATTGCTTGAAGAAGCCTGATATGTACCAGACATTGATCTCAGCTCCTACTGAGTGGCCATGATCGGTGTGCTGGCAGAGGGGCCCCAGGAGAACCTGGAAGCTATCCCTCCAAGGAGTTGTGACTTTGTGGGTATTCATAGTAAGACTATCAACGTAGACCAGATCCAGCTCCACCAGAAATTTATTAAGCACCACCTATGTTCTAATCACTGAACCAGGTTCTGGGGATGCACAGATGAGGGGACCTGACATTCTACCCTCACCTGGATCATCGGAAAGAAATTACACCTCGAGAGCACCAGCAATTAGATCAACGTTTGGAGACCATCTGAAAACTTGGGTCCTCTGCCTCTGACCCCTTTCCTGTGGCTCTGTCACAGGCACCACAGAAACAGATCCAGGGGCCATGAAGGACTAAAACCCACTTCCTGGTGTTAGGCAGAAGCCCCATCTTTCTTACTAAGGGCCACCTGCTGGTGATGAGACTAGGCTGCCCCAATTGAGCCTGCATCACACCAATGGAGCCACTGGGAACCCAGGATCCCTTCTGTGCCTGAGGTAAGGCAGAGAGAAGGACCCCATCAGGAGCACAAGAGAGACTCTTGGTAAGTGTCCACGTCCATTGGAATTGGTGTGTTGAGTGATGTGGAATGGCTCCCAGGAGGACAGAAGGACCCAGAGGAGCAGAGGGTGCCTTGGGAAGATGTGTTTACAGAACAACCCCTGGACCTAGGAGCCCTTTTCTCTCTTTGAGAAGTCCCCATCACACTCAATTTGGGGAGAGCAGCTCCCTTGCTCAGCTGGGCTGACTCCCTGAAGCACACAGCTTCTCAGCTGTTGGAACAGTCCATGGTTGTTTGAGGTCAAATGGGTGCTGAGCGCTACACCGTCCTCTCGCCAGGCTTGGCTGATACTGCTACTGGCTCCAAAATTCTGGTTGTTGGTGGTACCCCAAAGAACTCTGATGGAGCTCCTTGTCTCCATTGGTCACCAAGGTCACCCTCTCAAAATAAAAAAAAAGGCAGCATGAGAGAAACAGAGGTGCTATGGCACCTGGCAGCTCAGTGGAAGAGGGGGGCCTGCCTCTCCTCCCTTAGGTGGCTCAAACAAGGGCTCCTTATGACATAGTGGCCAGGGAGGGAGGGAGAGAGAGGGATAGAGAGAGGGAGGAAGACAGACAGAGAAAGAGAAGAAGGGGGAGAGATAGAGAGGGAAGAGGGAGCAGAAAGACATCCAGGAAGGGACAAACAGAAATGAGGGGGGGGAGGAGAGACAGAGACAGAAAGAGAGGAACAGAGACACAGAGGGGAAGGCAGAAAGTCAGGGAAAGAGAGACAGACAGAGAGAGGAAGGGAGACAGAAGAGAGGGACAGAAACAGAAGGGGAGGGAGAAAGATGGGGAAGGAGGGAGAGACAGAGATAGAGAAAGACAGATGAGAGAGGAAAGGAGAGAGGGGGAAACTGACAGAAATAGATAGAGGAAGGGAGAGAGGCAGAGACAGAGCCACAGAATTCAAACCTTTTTTATTCACATTGTTCCTCTTACTCATCAGCCAATCAGAGGACTCAACATCACCATGAAGTCTTTGGACAGGACAGGACAGAGGACATCCAACCATGCCTCCTCTGAAGTGAAGGGATTAGCCCCTCTGTTACATGCCTGGATCAGCCTCTCCAAACCTCCCTTGATGGATTAGAAGCCAGGAGAAACTGCTTTCACATGCTTTGTATAATCCACCAGGAACACAAAATACAAGTATGCTCTAAGGATTGGAAATTCACTTGTTACATAAAATACATGCATACACACACGCGCACACACACATACACACACACACACACACACACACACAATAAGTACAAGGTAATTTGGAACAGAGGAGAGACTGGCAGTCAGGAGAAGGGGGGATGGATTCCAGGAGATGGGGGAAAGGATAGAGTCTCTCAGGTGAAGGGGAACTCCAGGGCAAAGGTATAGACACCTATTTTCATGTGAGAGAAATGGCCCATTTTATCACAGCCTAGAGAAGGGAGAGATATGAAGTATGGAGAAGAGGAATACACTTCTTTAAATAATAAGCAGGAGTTTGTATTTGAATCTGTTGAGTGTGTATGTGGGGGGGGGGTCATGGTCATACCTGGGCTTTGGGAAGATCACATTGGCACCTTTGAGGAAGCTAGACTGGCATGGGGAGAGGTTTGAGGCAGGGAGATGGAGAAGGCTACTGTAGTCCTCCAGGCAGGAGCCAATGAAGGTAGTTATGAGCAGAGAGAAGGAAGGTTGTTGAGGAGCTCTTGGCAGGGCTAGAGGCACAGATTTGGGAATCATCTGAACAGAGATGATGGTTAAATTGGGGGGGAAAGAAGGACTAGTGCATGGTATGCTAAGACAGAAGGCAGAGTGAGAAGAGGAGAGGGCAAAGACCCAACTCTGGGGCTTCCTATTTGAGCGGGTCAGACCTAGGGCCAGAGGGAGGTCGGAGGCTCACGGGATCTCCGAAACTGGGGAAAGGGTGCAGGCGGGAGATGGGCAGTAGTGCTCAAAGGTGTGAGGAGAGAAAAGGAGGACAGAAGATCTGGGGGTGAGACAGCTCAGGATGACCCTGGAGCTCACAGCTGGCATTGACTCAGGTTCCTGTGACCATCCCAGCTGTCCGGGTCCGTGTCGGGAACTCAGGGTTCTGGAAAGTAGATGAAAATAACCCCCATGGAAAGAGAGCCCCAGGACCAAATATGGGGAGCTCCTGCGAGGCCACTGGCTTCTGCGGCTCGAAGCTATTTTCTTCCAGAGGAAAAGCACCGGAGGAGGGCTGGATTCCTCAATAAGCCATGTGACCCTGGCCCTGGTCTCGGCCGCTGTTTTCTCATCTAGATGGCGAGGCCGGGGGCATGGCGGTTGTCCACAGCGTCTGACGCCACATTGCACCTAAAAGGTTGGTACCCCCCGCGCTAGAAAGACCCGAGGCTACTCTCTGAGGGCCATCCCAGTCTAGGACAGAGAGACCCGGCTCCCATAGGCCACTATGCCACGGATCCTTTGCCTGTGGCAGCTGAAGCAGCCAAGGATCATAGACAGAAGGCCTCTTGAACTGTGATGAGGCCGGTACCGGAACTCGAGGGGCCGGCTAGCAGTCCCACCGCTTCTGCAACCTCGTCAAGCATCAGCCTCATGGAGGGTCCTCTGAAGGCGGCTTCCCGTCCAGCGACCAGAAAGTAGGCTCACCGTTGGGAAAAGTCAACCGCGAAAGAGGGACCTGGGACGGCAAGACAAAGGGCGCTGCCACTCCAGGACTGCCATTGCCCACGTTCCCTCGGGAGCCGCCCAAGTTAGCATCACTGAGAGGGGCAGGTGGCCTGGCAGCATGCTCCTGAAGCCGGCATCTTCTGTCGGAAGTCCTCAGCAGACCCTGGCCTCCAATTTCTGCCAATCTTCTTCATCCCTACTGAGACCTCCAGGCCCTCGGACCCTGCCGGCTCTGCCAGCTCTTGTCCCCTCCCTTCACCCGCCAGCTCAAATAGGCCCTGCAAGCTATCCATGAATCTCTTGATCCTGTGTTCTGGGGCACAGCCATGGTCACTGGGCCTCCACACATACTTGTCCTCTGGTTCCTGTCCTTGGATTCTTCCCTGAGTCGAAGCGACTCTTCCGATCCTTCTCCTCCTCCTCCTCTTCTCCTTCCTCCTCCTCTTCCTCTCCTCGTCCTTCCCTCCTCTTCCTCCACCCCAGGAGAAGGCTGAGGCTTCCTCCTCCCCACTTCTCCTCTCCTCCCAACCCTCATGCCCCCCTTTCCTTTTCCTCTGATCCCGGCTCTGATGTAGAGATGACCCGCCTCACTGAGGCCAATCTTTCACCTTTATAGCTGGTGTTATCCTCACCTGTCTCTGCCAAGAGCTTTCCCCTCACTCATTTACTCTTTTCCAGTCTCTCCTTACCCACATTCTCACTCCCCATCAGCGTGGATAGATCTCCCTTATACTTCCGGCCCCTTCCCTTGAATCTGTTTACGCCAGCCCTCCAAACTCCAATTCGCCCTGGATCCCTCCTCCGAGGAAGGGGGCACTAACACTCACAGCCTACGTTTTCTCAAATCGGCCCCAACCCCGCTCTTCAGTTCCCAGTCTCTGCCTTCAGAAACTGAAGGTCTGCTAACAGCCAACTGCACCCGCATTTTCTCTGTCCTGTTCTGGAACTGCCCCTCCTATCCCTGGATGTGCCCTCTGGGGCTGAGGAGGGTTTCATGACATTGCTCCCTCGGCTCTCCTCCTGCCTGTCTGACTCTCCTCTACCCCGGTTCGCGTCTCACCCGCTAAGTAAGGGAACATCCCAAGGCTCTGCGCCAGGCCTCCTATTGTCACTTGGAGATGTTCTTATTCTCTCCTATTGTAAGGATATTCTCTCCCTTGGAAACCTCATCAGCTCCCATGGAGTCCTCTCGTATTTCTAGGCAGATGGCCCGGGAGGTCTGTGGCCAGCCAGAGTCTCACTTATGGGCTCCAGTCCCATGTATGTCTCTGCCTGGGAGTATATCCTCCTAGTTGGGTCCCATCTCTCCTGAAGCTGAACTCGTTCTCTCTCCCAGGCCCCCTTCCCAGCCCTTTCCTTCTCCCAACCTTCGGGCACCACACCAAGGAAGTGCTTCCTCCTCCGACATTTCCCACTTTTAGCATCGCTGTGACCCACCCTCTTCCACAGCCATCACACCTCTTAAGCATGGCAGAGTCATCTTGGGGAGAGGGAGAAAGATTTCAGACTCAAAATCTTATGAAAGTGAACGTTGAAAACTAAAGATAAATACATTAAGAAAAACAAAAATGACAGTGATGAGATGAATGATAAGCTTTACAGATGTGTGTCATCAAGTCTCCTCTCCTTTGTTCCCTGCCCCCCACAGATTGTGGTGACAGCCCTCACTTGGTCTCCTCCCTCTCTGGTGATTTTCTGTCTCTTTCACATTCCTACAAGGAAGCCTCAGTGACTCTGCTCCAGGTGGAACCGAGGCTCCAGAAGGGTAGGGAACCAGTGCTTTCGGCAGGCTCAGAGATGGAGCCAAAGGGCAGGGAACAGACCTGGGGGACATGACAGAGTCCCAGCATGGTTCTGAGAAGCTGTGAACCAGAATCCCTGCTGATGCATAGGATCAGAACATGAGGCCCCAGTGATTGACCTGGAGCCATGGACCTGGGCTCAGGGGGAGATGGTGGCAATGGCAGGGCTTGCCTCCCTTCCTCACTACTGACTATTGGGAATGAGGGAGGGTCACCAGTGTGGGGCAGGGGGTGAGCACTGCCAGCTATTGCCTAGTACAGCCTGGCACCTTCTGAAAGGGGCCCCAGGAAGGAAGAATTCCAAGGCAGTCCCTTCCTTCCTTTGCCTTCACTGGGAGGTGAGCTCTCCTTGTCCTGCTTGGACCTGGCTGTTTGCCTGGTATCTACCCCATCAGAGGCCAGGGATCCCTTGCACCTAGCAGCACAGAGCTGGGCACACATTAGGGCTTAGTAGGTAAGGATGATTGACCTGAACCAACACATTCCTTGGAAGGAGGAAATTTCAACTCAGACTAGGAGACAAAAGCCAGGTTCTTTCTCACTTTTGCCTCCTCTGGTCTAGTTTCAAGCAACCTGTGGACCTGGAACAGAGGTTGCTGCCAGGAGCCTGAGAGACAGGGGAGGAGCGATGAATTTTTAGGGGCCTTGGGGCTCCTGGCAAGGGTGGATGGGCCTCTGGGAGCTGAGCAAACCCTGGCCTTTGGCCTCTTGCCAGAGAAGCTCTGCCCGGTGTCTGGAGGTTCAAGCTTCTTTCCACAACAAGGCCCAAACAACTCCAGGGATCAGGAAGGAGGGAGGCCAGCTGTCCTCAGAGTCTGGGCACAAACACACCAGCCACTGGGGCACAGAGGCAAAGGCCATGGCCACTCCGCCCCTTCTTGGAACAGCCCTACTCTTGAATCTCTGGCAGCTTCCCAGAGAGGACAACCTGTTCCCCTGCTGAATGGATCCAGGGCCCAGTCAACATGTTTATGAGAACAGCCATCCGGGGCTGAGTCACAGAGCATCGTCATCATCCCAGTCAGAGCTGCCCCTGCAGGGCCTCCCTACTGCCCCCTCCTACTGTTCTGGGCCCTAGAATTAAATATAGTGATCCTGGTTCTGTCACCAATCTCTACACTTGCCATCTTGGAGAACACCACGGTGATGGCTCCCCCCACAAGCCACCTGAAAAGACCATGAAAGGAATGGAAAAACAGGAGTGACTCATAGACTGGACCTGCCTACCATCCTCCTGGAGGAGGCTCAGGACATGCCTATCACAGGCCTGGTGCCCAGAGGAGAACAGGGACCTAAACCAGTCCCCTCCACACACAAACGTTTGGGCGGGGGCAGCCCTGACCCAGCTCCCCTCACCTCATACTGACTTCCAGTTGAAGTCAAGGCAGTTCAGAGTCAGTTTTCTCATCTATCCCTGAGTAGGTGGGGTTATTTGCAGGTCTCTGAAGTCATTTCCTATGGTCCCTGACCTTCAAGAGCCCTTCCAGCCTCTTCCTAAATAGTCAAAAAAAAAAAACCAACAACAGAGAGTCCCTGGGGCTTAGGGGGCAGTCAGCAAGGCTCTCTATGCAAGGGAACTCTCAGCTTCAAGGGTCTGTTGGGCTTCCACTCTCTCCCTACAGACTCACAGAAGACCTTGGGGTGATGAGAAAAAAGCAAGGGCTCAGGAGACCCCAAGAAAGCATCTTCTGATAGTCTGTGTTTCTGATGTTTGCTCGCCTGACCTATGGCAGAGGCAACTTTGAAGGAAGCCAAGGCCCAGCTCTACCCACTTTGTACCCCAGTCTCAGCCTGTGGACCTGACTCAAGGGCAGACCTTCAGACCAGACCTCCAGCATGAGACCACCCCCTCTCTTTTCTGTCAAAGGACACAGATTTACAGAATCTCAGAGCTGGCTATGAGTCACACTTAGGAAATCTTCCTAACTGTGCCCCAAAGGAATTGCCAAAACTGACTCACTGGGCCTGAGAACCTGGGGGCTTATGAGAAGGGGCAAGGAGTTGGGAGTGAGGAGTTCTGGGCAGAAGGTCTGGTCCCACAACTTGCTGGCAAGTAACCTTGGCAGTCACTGAACCTTAATGATCCCAAGTCTTCTCTATTGCATATTTATTTTGGAGGTTTTGGACACAGAAGCCTTTACTTCCTCTGATGTTATGCTTTGTTCTTTCTCATCCAAAAGAATGGAAGAAAATACCTGTTCACCAAGAAAGTAACCTTCTATAGTCTTATTTTTTCTCCCTTTTTTGGGCATTTTCCCTGCCAGTTACTTGATTTTTGAGTCCTTTGTTGAGAGGAGGGTATATTCTGGGGACATGTATGTTCTCAGTTCCTCCAAGATTGGTACAATCAAAGGAGAGGTGTTTATTCCTCTCCTGACCTGCCTGCTGGTCTGGGAGCAACCAAAAATTTTTCTGCCCAGAATCTGCAATTGAATTCCCTCTCCAGAGCCTCCACCAGCTCCACCACCAGTGCTTCTCCTCACCCCTGGGTGGAGCTCAGGGCTGAGAATCATATAAGTGGCTCGATTCCTCCAGGAGCTTTAGGTGGGGGTCTCCCAGGGCTGCCACTCAGGGCTGAGAATTGATCAGGCCTTTAGTTCCCCCAGGGGTTCTAGGTGGAGGACTCAGAAAATGGCAGCGCGGGAGACCTCCCACTGACCTTTGAAACTGTTCGTGGTGTTTGTGGGTTGAGGAATCTGGGAACTGCTTTGTGTGGTGCCCTGAATCCTGTTCTGTGTCCTGTCCCTGCTGCTCCATGCCCTGTGCTCATGGTGCTGGTCTGGTCTGCACTTGTCAAACTCATGTCTTCTCAACTGCAAAATGGTGTTGGCAGGCCATTTTAACAGCTCATAGGGTTAGGAGACACTGGGAGAGCTTTCTAACATTCCAACTGAATGGCCCAGAAGACAGACACCCTCTTCCTGCAAAGGAAGGCAAGGTCCAGGGGACTGTAAAGTGTTATGCAACTGAAAGGCATTATTCTAGAGAATTCAACCAGAAAGTTCTGGGTGCTTCTCACGGAGGACAGACTGTGCATTCTTGGCCATGGGGAGGGCAGCAGAGATAGGTTTCCCTGGGAAGATGGCGGAGCCCTCGGGCAAATGGCTGAGCTGTGCAGGCTGCTGGGCCATCCTTGGCATGGACAGCTTGGTCAGCACAGTGCCCCAGGCATTTCAGGGGCATCTTTTGCCTCAGAAGTGCATTTAGCCATTTCCCATTTGCACCTTCACCCTCTGGTCACTGCTTTTATCTTCAAAATGATTCTCTTTCCTTGTCACCCCTGTGGCCTTCATACCTGGGACCAAAGACCCAGGGCAGGACATAGAAGCAAACTGTTGTTACTAGGTAAGGGCAGAGATGGGTGCCAGGTGGGGGGGCAGCAGTGTTTATGGCAAGCCCCTCTAGCACTGTGTCTCCACCCTGGGCAGAGCAGGGACCTCACCCCTCCTTCCATGGGCCCCCACCATGTAATGACTGTAGAAGGTGAGGAAGTGTTCACATCTGGTTTATGAACTGGGCTCAGACAGGCCAGGCCAGAGAGCCTCCAAGAACCAGGACTCAATCCATTACTAACACCATCTCTGATTGATCCCTGGGGTCCTTATCATCGCCCCCCCTCCCCCAGGACAGAGAGCACACAGGAGACAGGGATGAGAAAGTGAACAGGAGATGGCAGTGGAGGTTCAAAGTTCAGGTCCTGGCTTGGGCCAGTGACCCTGGGCAAGCTGCCCAGAGCCGATGATCCTGGACATTTGTGCGAAGCTAGTTTCCTTCCAGAAAGAAAAGGAAGGCTCAGCAATTGGAGGTCTGAGAATGGTCCCAGACAGACTGGAGCTGAGAAATGCCTTCAGCTCTGATATTAGACCCCTGGGCAGAGCAGGGAAAACCCAATCCTCCCAGTGACTCTGTCCCGCCACAGGCTGGGCCCCAGGATCCCAGTGGGAGGAGCCACAGGAGGGGACCATCCACTGGCTACCCATGGACACTAGGCACCAGATGAACCTCTCATCTGGACAGGATTCTGGCCTAGGTTCAGAAAAAGGGGAAGTGAGGTGGGCTGTGAGAAGTAGACACCACAAGAGCCCTCAGACAGATCCCCCTGCCCCTTCACCCATCTAATACATCAGCTGCGGGAGGGAGGGCTGCCCACAGGGATGGAGGCCACCCACAGAGTCAGGAGCATTAGGGACTGGACCTTGGGGATATTGGGGCTGGGCAGGTCTCTGGAGACATGTCTACCAGGAGGAGCCTGGTTGTCTCCTGATGCTCCAGGGGCAAGGCACAGAGAGGTCACATGGGCTTCCAAAGAAGGTCTGCCAGGCTAGTGCAAGCCTGGTACCCTTTGTATGTAGCCAGACAGGGGAGAATAATAAAGAAGCAGGACATCTTGTCAGGGGTAGCCAGGTGATACAAGGGGCACAAGGCTAGGTCAGGAGTCAAGAAAACCTGGGCTCAGACACTTGCTAGTTGTGTGGTCCTGGGCAAGTCATTTAACCGATGCATGCCTCGGTTTCCTCATCTGTAAACTGGAGCTAATTACAGCTCCTACATCCTAGGGTTGTGAGGATTCAATCAATTACAAAGCACTTTGCAGGCCCATAAAGTAAGGAAGGAAGGAAGGAAGGGCCCTGTAAATGCTGGAGGGTCCAACAGAGGCTGCTGGGGTCCTTCCAACCCAGAAATTCTGGGCTTACCAGGGTTCGTCTGAGCAGTAGCAGGAAGCAAGAGGGCCGACCTTCAGAGACTTACAGCCACAGGACAGGCTGTGACAGCCTGGTACCTTGTGGCATCTGCTTAGCAGGACTCCCACAAATGCCCACTGTCAAGGCTGGCTACAGCAACAAAGCATCCAGAGGCACAGATGTGAGGTAGGGCAGCGTCTGGATTGTGGCAGTGGTAGGGGGTCAAGGAGTCACAAGAGGCAGACAAAGGCTCCAGGAGGAAAAGTTTCCCATCAGCGACATGACAAGGCTGTGGCTCCGGAGCCCCCTTCTCCCTCACCTGGAGGCTTGAGTTCTTCCCTGATTTACTTGAGAAGGAAGCTCCAAACCTTTGCCTTCAGGCCCCTGGGACCACAAAGAGGCCATGAAGGTGTGTGCCAGTGACCCCACTGGACCCTCTGCCCTTCGTCCTCCTGAGGGGGTCTCTTCGTAGGGGGAATTAGAGAAGGATGTTTGTCTTTTTTCTATACAGACTAAACCCAAGGAGCATGTGATACAGAGGGCAGTGGGATACCCATTACCACAGAAATGTTGGAGGAGACACCTGCACCAATATCCCCTTTAACACTGCTGACAGCACGTCAGCCTTTGGTGAAGGCCTCCCTCTAGCTCTAAACCCTGCCTCCCACTTCGGGAGAGTCCCTTCTGATGGGTTTGTTTCTTATATGCCACCCAAACCTGACCCTTTGCAGCCCTCACCCCAAGGCCCTGGATTTGCCACCAAAGACCCAAAGGAAACAAGTTCATCTATCTCCCTTCCCATACCCCAAATCCTCTCCTCTCCAGGCCCAGAACCAGAAATACTCTGGTTCTCCCCATCTTCATTTAACTGGCCCAAAGACCTCTCATTGTCCTGGTGAGCATCTGCCATCTGGTGGTCCTCCTCTTATCACTGGGACTCAGTGCTCCAATCTGGTCTGACTGGTCCGAGGACCAGGGGTGCCCTCCTCTCTATTCTTGCCTCTTCGCTTGAGCCTTTTTGGCTGTCCCCTCCTCACTGGCTAACTCAGGTGGAACTTTGGATCAGCTACAACGTAATCTCTTTATTGGAGAGGGCAAAGAATGAACTGTTTGGCGAGGCTGCTGATCTGCCCCTAAAAGACCTGAGCAGAGCATTCTGAGCCTCCAGAACTCTATGTCCTGATTGCTTTATCTTGCCAAGGTCCATGCGTGCCATCAACACCCTTTGTATTAACTGCTTTGAAATCCGTAAAGCATTTGTTCATTCCCCTCAGAATGAGGACCATGGCATTTATTCAAACCACTGTTGCCCAGAGGGAAGGACCTCAGCAGCCCTTAGTCCAACTGCTATAGGAAAAGAGTCCTCTCTATGATGCTCCCAACCAGCAGAGGGGCTCAGCCTGACCTAGGACCTCCCAAGGCAGCAACCTGTGAGATCACTCTCATCTTAGGGAATAAACCTGGCCACCTGGCAAGCTTCCCTGTTCCATTGGGCCAAAGTGGAACAGACAGCCTTCTTCCCGAGGATGGTCGGCCCCTTGGCCTCCCTGCATACCCCGGGCTCAGGGGTTGGTGAGGGAGGTCAATAGATGATCCCCTCAGGCTCAAGAAGCAAGTAGTTCTTCAAAGGCAAAGGTAAGGGCAGAAGCGGGATGATCTTGTGGCATCTGCTTAGCAGGACCCTGCGCACTGCACATCTGGCCAGGTGCATAAGGGACCTCGGGGTGTTGCTGCAGATGGTGAAGAGGGAGTGGTAGAAGTTCCAGTGCCTCTGTGAGAGATGACACAAAGGAGGCTGGTCAGAACTCAGCCATCCCCACTAACCCTAATGGCACACCTGCCATCTTTCCGACACCACATGGCTTCCACAGTCCCTAAATGAAGCAAGGCCACCTGGCCAGAACCTGCTCTGAAGCACAGGGTCAGCCAAAGGAGAGGTTGTCCAGAGAGGACCGAGCTATAAGCCAGGTTCTGCCCTCAAGCCTAGATAACCTACAGGAGAGGAGCTAAACAATGGATATCCTGGGGGCACAGAGGAGATTCTGAGCTCTCCAGCCAGGTTGGAAAGGTGCCAGTACGGACCTAGACACATGCAGCCTAGCTGGGGATGCCTTGCCTAGACCTGGGTGGTGGCTTGTAGCCAGAGGCCAAGTCATAGGTGTGCAGGGGGTTCCTGAGCTCAGGTGATGTCACAGATAAATAAGGTCAGAGCCCCTGCAGAAGGGCATTCTCACCAGACCCAAGGTCTCATCCATCACATATTTCTGCCTGCTTTCTCTCCCTCCCCATCCAGGGAGAGATGGCCAATAAACAGGGCAGCCCTGCAGAAGATGGCTTCCAAGCCTGAGCAGGCATTTCCCCTGCTCCGGAAGGTCCCCCGAGGGCTTGGATCAGCTCCCCCTGCTTGGGTCACCCTGTCTCTCACAGGCTATTGGGGGATCCAGTTCCAACCCTTATTCAGAGGGTCCCATGTTCCTGATCACCCCCTCACCTCCAGACTGTCCTCCGGGATCGCCTTCTTCCACTTGGGCGTCCATACGATATGCTCATAGGCATTGACAACCACCTCAATGGCTAGAGGGCAGTCATGGCAGGACTCTAACACCTGTGTGACAAGATGATATCCATGTGCACCCATGACAGTCAGTCAGTCAACCAGCATTTATCAAACTCTTGCTACATGGCAGCTGTGTTCAGAACAGAGACCGATAATGAGGCAATTCCTTCTCACAAAGAGCTTACACCCTCCCCAGGCCTCCAGAGTTGCTGTCCATGGAAGTCATTCTTATGGAGAAGGGGTTGGTCAGCCCCACCCAATGGTCAGGGCCAACCAACTGGCAGCCATAGGGCAGGAGAGACAGCCAGGCCCCCGAGGGAAAGACAGGAGGTGGTATGTGTCACTATTTCCCCTCCCTCATCCCCTGGTGAAGACAGTCCAGGACCCTGGAGTGGAGAGTCTGGAAACAGTCTTGCCCCCAGACCAGTCCAGTCACCACAGTCACCATCCAAGGAATAAAACTCCTATGGAGGTAGGACCTAGAAGCTTCCTCTGTAGAGGATGCAGCCCCCCTTCCTCAACAGCCCCAGCTACCAAACACGCAGAGAGAGAGCTCTGCACCCCTACAGACCAAGCTGTTGCTGGATGGCTCAGAAACAGATGGGGTCTTATCCAGGGAAATGACTCCAAAGACGATTTGGTGCTTCTGCTTCTCCCAGGTGTCCCAAGGGCCATTGGAGGGCCCCTCAGACACACCACTAAAACCTGGCATTAGAATGGGAACTCTCTGGGACCAGGGACTGACCAGGCCCTTTATTCGGACCCCTAGAACTTAGCACAATGCCTGGCATGCAGATGGCACCTAAGGAATGCCTTTCATTCACTCAGTCTCTCATTTACTCACTCATTCATTCACCCACTCACTCATTCACTCACTAACTTATTCATTCCTTCATTCACTTATCCAAGCACATACAGAGAAATGTCAAGAACTGATGTATATTTTCAGAAGCCATGCCAAGTTACAAAGCAGGAGCTGTGCCTTCAGGCAGCCAAACTCTCCACCTCTCCACCTTCACTAACCCTAAACCCTAAATGCGCTCGATTCTATCAGTCTCCAGCCCTTTCCTGTGTTCTCACTCTACTGGCTGACCTACGGCTCAGGTGAGGTGAGGGCAGGAAAGGGTCAAGTTAGTGTCTGAAGGCTCAGGAGGATGCATGGAGGAGTCATCCTGGGCTTAACCAATGAAGGTCAACCCCACAGGGACCTAGGGCATCGACCCCAGAACACGAGTTCGTTCAAAGCATCCTTTGTTGGGAGATGGCTCCCTGCAAGGGGATATTTGATATACGAATCACAGTGGCCCTACTGTTCGGGGCTCATGACCTTGGGGCGAGGCAGGTGATGGATTATTCCCAGGAAAGGGATACCCCATCTGGGCTCATACAGACACCTAGGGTGGAAGATTGATTGTTACAAGCCTTCACCATGACTGGAAAGTTAGCCCTAAATTCTATTATTTGTGTGCATGAATGGAAACAAAAAGTTACCAAGAAAAGCCAATGAGTCTTCTGAGACAAGACATAGGGTGGTGCTGATGTAACAAGGCTGAGACCCTTAGGTGTGTGTGTAGAGAAGCCCATCTGTGGCACTGCTTTGGAACTCCAGACGCTCCCATCAAGCCATCAGCACTTACTCAGTGCCCACTGTAGAGGTTTAGGGTTGTGTGCTCCTTTTGGGGTGGCCTCTAGGGCACACGGGGCAACACTGGGAAGACTTGGGCAGTTTTATCTCCAGAGTAGACTAGACTAGGGTTAGACTACTGACCACCTGGACAGAAAGAGGAAATGGGGGAGGGATTGCCATGGGAGAATCATTGGACCTTGATCACTTCTACCTGTATGACCAGAGGCAAATCAATTCACCTGCTGGGACCTCAGTTTCCTCATCTCTCAAATGATAGTCTTGGTCCCTTCTAGTTTCAAATAAGAAGGAAAGATAGGCCTCGTCGGACCTGCCCCTTAGACCTGAGGAAAAGAGTTTGCCACAGGCTCCCAGGGAGGATAGGAAGCCTCCCTCAGTCTTCAGTCCAGAAAGGCAGAATGCTCTCAAGCGTGACATCTGTAGATGAACCCTCCCAATGGTGACAGCCCCTTATGGGTGTCTGCCAAACTGAACCGTGCCATTCTGATGTCACCCTTGTTTCCCAGCCCTGACCATGAAAACCATCTGGACAGAGCCCTGGGGGCTTTGGGCTCTCAGCTCCAGGTTCATATCCTGACGCTGACACTTCATGCCAGGGCCCCCATCTCCCACTTTGTAAAATGAAGGGATGAGAATGGTGCCTCGAAGGTCCCTGCCAGCTCTCCCTCTATGGTAACAGAACAAAAATGGCCAGTAGGGGGCGAACCTCAAAATAAGTAAGAGGGAGGGAGCACTTTCCTACCCTGGAGGAGCTGAAATCACCTGGCCCAGGTACTTCCTGGGGTCCTGAACTCATAGGCAGATACAATGGCTGAACTTCCCCAGGGATACTTGAATGATGGTGGAGAAGGGCAGAGGTCTTTCAGAAACAGCAAATGTTAGCCCAATTTTCCAGAAAGGAAAGACTGCCTATAATAGGCCAATGAGATGGACTAGCTCCTAGCAGGATTCTAAAATTTGAAGGAATTGTCTAAAATAGGAAGACTGACAGCGTTTTATCAAAAGCAAGTCACATCAGGTAGAAGGGAGCAGGGGCACTCATGGCCACTAAGGTTCCTCTAGGCCTCAGTCTATGACCCTAGCATCACCCAGCTAGGATCAAAGCCACATCAGTTCTCTTTCCACTCCACAGCTGGGGCCACCTTGAGAATTCTAGAAAAGCCTACAAGGAGGGAGAGATGTGCTCTCTAGAGACCTTATACTTTGCTGACTGGCCTCAGTTAAGGTCCAGAGGTCTAGAGCCTGGTGTGATTATTAGCCAATTAGCCAATTAGCTGTCAGCCAAACAGAAAGAAGAGGGAGCTATGGGGCTCAGCCTGTCAAAAGGAGGGAACTTGCCTGAGGTCTGACCGAAGCCTCAGCGTGTAAAAGTTGCTTAGGTGGAGGGCACAGTGGAGGCCTCTATCATTGGACAGAAGGAAATTTTTCAAGAGAGGGTCTCAGGAAGCTAAGAGGGGGCTAGTCTGGGTGGTTCTTGGAATAGCATTTCCCTGCAGGAATAAAGGGGCCTTCCAGCCCCAGGATCGCCTTCCCTAACAGACATGGTAGTTAAAGATGGATTGCCTGAAAGTTTTGGCTACAATATATGGAATTCTCAATGAAACTTTTCCAAAGCCCCAGAATTTGGAATCCTGAAAGTCCGAGCAAGAAGGGACATTTAAGAGCATAAAGTCCTGATAATTGGGAGGGACTTAAGGGGCAAGTCTTCCACACCATCCCTCCCCTTACAAGTAAAGAAACCAAGGTTTAGGAAGCAAAATGACACCTTGGTCATTTACTGAAGGACAAATTTATTAAGTATTTACTATGTACTAGGCAGGGAATGTCCCAAGGAATGGATAAACATGAACTCATTTAATATTCACAACCACCCTGAGAGGTACTTTCTATTCTCATCCCCATTTACAATTGAGGAAACCAAGCCATACGGAAGTTAAGTGGCTTGCCCAGGGTCACACAGCAAATGTCTGAGGCTGGATTTGAACTCAGGTCTTCCCGACTCAAGTCATGTGCTCTATGTGCCATATCCCAATGCCTCCATGTTAAAGAAGAAACTGAGACCTACAGAGGAAGTGACATTTCCAAGGCCACACAGCAAGGAGGTGGCAGTCAGTTTGAAGCCTAAGTCTTCTGATTATGTGACAAGTGCTTTCCTCCCCTTTGTCCCTGGGCAGCCTATACAGACAAAAAGAGGAAGAAATATTCTGTAATCTGAGCAATCCTGGGGGGATTGTACTCAGACCTCAAGTGGATGCCCAGGGTCAGGTGAGTGTGGTTGCTGGGGTCTCTAGGAAGTCAAGGGGCGTGGTCAACCCTCTACCTTGAACTTCTGAAGAGCCTTCCTTCCTTCCTTCCTTCCTTGCTTCGTATATGCTTGCATGCATTAATTCCCTTACCCTGTCTCTTTGGCCCACAGACTCAGCAGCACCTCTAGGTCAAAGACAGGGACTCACCCTTGGACTCCTCTGATCTTTCGCAGGCTCCACAGAATTGATTTGCAACATCCCGTCCCCTAAATCTCGTTGACTGACTCACTCACAGCTTCCTGATCCGTCATGTTAGTACTAGCCTCAGGGGTTGGTTGGGGTGGGAGGGGACAGTCCCTCCATCTGTCTCCAAGTCAAGGAGATACAGGCTCCCTGTGGAGTCTGAGGATGTGTTTTGAAGTTAGCAGGACTTTGACCCACTGGTCCTCAGCCTCAGACTTTCTAGACAGACTCCCACAGAAGATGGGAGTACAAGTGCATAGCTGTGTGAGGAAGGGTCCTGGGTCTTGGGTCTTGGGAATACTCTGGACCACAGGAAACGGTCAAGTGCTTGGGAGCTGGCCAACAGCCTTAGTCCTGACCTGGTGTGCGTGCACATGGGAAGCAGAGCACAGGGCTGGAGCGACTGTGCCTCTCTAGAGGACCTTGACCTGGTTACCTGGGGTATTTCTGAGTGCTGGCCTCTGGGGCAGAGAAAGGAGTTGGATTTCCTACAGGGTCCTCCAGGTTCCCTATGGTGCTTTGGGATGGGGAAGGGGGCAGCGCTACAGGGATTGCATCCTCCGGGAAGGGGACTGAAGGGAGGGTGCCCAAGCCCCCTAAAGGGCAGAGGCAGTTTCTCTTTCCCCTAGACACGTCTGGTTGGGCCCACTGCCCAGTGCAGAGGCTCTGCAAGCGCGTCCGCTGAGGCGGCTGGGTCCGTCAGCGCATCGGGCTGCGGGCCTCACCTTGTGGAACTGGAGCGGGTAGATGCGCGCGGCCCCGTGGTTGAGCAGAAGCTGGTAGCAGCGGGCAGGCCGGGCCGTCGGGCGCACCGGGGTCACCTTGAGCACGTACTGGATGGCGGCGCAGCCGTTGACGTCCATGAGGTTGGCCTCGGCGCCCGCCTCCAGCAGCAGCCGCATGACGTCCTCGTCGCAGTTCCAGGCTGCCTTGTGCAGCGGCGACTTGAAGTCCTCATCGCGGGCGTTGACCTGGGCCTTGGACGCCAGCAGCAGGCGGCAGACCAGGTGGTGCTGGGCGCTGTACACCTGCTCCCTGAAACGCAGCGCCCAGTAGGCGGCCAGCGCCAGCGGCGTCTCCTGGTGCGCATTGACACTGTCCACCAGGGCGCCCTGCTCCACGTAGAAGGCCGCCAGCTCCGGGAGCCCGCAGCGCACCGCCGCATGCAGGGGCGTCTCCTCGTCCGCGTTGTTGGTCTTCA
>CM053770.1:507926-522930 GCA_028658325.1 Potorous gilbertii | reverse complement strand
AAATCTCCTTCACTGTGTTTCTGCGTGGCTTCCACTGTTCCAGACTTTGTCAGGAGTTCTTTTTACAGGAAATCTATGGGCTGTGGGTTCGGACCTAGCATAGGTGAGTCTTTCTACTCCACCATCTTGGCTCCGCCCCCCCAAAGGTCATTACTCTTATTAGGAACTATGGAGAGCTCATGGCTTGCTTACTCTACACATCCTGATCTCACCTCAGGACGCAGCTGGAGGCCATCCCCCTAAAGATACAGAGTCTACCCTGTGGCTGGCCAGCACTGTGCCGATTTTCAGTTATAACATTTAGTCAGTGTGGTTTCTTAACCCCAATGTGGTGAAGTCCATCCAATACCTTCATCAGAAACAGCTCCAGACCAGGAAAGGATTGCATGCAGGTTTCTGAGTAGGAATACAGAGTGAGGCGTACTTAGGACTCTCTGCAGGTAGGTTGCTATGAGTGAGTCTCTGCCTCCATCACAGGAATGGGCACCACACTCTGAGAGCAAAGTCTGTCACCATGGCAACAACCTAGTAGCATGGCCAGCCTGATCAGAAATGGCTCCACAGACTCTTGTAGGAGCAGGGATGGGACATGCTCCATTTCTTTTAACTAAATTTCCCCTGTGGTAGAGATGCCCTTTGGTGTTATTGAGTTCCTAATTAGTGGACTAGCTGTGGGGCAGGTAGTGCTTCTCAGGAAGAAAGAAGGAAGTCAGGAAGTAGGAAGGAAGGAAGGAAGGAAGGAAGGAAAGAATAGCAATGGAGTCAGTGTAGCAGTTTAATGTAGTCAGCCTCTGTGTGTGTGTGTGCGTGTGTGTGTATGTGTATATCTGAGGCACTATGAACAACGGAGAATCAGGGGACTCAAGTTTCACTGGCTTGTTGTTTTACTTGGAGGATTTATAAAAATCAGTAAGACTCTCTCTCCTATAGTGCCCCAGGCAGTGAAATACAGGGGAGGAGACTGGTGGACAGAGCCCTTGTTCTCATCTCTACTCAGAGATGGCTTGTGGGATTCTTGACAAGTTCCTTTCAAATGCAAAATGTACGCTTGCCAAAAACACTATTTTATGGAGAACTTGCATGGTGGCCGGAAGAAATGATACAAGTACACTCTCAAGGTCTCTCTCAAGAACTTTGGATTTGACTGTGCAACATGGGAGACACCGGCACAGGACAGCTCAGCATGGTGTGCCCACATCAAAAAGGGTGCTGTGCTCTTTGAGCAAAGCAGAATTGAGACAGCACAAA
Organism: Potorous gilbertii; assembly: GCA_028658325.1. NCBI lineage: Eukaryota > Metazoa > Chordata > Mammalia > Diprotodontia > Potoroidae > Potorous > Potorous gilbertii. The sequence continues at coordinate 521,682 of CM053770.1, read as the reverse complement.
GTAAACATAGGATGCCCAAATTTGGGATATCCTCCCCAAATGCACACACGGACTCTCTGTGCCCAACCTGTGGTAGAGCATTCCGGGCTCATGTTGGTCTGAGCAGCCACAGTCGGACACACAATGATAATGTCATTTTGGTCCTCTTTGAGAGCCAAGGACAACTATCAGTCTCCTTTGTGAGTCTCAGTTTCCTCACTTGTAAAATTAGGGGGTTGGATGCATCCCTCTGAGCCCTGATAGCCCATGACCCTAGGTGTCTAAGACAGTGTGTTTGTTGTGCAGAGCACCTGCCAGTTGCTAGGGGAGAAATGTTGAGATTGGGCAGAATTCTACAATGGGAACAGTGCAAATGAAGAATGCCAGGACTGGGGTATTGTGGGGATTAAGTAGGGTTCTATGGAGAGGTGGAATTTAAAAAGATGGACAAAAGTTTAGCCCAAGAAGAGAGAAAAATGGCACACCAGACATCAAGCACAGTCTGAGCAAAGGCATGGAGGTGAGAAAATACATCTAGGAGCAGGAGAGCCATGCATTCCTACTAGAGTGTTGACCAATGTGACATGAAGCCTGAGAAGACAAATGAAGCCAGGTTTTAGATGACCTAGTCCAATGCTTTCCTTCATTTCTAGTACACACCTTCCTTACTATGTATAAGGCAGTACAGAAAAGGCAGTAGAGGCATGGGAGGAGAAGGCACACAGCCAGGCTCTGGTCCTCATCCCCTCCCCAACAATGGCCAGACTATGGTGGGAGAAGGTGCAGCAGGGGGCCCCCAGGGTTGCGGGGTGGGTTGAACATGGGAATGGTGTCTCAGAGCTCAGGGAAGGGTTGGGAGGGACAAGAGAGCTGGCATGGAGGCTCGGTTCAGATGAACCCTATGGGTAACCCCACTTCTCCCTTTCTGCAATGGAGACCTGCCTCAGAGGATTGAAATCACGGGCATGCAGAGCTTGGGAAACCTCAAGGCTGGATGCCGATGTCCTGCCAATGGCCCTGGGAGAGCTGGGGGATCCGGGGACTCTCAGGACCTTGGATCTTCTTCAGGGATCCCTGCTCTTCCCCTCCCATGAGGTTCTGACCATATCCAGTTCATTTTTAGCATTTCCTCAATAAGTGGGGAGTCACTGACCATCCTCTTTAAGGATGAAAGCTTGGGCTTCCTTCAGGTTACCCCAAAGGGCAGACAGAACAGTGAGGGAGCTCACCACGGACCCTTCTCTGAGACAGGCTATAAAGTGTGGGGGTGGGAGTGTGGAGTGTGCTGTTCTAGGGGAAGGTGGGTCAGGAGGGCACAGGGCTTTGGCCAGGGGACAGTGAAAAGCTCAGAGAATGGAGAGCCCATGATTCAGGCTAGAGTTCTAAGGGACTGAGCCAAGCTTCCTGGGGCCCACAGCAAGTGTTCATTGGTAGCTTACCTAATAATGTGAGGAGGGGTGCATACCCATGTTTTGGTGCTCTTTTTCATGGCGGGTATTTAGGGGAGGCAGCTGGATTTGTCTACAGTGGAATGAGGCCATGTCTGCAGTGCTTTGAGCATAAGCCCTCGGGGCTAGTCTACAGGCAGGCAAGGACTCATATGGCTGGGCCCTTCTGGGCTGAGGCCTTTGGCTTTGCATTGAACCCTGTTTGCTGGGGTGCCAGGGGTAGCATTTGGTGCCTGGCCCTGCTCCCATTCTGACAGGCTTCAGGTCAGAGGATATCAGAATCTGAGAGGAGGAGACAGAAGAGAAATGCCCAAAGTGGCCTGCCCAGGGGTGGTCATGTGACATCTTGCTAACACCTAGTCTGAACAAGGCAAGGGCCTTCAGAGGTCCTGAAGTATTTCCTGGGAGCATGTGTGACCCTTCCAGCTTTCTCTTTCCTGACTGTGTCCCATGGGTCCTCCTGGAAATCACAATGGGGAGCCACCCCCCATGAGCCCCCATCAGGGCCTTTGCTGTAGGACCAGGCATTCCAGATTGCACAGTCAGAGGCAAGGCCTCTGTAGGACCTGGAAGCGCCAGACCAGCTGACAAGGATGTTTGGAAGCCTGGGCTGGCCTCAGTATAAATAGCACAGGTCAGCATAGCTCGGGATAAAATTAGCTGTGGCTTCAGACCTCCCAGAACAACTGCTGCTTTGGGGACATTCTCAGGGGAAAGGTAGCATGGAAGACACCGAACCCACAACCAGGGCTTCCACCAAAATCACCAAGAAAACCTTCCTGGAGGCTCTGATGGCCAATGACTTCGGAAAGCTGAAGGCTCTTTTAGTCCAAAAGAAAATTGATGTGGATACAGTGTTTGAAGTGGAAGATGAGAACATGGTGTTGGCATCTTACAAACAAGGTAAAAACACAGAGCACTCAGTGGGTATCGGCATGCCTGCCCCCTGAAACAGCTAGCCAAAGGGCTGGAGATGACCTGGGACCAATCCACACTGGCCATTTCTAAAAGAAGCTTCCGACCCCACCCCCATCTTCTCTCTGTCCCCAGGAGTTGACAGTTCAGCTCAGCCAGCAGAATGTCTGTCTCTCTATCCATCCAGCCTTCCATCCATCTATCTGGCTCTCTGTCCATCTTTTTTTCTGACTCCTTTAGGATAAAGGAATGTATTTCAGCAGATCAAGCTTCAGAGACTAATGAGAAACCATACTGACTATCAGACCCAGGTCCTCAGGTCTCACCAAAGACTTTCCTCATACCCTTCTAAAATGTACCATCTTCTGTCTTTGTGTGCACGGTTTCTGCCCTGGCCTCATCCTGTGCATGGGGTGGGAGGGCTGCTGCTCAGTGTGATGCTAGCTGGGGAGCAGGCTAACTTTGACCCAGCTGCTTGACCAAATTCTCTTTGCTGCCACAGAGGAGATTTGTCACCCCAGAAGCAACCAGTGTCTTCTCTCCTCTCCAGAAGGCCTGGTTGTGTAGGGCCTGTAAGCTGTCTGTCTTTCTGTCTGTACCTGAATTTCCTCTTAGACCATCTGGAGGCAGGTGAGACAGATGTAGGCTCCAGCTCAGGGGTGACCCACACATCTGGGCAGCCTGCTGGGTTAGGGTGCAGCACTCCCATGGGTCCACCCTTGGGTTGGGAATTCAGAGGGAAGATTGGGATCTGCAGGGAGGTTCATTTGTTCGTTAGCCTCTTCCTAAACACATTTACACCACCAGTACTGTCAGCTTTTACCTCTCAAGAGTAGAAATTGGTGAGTGACTGTTAATTTTTGGTTTGGGGGTGGGAAAGCAGCTGTGGTTTGGGGGAAACGGGGCTGATGTTGTGGCAAGGTGATCTTTTCTTGGGCTTTGCCTGGAAAGAAGAGGAAAGCCCCATTCCTAAGATCCTGCTCACAGAGGAGAGGTTTTTTGGTGTAGAGGAAAAAGTGAATTTCACAGATTTATGTGAATAATGAAAATGGGAAGTTGGACTCAATGATCACTCCAAGCCCAATCTAGAGATTCTTTTCTTTTCCCTTTACTAGAGGAAGGACCAGTCTGACATTGTGCTTTTATTACTGGGGAGGACTCAGACTGTGGGGATTTCACCCCCCATACATATCAACAATCCATCCAAGGGGGTGAGAGATTTGTCCAGACAGCCCCTGTGTGGGTCAGAGGAAGCCCTTGACCCAGATCTTCATGACCCAGGCTGTGTGTGGCCTCCCACAATGATACTATAAATATGATTATTCCTATTTTACAGATGAAGAACCTGAGACTTAGAGAGGGGACGTGTCCATCCAGTGGTCAGACAGAAAGTGAAATTCAAATTTCCCAGACTCCAAGGCTGATCTTCAACTTACTATATCAAGCAGCCTCTTAATGATTCTAAGATGGAAATAGCCTGTTTCCTTCTGCTTGACTCTGACCAGTAAAAGGTTAACACTGATTGCATTTTTTGGAGGTGCAGATTTCTTTCATTTATTGATTTATCTTCATAGTCTGATGTGTCTGGATTGGTAACTTAGTATCCCTGTTCTGAGATGCCCAGCCTACTATTTCCTGTCCCCAGCCTGGCTCTACTCTGCCTGAGGCCAGACCCTCTGGGCTCAGGAAGCACCTGCAGAGGGACCTTGGCTCCAAGGTGCCATGTTTAATACTTCCTAGAGAGTTCATTGCTTTGGGTCAGTTTGAATCCCTTCCTAGGGCTGAAGTCTCACTCCTGTGAGGAGAGGTTTTGATTTGCCGAAAAACAGAAAATGACATTTTTCCCCACACCCTCTGCCTAAGGAAAGGAATAACACATTGATCCAATTCCCTTAAGAAGAACCTAAGGTAGTTCCGAGGCTCAGTGGTAAGATCCATGGACTTGGAGTCAGGAAGATCCGAGTTCAAATCCTGCCACAGACGCTTCCTAGATGTGTGACACTGGAGAAGTCATTTCACCTCTGTCTGCTTTAGTTTCCTCATTTGTAAAATAGAGATTTGTGGTGAGGTTCCAGTGAGGTCATATATGTACAGTGCTTTTCCAGAGTGGAATGTGGGGAAGAGGGGGAACCTCAGCATCTTTCTCATCCATCACAGTCTCCATCCATGGAGGAAAGGGGCAGAGCAAAGGATGATGCTCATTTTTAATTAATTTTTCTTTTTATCTCCATCCTACATTTCCCCATCCCAAAACTGAAAAAGAAAGAAAAGAAACCCCTGTGACAAGTTCTCAAGCAAAAAAGTTCCTGCACTGGCCACATCCAAAAAAATGTGAGCCTCGTTCTGCAGCCTATGTTTATCACCTCTCTGTTGGGAGGTGGGTGCAAGATTCTTCATTAGTAGTACCAGCTATTCCTTTATAAAGAGCAGTTAGGTGGTGCAGTGGATAGAGCTCTGGGCCTGGAGTCAGGACAACCTGAGTTCAAATTCAAACTCAGATACTTAGTAGTTTTGTGACCCTGGGCACATTATTTCACTGTGATTACCTCAGTTTCCTCATCTGCAAAATAAGCTGGAGAAGGAAATGACAAACCGTTCCAGTATCTCTGCCAAAAAAAAAATCCCAAATGGGGATACTAAAAGTCAAACATGATTGAGCAACAATTCTTTTAAAATATAATTTGAGGCCCAGAAGGGCTGTTTCTCCTTTGTTCTTGATTTTTTAAAAAAATTTTCCTCATGAAAGTTTAGTTTTTATGTTTCTTCATATACATTTTATGATTTTTGTCTAGTTCTCACAAAGTATCCCCTTTGTAGTTTGATTGGCATAGCACTAAATATTCAAGGTAACTTATTATCATTTTATTATATTGACATGACCCAGCCATCTGCATTAAATATTCTTCTAATCATTTGAGTTATTTTTTATTTCTTTTAGGATAATTTTGTAATTGTATCTGTTCAGGTATTAAAAATGTACTGGTAGATTGAGTCACAAAAGTTTTATGTATTTTGTAATTATTTTGAATGGGATTTCCCTTTTCGTTACTCTCTTCAGGATTTTGTTACTGCTGTGTGGAAATTTTGTTGATTTTTTGGGGGAAGGGAGCTTATTTTGTATCTTACTACTTTTCTGAAGGTATTTGTTGTTTCAATTAAGTTTTTGTTGATTCCTATAATTTTCCATGTAAACCATCATGTCATAAGCAGCTCATTTGGTCTCCTCTTTGTCTATATTTATGCGTTTAATTTATTTTTCTTGGCTTGCTGCCATTGCAAGCTCTTCTATCACAGCTTCCCAAAAGTTGAGAGTTGGAAGGGACACCAGAATCCATCCAGTCCAACCCCCATGCAGAAAAAATCTTCACTATGTCATACCCAACACATGATGGGTGCTCAAGCTCTACTTGAAGATCTCCAGGCAGGGGGAATTTCCCACTTCCCAGGCAGCCTGTTCCACTTGGGGACACCTCAAATTGTTAAGAAGCTTTTACTGATAGAAATCATTGCAGCTTGGTGGCACAGTGGAGTGGGACTTGAAGTCAGGAATGTCTGAGTGCCAATCTTGCCTCAGGCATTTACCACCTGTTTGAATTTGGACAAGTCACTACACCTCTGTGCCTCAGTTTCCTCATATGAAAAATAGGGATAATTCTAGCACCTGCTTTCCAGTGTTGTGTGAGGATGAGAATGAGATGGCATGTGTAAAGTGCTTGCTGTTACTGCTGCTGTCATCTTTATCATTATTGTCACCATCACTTCCAGTTCTGCCTTCTTCAGGAAGACAGAACAAGTTGAATCCCTTCTTCATATGGCAGATCTTTGAATATTTAAATGCAGATATCATGTCTTCCCCACCCTCACCTCAAACTCTTCTCATCTCTAGGTTAAGCATGCCTAGCACCATTAAAAGAACTTCATGTGATATGAAATCAAAGCTCTTCACCATCCTGGTTGCCCTCCACTTGGACTCTCCAGATGATCAATGGTGCCCTGAACTGAATACAATATTTCATAGAAAGTCTTATGTGGGGACAAAACAGTGGGACTATCTCTGCCCTATTCCCATAAGCTGTGTACCTCTTAATGATTACATTAGACTTTTGAAACTCACTAAACCCTAGATTTTTGTCAGAACAATTGTTGTCTAACCCACTACCCCCATGGTATACTAATGACATTGATTTATTGTGAATTAGATTTTAAAACATTTTTTAGAATTATGTCAAATAACACCAGGGAAAGAAGGCATCCTTGCTTTTCTCCTGTAGTTACTGGCAAAGTTTCTAGTATTTCAAGCATATTTTTCATTTTTATTGTATTGGAAAAAACGCCCTTCTGTACCTATGCTTTGTAAGTTTTGTCTTGTTTTTAGCATAAAGAAGTATATTTTCACAAAAAACTTTTCTGCATCTTAGACATAATCATGTGATTTGGGAGACTTTTATTTTCAATATGACTAAGTTGTATATTGTTCCAATAATGTTGAACCTCTTTTGAATCCCTGGTATAAATCTGACTTTATCATAGTGAATGATTTGTGAAAAACAAATTAATATCCTTTTGGACAGAAATTTTTTACAACTCCTTAAAAAAATCAATATTCATTCATGATATTGACCCATAGGTATCCTTTGCTTTATCCTTCCCTGTTTTAGGCATTTGTATTATTAGATATTTGTCTTATAAAATCTCCATTTTTGAGAATGTCTTTAGCATACACATTATTCTTTAAAATTTTTGCAGAATTTTTTCCATAATAGTTCATTCATAGCTATTTCAAGCTCATTTTCTGAAATTGGATTATTTATGATCTCATTTGATGTCTTACTAATTGGGCATTCCATATTTTTTAGATAAACCTCTACTTTTTTTGAAGTCTCAGTTTTGCTGGCATGGGATTGTGTTCTGACCATTTGTTTTTGTCTATTGTGATTTTATCTTTTCATATTTGATTTTCCTTCTGAGGGCCATTTCTAAGAAAGAATTTAGAGGGTGTGATGATTCTGGACATCAGATGTGAAGGTGAAGGAAGTTGACAATAACCTCCTGAGCCTCTTGATGACATCATCATCAGTCAGGAAAATTGGGAAGGTATTTCAATGTTCATGGTTAGGTAACAAGTTTGGTTTGGGATCTATTGAGTGTGAAGTGACTCTGGACTATGTCAATGGAGATGTCATATGGACAGGTGCCAATTTGGGATTAATGAGGAGTTAGTTCAGAGGGGACACCATAGTGCACAGAGCACCAAGCCTGGAGTCAGGAAGACTCATTTTCATGAGTTCAAATATCCATGTGACCCTGGGCAAGTTACTTCACATTGTTTGCCTCAGTTCCCTCATTTGGATTCTCTATGTGGGGAAGGGGCAATGACACTTAGAATGATGAAAGCGGGGAAGAGACATGAATAGATGAGGACAAGAAATCCAGCAGACATCCAAAATGGAGGGGAGATCATTTTTAATGGATGTAGGGATTGAATGTCAAGACATCTTAAAGACAGCAAGATTTCCAATTCAATTGTTGAAAGTGTTTGTCAACAGGACATTATGGCTGCTACTTTAAAAGAGGCAAAGTGTCTGGGAATAGGGAGTTGATATCCAAGATGGAGTGTTGTCATTGGTTATGAGCACCCCAGCTTTGGAGAAGACATCATTAAACTGGAGAGAAGATTTTGTTCAAGAAATGAAGACCTATCACATGGAGAAGGAAATTGACTTTTTCTGTTCTGCCCTTAAGGGCAAGGAACATTGAGTAGAAGCTGCAAAATGTTCAGGGAGAAAAGATCACGAAGAGGAGGCGTGTGCAAGAAGTCTGGAAATATCTTATGAAGCCAGGCTATGTAGGGCTATGTATGAAATTCCAGATGGAGGAGTTTGTACCTTGTCACAGAGGCAATAGGTAGCTGGTGTAGATTTTGGGATTTAGGATAACACCATGGTCAGAGTATGAGGTCTTCCTAACAGTTATTTTGTCGGTGTGTCATTGATAGATTGGAGAGAGGATCACGGGAACTGAGAGATTAGATAGGGGCTAGAGCCACAGTCCTGTCAGGAAGTGACAAGGGCCTGAAGCTGGTGGCCATGTGAATATGGAGAGGTGAGAACATAGATACAAGTGATGCTGTTGTTCAGTGACTTCTGTCATGTCTGACTCTTCCTCATGCCATTCGGGATTTTCTTGGCAAAGATACTAGAATAGTTTGTCATTTTCTTTTCCAACTTATTTTACTTTACAGAGACTGAGGCAAACAGGATCAAGTGACTTGCCCAGGGTCACTCAGCTAGTAAGTGTCTTCTGAGGCCAGATTTAAACTCATGAAGATAAGTCTTCCTGATTCCAAGTCCAGTGCTCTAGTCACTGAGCCACCTAGCTGCCCACATGTGATGTAGTATGAGAAAATTAATGACAACTGATACAGTTTGGAGAATGGGAGAACAGGAGGAGGAGTCAAGGAAACTTTTGACATTGTAGCCCTAGGTGACCAGGAGGATCATGGGGTCCTCAACAGAAAGAGAGAGGAAGGTATGATGACTTCTGGTTTGGACATAGTGAATTTGAGGTGTTTGTAAGGTAGACACATGGCAGGCAGTCAGTGATAAAGGAGCTGAGGAGAAATCCTGAGACTGAAGGTGCAGTGTCAAGGGTCCTCTACATAGAGAAGATTGTTAAACCCATGGAAGGGATGAGGTGGCCAAGGAAGAAGCTGTAGAGAATGAAAAAGCCTGGAAAAGGAATGGAAGGAAGGGGGAAGGAGGGGAGAGCAAGGAGGGGAGAGGATGGGAGGGGAGGGGAGGAGAAGGGAGGGAAGGGGGTCTTATTTCTAATACATAGTGACTTTGCTTTGGAAACCCTCTCCTCTGTGTATTTGTATATGTGTGCACCCTCCCTCCCCACCCACACACATACAGACACTTCCATACAGACCCACAAATGCAACACCACATGTATACATATATACACACGTGCGCATTTGCCTCAGCTAGGGATTGAGTCTCCATGAGGCTTGGATTGGAAGAGCCCAAAGTTACAGACAGAATCATTAGGGGCCATTGCTGGGAGCATACAGGCCTCCCTGGACACCTCTGGGAACATCTATGTGAGTTTCTGTCCTTCCTGGATACCCCTATTAAAGTACACACTGTCCATAGGTGAGTCAATCAGGTGGCCCTTCTAGGGCCCTGACTTTGGATCTGTTTCACAGGATACTGGCTTCCTAACTACAAACTGAAGTCTTCTTGGGCCACGGGCCTGCATTTGTCCGTCCTGTTTGGTCACATTGAGAGCCTCTTGGTGTTGTTGGACCATCACGCTACCATCAACTGTCGACCCAATGGAAAGACCCCCCTCCACATAGCTTGTGAAGTGGCCAATGTCGAATGTGTCAAGATCCTCTGTGATCATGGGGCAAAGCTCAATGCCTACTCCTTGAGTGGACACACAGCCTTACACCTATGTACCAAGGAAAGTTCCATAGCATGTGCCAAGCAGCTGGTATGGAGAGGTAAGTCACTTCCTCTTGGTCTTTCCTTGAGCTTTCACCAGCACCCTGGGCCTGTCATTCAGGGCCCATCTCTCTGAGCTTCTGCACTGCCAGTGGGATAAAGAGGGTTGGAGCCCGTGGGATTAATTAAGTTCCTTTGCCCATCATAATGAAAGAATTGGTGGCCTCTGACTTCCCCAGGCTTGAGGGAAGGGCCCAGCACACAGGCCCATTAGGAGATTTTGGGCCCACAGAAGCCACCCTTTTCCCCAATATGACACAGACAACTGACTTTTCCTAGTCACTTTGACCTAAGGCATCCCCCTCAGTACCACTCTGAGCTGAGCAGAGCTGGTTCTGGGATGTTGCTATGCCATCAATGTCTGCTGACTCAGTCCTTGGGAGCCAAAGAGGCATCAGAGAGAGGATGCCCCCATAGGGCTTGCTCACAGGCACTCCTGAAAGCCCAGAGACCCAAGCCCCTTTCAGTATGTGTCAAAGGCAAGACTCAAGCCAGGTCTTCTCCACACTGCTTCTCTTAATCCAAAATACAAGGGATTTCATTAAATAATGGAGCCAGATAAGAGATAAGAAAGACTTCCCCCTAGACACGACATATACTCTGTCCATACATGGGAAAGGGGGCATGTGCAGGGAAGATGTGTGATCAGGGACACCATGTGGTAGCGAACAGGACGTCAGGAAACACAGGGCCAGTGCTGCTGCTATGCCCAGGTACTTCAGCCTTATCTGACAGCATCTAAAATTCCTGTTGACTCATCATATCTCATTAGCCTGGGTCCCCTTTAAAGCATTCCAAGGATTCCACTGAGCAAAAATGCAAGGCAGGGGCCTGAGCTATGGTGAAAAGATGGTTTTTAACCTCCCCATGGCCCCACCAGCTGGCAAATCATTTCAGGAGCATAGCTGAAAAGGGCCCGACAGGACTGGTGCCCTTTGTTCTCCATCACTGCATTCCCTGTGGCTTGCTTCCAGCCCCCAAAGTGGCTATTCAAGTAAGGAAAAATCAGCGATTAAAATAGCTCATCCTATAATACACTACAATACAATATGCTGTAATTCAACACAATATGATCTGTTTCAGTACAGTACATTATATTAAGTAACCCAGAATTGTCCTAGGGCTGAGGGCAATAAAACCTTAGGGAAGATGGGGCCCTGCCCTCAAGGAATTCACAGTCCTTCAGAACTTTCAAGAGCACAAGGACAGACCAGATCAAATGGCAAAAATTAGCAAACTTTGGAGCGGTGCCGAGCAAAGGGCCATATGAAGCTGCGAAGAGCAGGTTAGGGATGGAAAGCATTAGGGAAGGCTTGCCTGAAGGTGGGAACCTGAGCAAACTTCTGAACAAAGGCCAGTCATTTAAAAACTGATGATGGGGAAGGACATTCCAGTGCATGGACCAAACTGAAGGTATAGAGGAGGGATGGCCCCAGCAGTCAGAGTCATTTGGTTCACTCATTTGGGGACTGGAGGGGAGATTTATCTTTCATCAACTGAGATGGGGGGGAAGAGAGGGGAGAGGAGGAGAGAGGGAGAGGGAGGGAGAGAAGGAGGGAGAGGAGGAGAGAAAAGGGAAGGAAAGGAGAGGAGGGGAAAGAGAGGGAGATGGAGAGGAGAGGAAAGGGGAAGAAGAAAAAGGAGGGGAGAAGGCCCAGGACTGACCCTTAAGGAACACCCACATTAGGGAATCAAAATGAGGGTAATGAGGTTGCCCAGGAGATAACCAACGAGTATTTTGAGGGGGCACAAGAGCAACAGTGGGGAGTCCGAGAGCCAAGGGAGGAGAGAGTGCCCAATGTCTAAGCCTACAAGGTCACCAAAGACAGTGGTGTGCTTCTATCCCCCATCACAACCATTCTCAGCAGTCTTCCCCATCAGAAAAATGTCACCTTTATCTGACCTAAATCTCACTCACTGCAATGCAGTTCCTTTTCTCTTTCCCCAATGCAGAGCATTGCACTGGTTAACTGCTGAGGCTAAGCTATGTGTTACTGTGTTCATACTGTGTGCATTCGCTGGGGAAACCTCCCTGGCACAGAACACCAGCTGCTGAGCACTCAGTCGCACTGCCAACAAGGGAGGCAGGTTGGACAGATTGAAGCACAGCCACTGTTAACACAGTAGTGAGGAGTGTACACCCCTTTCCCCCAATTCAAACAACACTTGGTAACTGCTTATTAACAGGGCTAAGTGCTGAAGATACAAAATGAAAAGAAAGGCAGTCTTTGCCCTCAAAGAGCTTACAGTATAAGGCAGGAAAGGGGTGAGGGGATGGGAGGGACACCAGGAGGTGTCCAGTGTGGAGGCATCTTGCTCCATGGAGTTGAAACCAGAGAGAGCAGAGAAAGAGTGGAGTGGTCCAAGTTCAATTTCTGCCCTTTCTAAAGGAAGGCACTCTGTGCCAGGTGCCATGCTGGGGGGAGGTCCCCACAGGGACCGACATTTAATTGAGGGGAGAGAACAATGCAGCATGAGTGAGACAAGAACAGGCCCTGTGGCAGATTGTGAGCAGGATTTGCAGGGAAGAAGGAGGTTTGTGCAGGCCGGACAGGGCGCCATAGTGCCAGACTCCCATCCACACTCTAGCACCTCCTTTCTTGGGTATCCAAACATCGGTGCTTTGCAGCCAGCCCAGGAATGAGCCACTCTGTGTTTGACTGGACTGGGCCCCTGAAAGCTGGGGCTGCTCGTCCCTGGGCGGCCTTAGCCTTATCCATAAGAACCAGGCCTTGCTACTCGAAAAACCCCAAACCATAGAAGGCCAGGCTTCCAGCACCAAGGAGACCAACTACTAGTGGGACAAGACAGTGGCCCTGGGGAGAGAGGGGAGATGTCTTTAAGTGCATTTGGAAGGCTCGGGGGCTTAGCTTGGCATGACCTCCAAGGTCCTTCGGGGCTCTTTACTCTTTCCATCCCAAGGCCTTTGCCCTCCGTGGTGCATTCTCCTGGATGACCAGGAGATGGCATTCTTGCCTCAAACGAAATGTTTCCAGGAGCCTTCCAAACTGGTGTCACAGCCCTGCACACTCAGGGCCCTGGTCAACAAGTCACTAACAAGCATTTATTAAGTGTCCACTGTGTTCCAGAAGCCAAGATAAAGTGATGCAAAGAAAGGCTTATGGTCTAATGGGGGAGAGAACATGCCAATGACCATGTACAGACAGCTCTGAAGGGGACAAAGTGGAAGTGATTTCAGAAAGAAGCCCCTTAGATTGAGTAGGACTGGGAAAGGCTTGTTGCAGAAGGTAAGAGCGAGTCTCCAACGAAGCCTGGTTCCCCAACCAGGAGACTGAACCAGTGAAAACGCTGGGAGGGAGAATGGACCTGCGAGAACATGGAGGTGGCCAGCGTCCCTGGGATGCAGCATTCCTGGTGGGAGGTGTGCGGACTGGGGAACTCTTGGAGTGCCCAACATTTGATATGGTAGTTTTTCTACTTGGTCATGGTGGTAATGAGGATTGCACTGGGCTTTAAGAGCATTTGGCAGTGGGTTGGAGGATGAGCAGGAGTGTGTGGGCTCACATTTAGGGGTATGTGAGCCGGGACTTTGGCGGCACTGTTGTTGTTTCTTAGACCCCACTTGGGGTTTTCTTGGTTTGCCGATTCCTTCTCCAGCTCATTTTCCAGATGAAGAAACTGAGGCAAACAGGGTTAAGTGACTTGCCCGGATCACTGAGTTAGTGAGTGTCTGAGGCCAGTTTGAACTTAGGAAGAAGAGTCTTTCTCATTCCAAGCCTAGCTGCCGGAATGGGCCCCTTCCCTCCCCTCCCCTCCTTCCCCTCCCGTCCCCTCCCCTCCTCTCCCTCCCCTCCTTTCCCTTCCCCCCCTCCCGTCTTCCTCTCCTTCCCCCCTTCTCCCTTCCCGTCCCCTCCCTTCCTTCCCCCCTCCCCTCCCCTCCTCTCC
>CM053770.1:472700-497418 GCA_028658325.1 Potorous gilbertii | reverse complement strand
GGGTGGTGTTGTTCTGGGCCCTGGGCACAGACGGAAAGAGAAAGGGACGGAGGACCTGGTGTGAGGGGGTGAGAACTGCAGAAGGAGGGGGCGGGAGGAGGAAACTGGGAAGGAAGGAGGGTCGCCAGGCGAGGTGGAGACCGAAGGAGGAGAGGGAGGCTGGTGGAGCCAGGAGACGGGTGGCACCCTGAGCCCAGTGCCCGGGCTGGGGGAGGCGGAGCCGGGAGCCGAGGGGCAGCGGAGGCGGGCAGAGGGCGGAGCCCCCGGCCCTGGCCCGGACCAGAAGCGGCCATGGCGCGACTGGTGCTTCTCACGGCTCTGGGCTTGGCTCTGGCTCTCCTGGGCGAGAGGTTTGTGGCGCTCAGGTGAGAGGGGGCTTCGGGCGGGCACCGGCCCCTGTGCGCCCTGGAGCGCGGACGGAGAGCTGGCTGCGGGGGGCTGCGGGGCGGGGACCATTTCTCTCGTGCTCACCACCCCAAATCGCGGAGGGGCGAAGGGGAGATCCGCGGCGAGAGTGGGAACGTGGAAACTTCCCTTCCGCGGGTGAGGGCGGCCCGGCCCCTAAGCGCCCTGAACTGGGCGGAGGCGCCGGGCAGACGGCGAGGGACAACGATCCGGAGGCCCGAGCGGCCCCGCCCCGGCCTCTGCCTTCCGCCAGCCTGGTCCAGTTGTCTGGAATGCCAGTCCTGCCGTCCCTCTTGAAGAAATGGGTCACCCGGCCTGCGAGGCTGGGGAGGGCGTGGCCCTGAGTCTCGCCCGTTCGCCACCTCCACACACTCGCTGTCCGCCGGGTAGTGACAGCCCAGAAACTTTGCAACTTGTCCGTGCCCTTCCAGGGCGCCTCCCCGGGCTTCCCTCTCCCCCAGTCTCCTCTCTTCCCCTCCCGACTCCCCTTTCCCTCCTCCGCGACTCTGCACCTCCCGCCCGGCACACACAATCTGTTGCCTGTGGCTAGGGAGCATGCTTCTGTCTCAGCGATTTTTCCAGGCTGCTGGTGAAGAACATCCCTGCCCCTCCCCATGCCCCCAGCGTTGGCAGCAGCCCCACTCCCCGGCTTTAAGCCCAGGTCTTGCTTCCTGGCTCTTCACTCGGGTCCCAGTTTTCACGTGTGCCTCACTGGTGATGGTGATTGCTGTATGGGGTAGGGGCATGTAAGGCCAACTTGCCAATTGAAGACAACAGTTAAAAGCTGGTTCTGACGGGCGGATGAAGGAGGAAGAGCCTGCCCAGCTTCTGGGACCAGTGCCTCCCCAGATAGCAGGGCCCTTGGCCAGCTCTCTTCTCCTCCGGGCTAAGAAACTGAAGGTTCTGTGGCCCACGTGTTCTCCATGTAACTCCCAGGCCTGGAGATGCCATCTTTCCCTTCTGTCAGCCTAGGAGCCTGAGACCTTTGGGGCCTCAGTTTCCTCTCTGTGATGTGTTTGGGCTTCATAGCCTCTGAAGTCCCTTCTCCATCTGGGATCCTGCAGGGACTGCCCCCGGAAGACCATGGGGGCATGGAGGGATTCAGCCCAAGGAGCAGCCCCAGCCAGCATCTCCTGGATGCTGGCCATGCATGGGCCCTACAACCTCTGGGGGCTGGGCAGCCAAAAGGATTGTCCTGGGCCCAAAGCACCACTGTTTCACCACTTGCTCCAAGGGGCACAGGGAGATAGAGGCAGGCTGTTCTCTTCTTTCTCTTTCCAGTTGGTTGTGGCACTCAGGGCCCACTGTGGGCAGTAGAAAATGACTGAGAAGTGTCTTGGCCATCAGGCCCCCACTATCCACATACACATACAGACATGAGAACACAAACACATTCTGACATGTCAGTTGGTCAGATGAAGAGACCAGATCCAAGAGCCATGCTCCATTACCCTCTCATCTATTAATGGAGTTTGGGGATTAGGGTGGAGACATCACCTTTGCCTGCTGAGGGCTCACAATCTGAACAGTTACAGACCTCTGACAGCCGGCAGGAATAGCCTGAGATATGGGCCCGCATAAGCGCTGGCTGCACTTGACTTTACGTGGCTTAGCACTAGAATGCTGGACCTGGAGTCAGGATGTTTTTCAGTCAAGTCTGATTCATGACTCCATTTGGGATTTTCTTGGCAAAACAATTAGAGTGGCTTACTTTTTTCCTTCTCTAACTCATTTTACAGATGAGGAAACTGAGGCAAACAGGATGAAGTGACTTGCCCAGGAAGATGAGTCTTCCTAACTCCAGGCCTGGCATTCTAGCCCCTCCTCCACCTAGCTGCCCTAAAGTCAGGAAAACCTGAGTTCAAATCCAGTGTCAGGCACTTACTAGCTGTGTGACCCTGGACAAGTCACTTCACTTCTGTCTGCCTCAGTTTTCTTGTCTGCAAAATGAAAATAATAACAGCACCTTCCTCACAGGCTTGTATGAGCCCAATGGCTGGCACACAGTAGGCACTTAAACCATACTGATTTCATTTCTTCCATGCCGACCCACAGGGTGTGCTAGAAACTGCAGAGACCCCAGGCCCTTCAGGAAGACGGAGGGAGTCAGGGCCATAATAGATCTCCCCAAGGGTGTGGCCCTGTCCTCCTGGGAGTCCTCCGCCCAACATTCTGGAGACTTCTGTGAATTCTTGAAGATGCTGGGTGCCTGTGAGGTGTACGTGCATCAGGGCAGGAAATGCTCCAACTGAATAACTGACTCCCACATCAGTAACCAGGCTGATGCACTCACTGGGAGCCTGATGGAGGCTTGCACTGGCAGGCTGAGTAGGGACTGTACAGGGTACTGACTTGTACCCTGGACCTTTGGAATGGTGCCCACTTGAGCAGGGCCATTCAAACCTTCTGTCTCTTGGCATTGAGCAAGTTCTGTGACTTGGGTGTTTGTGGTGGGCCAACCCCACCCTTCCCACAACAGTGTTGTCAGCAGAAGCTCACTAGCTGGCTCCCCAAGGGGACAACTCTTCTGTGATGAAGGGGCCCTGGGAGTACAGAGTGATCAGTAGACACCTTCATATATGTTATTCTCCCCAGTCAGGGAAGCTGGGTCAACCAGAGGTGCCGAGGCTTAGGTGCCCATTGTGGTGAGAGTAGAGGCCTAGTTATTATTCATTCCAGTTCAGAGGGCTCAGACAGAGGTGAAAGTGTAGGGAGAGGAGGGAGCCTTCCCAGGTGTGCCTGCACCTAACAGGGTTTGCCTGCCCTCTGAGACAGCTGGTCCAGTCCTGAGCAGAGGAGAGGAAGGTGCTCATCTTAAGGGGACGAAGACTATTCCAATAATTCACACCTTAGCCTCCATCATTCCTTCCCCTGGTTTTTCAGAGGCATAGGATGGGGCATGTTCAGCACAGTGCCTGCTACACAGGAGACACTCAAAAAGGTTTACTGGATGGAATGGACTAAGGACCAGTATTTTCTGAACTAGCTAGTCTTTGCAGAATCCTTTCCCTCCCCCGTTCCTATTCTGCCCTCCCTGTCCCCCACTACACACACACACAACTTGTCGAACCCTAACAGAGGGAATGAGGATGCCTTGATCCATGCTGGGCTGTGCTGGGGACATAGCTGTCCTTGGTATAGGAGCCTTTGGGGGAATGTTCATCAGCTGATGAACTGGTTTCTCTTCATAGGAATCGCCTTAACGCCTCCAGAGAAATCGAACCCGTTGACCTTCCCAACTGCCGTTTGATCAAAGGTGTAGGTATGTAGGTATGGAGCATGTTTTTTCCCCCTAAGTGTTTATTGTAGGTGGAATCTTCTAGGTTCTCTTTGGGCTTCTACATGTTGGAAGATGATCTTTTCTCAAATCTTTGGGGAGTGTGGAAGAACCAGAGGTATGACCATGCCTGGAGTTCACAGTTTTTTTCCTTTCCATTCTCAGTCCAACTTCTTTGTGGTGGGTCTGTCATTACTGCAGCATTTAAAATCTGAATTCACAATTGTTCAATCCATTTAACAAAACTGGAAGGGGATGAGAGGGGCCTGTTCACTGTTTAATAGGGCCAAACCTGGCATGCTTCCAGGAGACAGGACCTAATGAGCAGTGATTTCTCCACTCCTAAGAGTGGTTTCAAGGCTTTTGGCCAAGGCTCCACATTTTGCTTCCTTATAAAAAGTGCCCTGAAAAGAGGCAGCCTGCCTCTGTAGGACCAAGGCGAAGATATTTCTATTATACACTGCCTCAGCAGAGCCAGGCTGGAGTGTCAGAAGAGGACATGCAGATGGTGAAGGCCTGTAGCTTAGATGTGACCACACTCTCCTCTCTGTTGTCCCCCACATTCAGCTGTAAATGCTTCTTAAATAGGTCACTGGGGGCAGGAAGACAGCCAGGACTGTGAAAGATGTCAAGATCATGCCATCAGAGGAGGAATTAATGGGGACATTTAGCCTGGAAAAGAAGGCAGGGGATGACTTGGAAGCTGTGCTGAAGTGTGTAAAAGGCAGAGGGCATAGCTTTGTTCTGCTTGGCTCTAGAGGGCTGAGCCAGGAACAGTCGGGAGAGGTTACCAGGAGGCAGATCTCAAGGCTGATCATGGTAGGAAGCAAACAACTTCCTAACAGTTGTCCAATATCTCTGAAGATGGAGTAAGGGCAGCATCAGGTAGCGAGTCCCCTTGTTCCTGGTGATTTTTAAGGCAAGACTGGGTAGTGGGTTGTTGGGAACGTTGTGGACAAGAGGCCTGCCATGGACACAGGTGGGACAGCAGTCTGTCCCTCACTGTCCAGCCCCAAGGGCTTTGATGGCTGGCTGTTGCCTACAGAATCCAAAGGCTTCCACTAAATCTTCCAGGTTGTGTTCCTAGCTTCAAGCAGGCCCATGTGATCAGCTACCCCGCCTTGCCCTGAGTGTTGGCTACATGTGGTGGGCAAAGAGGCAAAGCAGGGCCCTCTGTCTTCACTATGACATCCAGCGCCTGGCCTAATGTGAGTGGGTGGAGAGGAACTTCCATCTCAAGTATTCTATGTACACACCAGCTCTGTCCAAGGCTCCATCCCTGCCTTAAAGGAGCTTACACTCTTCCAGGGGAGCCTTGTCTGGTGTTTTTGGGTGGAGAAGCCTTGGGTGTGACCTGGAAGATGGATGGTCTGGAGTTTGGAGGGAGCCCAGAGGCATCTCTCCAACCCTCCTCATCCCCTCAGCAGAAGAGAGAGGCTCAGAGGAGTAGGGGCTGGAGGGGATATGTCAGGGGGCTGGTGCTGTGTACTACCCTCTCTCCCCTGAGTACCATGCCCCATGTAGTCCCCTCCATCTCTAAACTCTGTGACTCCCAGAAACATGTATGACATGCCATTTGGGGAGGCTTCCAGCCATTATCCAGTCATCTCATCTTTCCTCACCATGGCCTCCAGACCCTCCATCCTTACCTGTAAGATAGGGTCAATGAGAGCCCATGCTGTGCAGTTTTAGTGTGAGCTTGGAGCTCTTTCCCACACCATCCATCATTAGCCACAACCTCTTCCTTCATCATCATCATCCCTTCCCTGTCCTCCACTCAAAGTTCCTCATGCCCTTACTCCATGCCCATCACACCTGCTGACGACGGCCCTGGATCGCTCCTCCTCCATCCGCCCCCTTTACTCTTACACACAGCTGGCCAGAGCTCTAAGGGAATGAAAGCCTCAGTGCCAATTTATGTGATGCCATCGCACTCTCACTGCAGCAAGGCACCCTCACACACTCTCTCAACTCTTAGCCCTCCCATTCTTTCCAAACTCTCTTAAGCCCCACCTGTAGCTCCCCTCCTGTGGCTGCCCACCTGTGGCTCTCCTCCCCTCCACGTGTGGGCCCTCAGTCAAAGATCCAACCCTCATATTTCACTGACAAATAATGGAAACCATTCTCTGAATACAATCTTCCTCTTCCTTCCCTCACAACTCCTTGTCATCAACCCCCCACCCCCACCCATTTCCTACCTTATTTAAGTTTCTGAGAGTGCGCCACTGATGCCATCATGGGCAGCTGCGTATTCCACTAGTCAGGAAGATCTGAGTTCAAATCCATCCTCAGACACTAGCTGTGTGACCCTGGATAAGTCATAAAACCTCTCTGTCTACAAAATGAAGACCATAGCACCCACCTCCCGGGGTTGTGAGGATCAGATAAGATGACTGCAAAGGCCCTTGCACTGCCTATCACATGGCAGGCACCCCACTAATGCTTATTCTCTTTCTCTTCTCTTAAGAGACCCTCACTCTTGAGCAGAAGCTCATTGAGAAGGCCTTCTGCCATGGCTCCCTCCCATCCTCTCATCCCCAGGCTCCAATCTTATCACTCAGCCCACCCCACTGTCTGCCTAGTTACCAACACTCTCTTTGTTACGCAAGTTGATGCCTTCTCTGCTGACCTCAGCCTGATGCTTCTGTGTTCTTGGGCGCTATCGGTCACCCTCTTCTCTGGATACTCTGTTCTCTCCCCTGCTCCCATCCTACCTGCCTGACTTCTCCTCCTTAGCCTCTTGGGAGGACTTCTCATCCAGTTCCCCTAAGTGTGGGTGGCCACTAAGTGTGGGTGGCCCCAGACTCATTCTCCAGCCACTACCTTCATTGTCAATCTCAGCAGCTCTGGATGGAATGGGCCCAGACCATGAAGCCATCCCTAGCCTCTCCTCTGGGCTCCTGTCCCTCATCTCCTGCTGCTGGACACTTCAGACTGGAAGTTTTATGGGCATCTCCAACTTAACAGGACTAAGGCAGAGCCCACTGGGTCCCTTCCAGCTGTGCAGGGCATCTTCCCAACCTGAAGGCTCACCTTTTCTCCCCCACAACTCCTTCTGTCCTGTCTTCTCCACTCAGCCAGCCCTGCTTGACCTTCAGGCTCTTATCAACTCTTCTGCCAGAGTAGCCTCCTCACTGGCCTCTCTGCCTCCCATCCATCCTTCACTTAGCTGCCAGAGCCCAGGGCTGGCCTGGTCACCCCCTCTGCTCCATGAACTCAGTGACTTCCTCTTATCTCTGAGATCAAATAAGAAAAACTCCTCTGCTTGGTGTGGAAATCTCTTCCCAACTCAGTCCCTTCCTGCCTTTCTGGTGTTCTTCTGCTTTACTGTATTCACTCTGCACTCTGGCCCAGCAAAGGCCCCACTGGCTGTCCCCAACTTCGCTCCAACCCTTGGTCCCTCTGAATCCAGGGTCATTCTCCCAGAATCCCCTTGGACCCTTCTTGTGAATAACTACCTGTGTCCAGACTGTCCCCCTCCCCAGAATAGAAGACTTTCCAGGGCAGAATAGAAGACTTTCCTATATTCCCTTTTGTCTCTATACTCCCAGCACTTAGCAACCATGCTGGCCACATTGTAAGCATTCAGTGAATGCCTGTGGTCTGACTATTGGATGGAGAGCCCGAGTTTAGTTGTGAATCAAGCTACGAGTGCAAAGAGAAGTTTTGGGGACAGGCACCCACCCATTTGGCAGATGAGGAAGTTGAGGTCAGTAATGGCTTTGGGAAACCCTAGGATGGGCCATCACTGGCTCCCTGCTTCCAGCTGCTGACTTCCCCGGGAACAACAGAACATAGGGATGTTCTGTGCCCAATGTCATGCCACCCCCTTTCTACCACCCTTAGGGGAAGGTTCGAGGCCCTAGGAGGGGTCCAGGTACCAGGTTCTGCCTCCACCCACAACCCCAATGTGGAAGGCCAGGGCCAAGATCCAAGGAGGAGCCTATTTCCATCAGGGGTTCCAGGCAGCAGGAGAAATGCCTGCCCCACCCCAGTCTCTGGTCCCCTCCTTTCCCAGGCCCCTAAATGGGCCAGGAACTAGAGGAAGAAGACACTACAGAATCCCTGGCAAGAGCCTTGGAGGTCAGGGGTCCATGATGAGGTCCAGGGAGATAGACCCCCAAACCAGGAGGGGCCCATTTGCCAGGATTTACCTCCTAGATCCAGAGCTAGGCTGAAGGGAGGACCAAAGCCCAGGCTGAAGCCAAGGGTGAGCTCAGGCTCTGGCTTCCTCCAGGGCCAGGCCTGAAGCCCGATCGGGGCCAGGGGGCCAAGCTCGGCCCTCTTCCAGCTCAGCAGCCCCAAGGCTTGACCTGAGTGTGAGGTCACCCTGAACAGAGAAAGGCCCTAGGACACTGGGGTCCCTGGAGCACTGAGCCCCATGGTGGCCTCTCCCCCTTTATTTCCAGAAGCAGGTTCTGAAGACATCGACATCCTTCCCAATGGCTTGGCTTTCCTTAGCGTGGTAAGTGTTTTTTTGTATCTTTGAGCTTGTCAGAACTGGAAAGATTGCCTTCCTTGGGCCCAGGCCCAGAGATAGGCTGGTCACCTCCTGTCCAGTGACCAGACTGGACCCAAGCTTAGCTTGGGGCCTTCCTTCCCCCAGCACAGAGCCAGCTTTTTCTCGGGTACCTAGTTTGGAATGTGTATTTAGAGCCCCTCTCCCCACTATCATGTATTATTTAATGCAAAGCACACTCTGCCCCCAGTGCCCAGCCTCTGGGCAGTCCCTCTGGTGGACAAGCTTGGGCAGCTGGTTCACAGGCTCCCCTTGTACCAGCGAGTGCACAAGGTCTGTTCTCAGGACGTAGGAGGGTACGTCTTGAAGTGACAGGGCTGCTTCCAGGTGATGGGAAGCTGCCCTCAGCTCTCCCCTCCAGCCTCCCACTCCCTGTGGAAGGGTGGGGCACACCAGGCAGCCCCACAGGGCCTGATGAGCTCGGGGCTTATTTGCACCAGGGCCTTAAGTTTCCTGGGATTCAGAGCTTTGCCCCAGAGAAGCCTGGAGGAATCCTAATGATGGATCTGAACCAAGACAGCAACCGGGCCCGGGAGCTCCGAATCAGCCGAGGATTTGATCTGGCATCCTTTAATCCCCACGGCATCAGCACTTTCATCGACAAAGGTAAGAGCAGCGGAAGTCTTCAGTGCCAGGTGGTCCAGAGAGGCTGTCTACTCCCAGGCTCGAGCCAGGCAGCGGGAAGGTCTCACACTCACAGGCTGTCTCCAATGGCTCTGCCATCATTTGATCTGAGGCTCCCAAAGCATGTCTCATCCAGCTTGCTTTGGATTTACCCCAGTGATCTCTGAATTCCTCACACTGTTCCCAGTCAGAGTCCAGCCTCCTTCAAAGCCTTCTGGGCATGATACTTGGCACTGAGGTGTGGGAATCTTTGGGTTGGGAGTTGAAGTGAGAATGAGAGGTCCCTGAATTCTGTTCCTAGGACAACTGAGTCACCATCACAGCAGGCCAGCATTGGGGGGATGTTGAGGAGAGAAGAGGGCTACCCCTGGCAGTTCCTGCTTCCAGAGAAGAGTCCCAGGGTCAGAAGCAGAGAGCCATGGTCCAAGTCCTCTCTGAGCCACACTTTGTCTTTGCCTTAGATGACACGGTGTATCTCTTCGTTGCCAACCACCCTGAGTTCAGGAGCACAGTGGAAATTTTTAAACTGGAAGAAGAAGAAAATTCCCTTTTACACCTGAAAACCCTGCGCCATGAGCTCCTTCCAAGGTACTGCTGCCTTGTTCTATCTCTTGCAGCTGGAGGTGTCCTCCAGGTGTGGTTCACAGCTGTCAAGGATCTGTGTGCACCCTCTGACCCAAGCAGGTGCCTAGCTGGTCCTCTTCTGGGCCCACAGTTTGGAAAGTCCTTGCTAGCCAGATGATGCCCCAGGGGAAGTCAGCAAGGACAGTGGCCTACCTCCAGTTCTGGTTGGGGCTTGCTGGAGGCAGGAGGCGAGTTGGTGCTCTCTTCCCTGCAGCCCCCTTGTCCTCCGCAGCCACTGCCCTCTAACTGGGCACCACCACACAGACTTCATCTATCTAGAGCCAGAATGGTGGAGAAGAAATTGGAGATCAATGTGGCTGGCTGGTCTAGGCCTCCTGGCAAGACGCAGCAGCATGGCCCCTGACATGGCCTCCATGCGCTTCTGCTGGCTGGTCTGTCCTTCTAGGGACAATTTTTTTTGCCTTTCTTTGTATCCCTGGGGCTTGGCTCAGGGCCACCACACAGGAAGCACTCCATAAGAGTTTGGACACAGGGCTGACCTTGCCCTCGAGGGCTCCAGCAGCTGGATTCAGGAGCTGCCAAGTAGAGGCTCCTCCCCTTAAATGCGAAAGGAAGGAAATTGGCCTCTAAGGGCCTTTCCTGCTCCTCAGTGTGGCCTTGGCCAAGAGTAACCCCACCCCAATTCCAAGAAAATTATGGACATGCACATTTATGGAGACATCTTGTATGTTCCAACTAGGTGACCTCTTTTTAATTTCCTCCTATTCCTCATTCCTTCCCAAAGCTGAGCTGCTGTGGGGGTGGGGACAATGCAAAGTTTCCTTTGTGACCTCCCCTCCCCTGCTCCCATTTACCTCCTCCTCCTCCCACTTATCCCCTCTTCCCCATTTGTCCTCCCCACCCACTCTATTCTCTCCCTGACTCCTTTGCCACCACCTCTGGAGCGTGTTGACCCATCCTGGCCTTGATGAGGCCCAGAACACCAGCTGCTGCCCCAGAAGACCAGCAGCCTGCCCTGTGCAGAGGCCTAGGTGATGGCTTCCTGGCCTTCCTTTTCTCTTTCTTTCAGTGTGAATGACATCATTGCCGTGGGCCCGGAGCATTTCTATGCCACCAACAGCCACTATTTCTCTGATATTTTCTTAAAGTATCTGGAGGTCTACTTGAACCTGCGCTGGACAAACGTTATTTACTATAGTCCGGAGGATGTCCGCGTAGTGGCTGAGGGCTTCGACTCCGCCAATGGCATCAGCATGTCCCCAGATAAGAAGTACGGTTGCTTGGTCGGTCATTGGGGATTCTTAAGCCCCTGGGGAAACCCTAGCCCCACCTGAGAGGGCAGTGGCTTCTCTTTCCATTGCGCCATGCCATGCAGGGAGGCTGAGGGAGCACAGGAGATGGTCACAGCTAGTGCTTTCCAAACATCCAAGTGCTATGAAGGTGGCAGGCTTGTTCCTGTTGGTCCTATTCTTATGGGACCCAGGAGTCCCTTGGGTCCCACTCTTGAAACAAAACTACAGTGAATGATGGCCAGTGGGCAGATCACACCTTTGGCATGCTTTGGCACTCTAGGCCAGGTAGTCTGCATCTTGTCAGCATCATGGACCTCGTGGGGACCTCAAGTGCACTGGATGAAATATATCAAACCAATTATATTGGCATTCAGTCATCAGTTCCCCTGTGGATCACAGGCTAAGGACCCCTGCTCTAGCTATAGGTCAAGGCTTTATGTGGATGTGTCAGTTTAACAAATGTGTCCCTTTGGTAAAGGTACATCTATGTTGCTGATAGCTTTGCCCATGAAATCCACGTCATGGAAAAGCACGCCAATTGGAGCTTGACTCGAGTAAAGGTAATGGCACAGGATCACTCATCCATCCTACATCCCAGCCCCCTGTCTCTCTTGCATGGCTAAGTTAGCCTGCTGTGTCCAGGGAAGGCCTTGTCTTAGTGGTCACACTGACCAATCCCTCCCCTCTCCCCCACACACCCTCACCATTGGCCCTGGGGATGCTTAGAGGGTAGATTCTAGGCATTGATGGCCACGAATTTGGGCATCCAGTGAGCTTTCCCAGGAGAGGCTCAAGGATCAGTGCTCCAAGAAAGAAAATAGATGAGCTAAAGTACAAAGACTATGCCTGTGTCCTCCTGCTCAAACCCTGCCCGTGCCTAGATCTCTCTATTGGAACACTGCGTTCACAGAGCATAGTCAGTCTTACTTGGAGAATGAGTCCTGTTCTCCACAGCTGATAGCCATTGTCCCAGAGAGGAGAATTTGTTCTACGTGGGATCATATCCACATCCAGGAGGAGGGCATGTAGCTTGACCCAGCAGCCAGCTGGGTATAAGTAGGTCATTGTGAGGTCATCTGACGTGTGACCTAACGACCTGCATCCTGTGTAGACATAGTCCCACCTTTGTTTGGCAGGTGCTCCCCCTGGACACAATAGTGGATAACCTGTCTGTTGACCCTTCCACGGGAGACCTCTGGGTGGGCTGTCACCCCAACGGCCAGAAGCTGTTCATCTATGACCCCAGTAACCCTCCTGCATCCCAGGTGAGTTTTTGTCCCCTGCAGGTCCCCTACCGTCCCCAAGGTGAGGCTTGTCCTCTCCTCCCTCTCACTGGTCCAAGTCAACCCATTGGCCTGGCCCCCCCAGTACCCCTTGTTCCCCATGAAGAACCAATGTGCAGCCAGAGAGACCTCTGGGGACATTCTGTGGGGTTGGCCCTTCCAGGATCATGCATGTGGCAGCTGATGTTTCATACAAGGAGCTCCCTTTGGGGGTCTCAGCATCAGACTTTTCAAAAACTATTGTTTTGTTGTGGGGCAGAGATTGATCCTGCTGACACAGGCACTGGCTATGGGCAGGGCAGGGGCCAATGCCAGGCTGTGTTCCTCTGTGCACAGGTGCTTCGGATCCAGAACATTCTTTCTGAGACACCTGCAGTGAGCACAGTCTATGCCAACAATGGATCTGTGTTGCAAGGCAGTACCGTGGGCACCGTGTATGATGGGAAACTACTCATTGGCACATTGTACCATAGGGCCCTGCAGTGCCAGCTCTGAGGGGCATCCACAGCCCCAGCTCTCACTGACACCGAATTCACTGTGAATTGTCCCTCCTGAGGAAGCATATGTAGTACAGCTGACTGAGACGGAGGCAATGTGAAGGAAGTGCCCATCTTCCTGGGCAAGGAAATGAGGGAGGGGGCAGTGCAGGGGCCTCTGGGGCAACTGCAATGCCAGCTGGGTGCCACTGTCCATGCTCCATCTTCACTCACCCACCTGCAGTCCTCACAGGGCTTCCAGGACAGAGCCCAACTATCCAAGAGGAAATCCCAGTGGCTTGCCCCAGCACCCCCCCAACCTCCCCCCGCCGCCCCCGACCACTGACTTGATTCAGCGGCAGCTGGCAGCACCACCTACTGTCATCTTGTTTACAATTTCAACAATTAAAGGGTAACTTAGATCCAGAGGCTGCATTTGTCTGAGTCGTCCTTCAGACACTGCCACAGGCAGCCAGAAAGCCAACGTTTTTACTGGAAAAAAATACATTTTGGTTACCTTTTGTTTTTCATCGCTTGCATTTTCCACCCTCATTCCCTCTCACAGGTCCTCCCAAAGAACTGGCCCTCACAAAGTGGCAGACACGTTGACAAAAATCTTTAGACATATGCGCTGTTGCACTCCCATGCCACCCCACCTCTGCAACAAAGAAAAGAGGGAAGGGTCCTCTCCTGTCTCTTCCTCAGGCTGAGCTGGTAGGAGTGAGTTCACCCCTTCACCAGTAACTGTCTTGGGATAGTCATTTTTTCCTTAGGGGTGCATTGTCCTGGTCCTGCTGGTTCTGCTCTGCATCAGTTCAGGTAGGTCTTTCCAGGCTTCTCTGTAGTCACCATCCTTGTTTCTTACAGAACAATCGTGTCCCCTTGAGGTTCTATGTCACTGTTTGCTCGACCAGAATCCAATTCATGGACATCTACTATTTTCCCTTCTCTACTACCACCAGATTTTAAACAGCCTCCTTCAAGTAAAGGTTCCAAGGTCAGGGGGAGAGGTGTCTGTGTGGGTTATTTAGTGTCCTGTGCTCAGTACCTAGGCTCCCAGGGTCTGTCATGCTTCTCCCTAGACAGAATCCTGCCCCACGATCCATTCTTTCACCAAGTCTTGTCAAACCAGGGAAGAAAGCCTTAAGCATTCTAGTGATCATACTTGCCTTGACTTACCACACTTGCTCCCTGAGGAGGGAGTTGGTCATCAGATGTCCCTTTAGGAGCCAAAAGCCTTGACTTGTCATAGAGGATGATGATGCATGTTTCAGAAGTCCACATGGGTAACTTTCTCCAGAATATAATTGACAAAATTATTCATTTTCAATGTCTGCCTAGTAAATGTGAAGAATTTAATTGACACCATAAAAAGAAAATGGGATTCTGATCCCCTTGCACCCTAACCCATGCTACCTAAAGCAGGTCACTTAGTTTCTCTGAGGTTCAGACATTAGAGTAGATGGCCCTTGCCAGCTCTGAATCAGTGACTAAAAAGGAATTAATGAATGTGCATTGTTCTTTAGCAATTAATAAGTGAGAAGGAGAAAAGTATTTTGCACAGACACTCAACTGAGCCGTCTGTGGGGTTTCTGTTCAAAAAAGAGCATGCAGTTTAAGTGGATAACCCCCAGGAGTTCCAAATCAAACCATTTCATGGTTCAGATGGCATTTTCCCGAGGTCCAGTCCACCTGTATCTGGGTCCCACACAATGACACAGATCATTCAGAAGAAGGCACCAAGGATGTGGTGGTTGCTGATTCTGAGATGCAATCATCACTATCCATTCCTTTGATTTGTTCCGTGCCCAAGACCTCCCATAGCTCAAAGTACAACCCAAAGCATCGTGAATTCACAAAGCATTGACCATCACGCACACATGTGCACACATGCACACGCACGTGCGCACACACACACACCCGGCAAGATTGTGAATGAAATCTTACGCCATGAGTCTTAGTAATAAGTGTGCCCTATATTCCTCACCCATGGTCTCCCACCTCCACAATAAAGGGTTGGGAAAGGGCGGGGTCTCCTCATACCCTTTTACATGACAGTCATTAGAGACAGACTCCGCCCCTTCAGGTTGTTGAGATGTTGACAATGTGAATTCCTATGTTCAACAAATCGTTTCGAGGTTGCCTGTAAAAAGGACTGTTCATTTCTTTCCCACCTATTCTTTTTGGAGCTAATTATAAGAAAGCTCTTCCTTTGCATTAAGCTTAAATGCCCTCCTGCAGCTTATTTTAGCACCCAGACTGAGAGGTAGAAGGGATTAGAGAGACTGTCAAGTGGCCTCATTTTATGGTGAGGAAACAGGCCCAGGTGAGGGACATGGGCAAGATGTCACACAAATAATGTCAGAGGCAAGTTTTGAACCCAGGATCTCCAACTCCACCCAGGGCTCTTTCCACCGTAGCAGGCCAACTCCATCACTTGTTTAAGAAAGAAGCAGTTTACAACCCAGGTCCCCCCAGTTCCCCCAAACCTCTTTTCTCCACCTTAAGTTAAGTTGACCATGGGAGTTAGGATTCTGAACATCATCTTCCAGCTCAATACTAATTAGTATTCCCAGTAGGTTAGCCACAGTCACTTTCTTAGACCTGCCTAGTACCCAACCTGGGGACTTTTCAGCCACACTCCAGAGGCATGGGGAGACCCAGCTCACCTCTGAGGAAATGAACAAGGGTCACCCTGTTAGACAAGATCCCTCTATGTCTTTCACTGCCTATTTCTCTACACCTCATCAGTTTTGTTATTGAGGGTTTGACTGTGTGTGTGTGTGCGCATGTGTGTATGCATGCATATGTGCATGTATGTGTGTGAGTAGGTGCATGTGTGTGAGTTTGTGTATATGTGCATGCATGTGTGCACATGTACATTCACATATGAGTGTGTATGCATGCATGTGTGTGTGTTTGAGTGTGTGTGTGAAAGAGACGGAGCCAGAGGGAGATGAAGAGACTAGCGTCTTCATACATCCCAGTCTCAGTCCCATGGGATTTTCCATGGTCCTTCACTGCTACTAGTTCTGCCTTTGGGAATCAAATAGGACCACTCTACCCCTCTTCCAAGTGCAAATGCATCAAATACTTGATGTCCTTTCTAAGTCTTCTTGTTTCCAGATCAAATAGCCCAGTTCCTTCAAGTAACCCTGAAGGGGCATGATCTCTTCAGAAATACAAGGCAAAACATCACTGAGTGGAATGGAAACAATATAAAAGATTAACATGGTTTGTATCTCACACACACGCAGACTCTAAATCACAAACTAAATCACAAGAAATAAAGGAACAATTAGGGAGAAATGGAAAGCAATATCCAAGAACTAAAAGCATTGATGAAAGCCACACGAGTAGAATAAATAAAATCCAGTAAATAGCAGTTAATAATGAAGATAAATGGAAGAACTTCAAGGCAAACTTGTTAATCTCTTAAATTTCTATCCAAAATATAACAAAACTTAAAAATCAACTGATATTGAGAAAAAGTAACAGATTTGGAAGACAGTATAAATAGAAGAATTCTAAAAGCACCAAAAAAATGAAAATCCAGATGCTATATTCGAGAACTTAGAGAAAACTTATCAGAGTGGACAAGTGCATGAAATATTCCACAAATGGAGAGAATGCATAGGACCCCAATAGGGAGAAATCTTAAGTACAATGGGAATTCTCACCTCATCTCCGTAAATAATATTCCTCTAACCCAAAATTTGGGCAAGGAACACCAAAGATAAAAACAAACAAACCAGGTCCCTCTATTTCAGACTCCAAAGTCAACAACAAACAAGCAGATTTGTAAATCTCCATTACCTTTTCTGGACCACAACAAACTGCCCTCAAAACAGATGGCTGACCTGTTGTGAACCTAGGATGGGTTCTTTGGTTTTTCTGTATAAATATCTGTGGAAAACAGCTGGTATTCAGAAATCCACTTGTCTCATGAAGATGTCTCTGAATTTTGGGTTAGTCAATGGTTCTTCGTACCACAGATGAAACAAAGTTTTGTTTTGGTTTTTTTTTTTTGGTTTGGTTTTTTTTTAGCTGATTTGTACCCTGAATTGTAAACTGTGGACTTTCATTTCAACAACACACTAAAATTTATATATTGAGTTAAAATGGCCCCTCATGATGAACACAAAAGAGAAAGAAACCTCTAAAATATCAATTATACAAACAAAAAGAATTTATTAACTGGCTACTGTGTGCCTAGCATTGTGCTAAGTGCTAGGAAGACAAAAAGGAAAAAGTCTCTGCTCCCTCAGGTCTTCCACTCCTTACACATAGAAATATACGCAGAATAAGAATAGCAAATATAAAGTAGTTACAACTAGATATTTGCTTTTTAAAAGATATTTAAAACAGCTAAGGAGCAATTGCAAAAGATGATGATGATGATGATGAAGGAGGAGGAGGATGAGAAGAGAATCTCTTTTCCCAAAGACAAAAGTTGAATAAGGGAGAGTCACTTCAGGGTTACAGTAAGAAAATAAATAAATAATAATAATTAAAAATTAATAATTTCAAAAAATAATTCGTTTTATTTAATTTAGTTCAATGAAAGAAACACTTTAACAAGATTAAGGCAGATTTCTCTGTCTCTAGGCAGCCAAAAAATAAGGCAGAAGACAAATATAAATGGTGTGAATACTCCATTAAAAGGAAAAATGGAAAGCCTGTATCAAAGGTGAAAAAAACCTTCATTATTCTTCTCACTGAACACATTTAGTCAAGATGCAAGTACATTAGCGTGAAAAGGTTAGTCTAAGATACAACAGACAATGGCAAGTTCAGAAAAGTAGAGGTGTCTATACAGAGTCTAGATAAGGTCAAATTCAAACTAAAAAATGCTAAAAGAAGCAGATCAAGTCATTGAATAATGATGAATCAAATAACAAATAGGTATTCATTTTTAATTTATATGTGCCAAACTATTCAACAGTTAGCTTTTTGCAATATTAGCAACAATACAAGAAGTCAACAGACTATTGTTTTTATAATTAAACCGGCCTCCAGTACTACATTGTCAGACTATTACAACACTAAAAAAAGATTAAGAACAAAGCAATGAGATCTGCACTGCTTAATAAAAAAAGCAGAGGATTCAGATTATTTAGAACTTTCATAAAAATTAATCAAGTGCCAAGTCAAAACTTTTTTTCATAAGTTTTAAAGGAAAGTAGGTGTATTGTATTTTCCAACCACAATGCCATAATGTTAGAAATAAATAATAAAAGCAAAAAAAAGATGATGATGATGATAGACAGACAATCAGACAGGCAGACGGACAGACAGACGGACAGATAGATAGAGTGACAGAAGTAATGAAACTGCAAAGTTGTCCATTAAACACGGACTGGATTAAGGAAGAAATTTAAAGTTTAAATTTTTTTTTAAACCGTGATAATGATACTACAAAGCAAAACCTCTGAGGAGTCAACCAAAGTTGTTATCAGAGGCCAGTTCACATAAGATCACCTGAACTAAAAGGAGAGAAAAGGAGAAAGTATCTTTTCCCTAAAGGACCTAGAAAAAGAAAGAAATCAATGGTCCTTAAGGAAACAATCTTTTAAAGAGAGATTGTCAAGTTAAGGGCAGAGAAAAATGTAATAATAAATGAAAGCAAGTTGAATTGATAAGCAAAAAAAGAGCGCATTCTTCAAAAACAAATAGGAAAGTCTCTGCATCATTCGGAAATTTAATCCTAGAAAAGAAAGAAAATACAAATCTGCAAAATTATAAATGAAAAAGGAGAGATAATTTTAAAGAAAATTAAATATAGAAGTAGGGATATTACGCTCAGCTGTATGCTAACAAATTAGAGAACTTTAATCATAAAATTAATCATTTCTAAAACTGACAAAATCAAAAATTGGTCATTCAGATTGACTTGAAAAGAAAAAGTTGTCATAAGTCATCAGTGAATTACCTATCTCCACAAAGACACAACTGGTCCGGTTTTCACCAGTAAAATCTTTCAAACCATCCCATAACTAAACACTCCATGCTTTACATAAAATCACAAATGTCAAGGGGCATTGGTCAAGGAAGTTCCATAGATGAATTCCATGTGGTGAGCTGGCAGGCAGTGAGCCTTTGTCTGCAACATTTGACCAGGCCGTCCTCATACAGGGTATGGATATGCCCACTGACACCTTTCCAGCATCTGATTAGGTCTGATGCAGATAATCTGACTGACTCAGACTGGAGAGAAGGTATTCTTGCCAGAGGATTCCCTCCTCTTATGGTAGGTGCCTTTCCCCTCTCACCAGTTTTCTGCCTTTTGTCCTTGTGTCTTTTCACCCTCCCTGCAAGAGGTGCTAATACACCCTGCCCCCATCTACCCCCCTTCCCCTATCCTGGCTTGGCAGTCCTCATGTGCTTGCTCAGGTGTTAAGGAAGAGGAGTCCATCCTTTCTGTTTCCCTTTTGATCACAGGTCAGAGGGCTGAAGAACTGAAACTGGACTTTTGCAGCAGGGAATGTTGTGGAGTAAGGCAGGAAATTACTCCTCTCCAAATGCCTCAAACTGAGTTTTAAAGTAGCAGAAATAATGAAAAATTGGGTAAAACAGCCATCCAGCCTAAGACAACTTAGAAGGATGTTAGGAAAGATGCAGCCTAGGGTGGTGGTCTGTCTGGGACAGAAGTGTAGACACCACCCCTAACAAACAGCCAGCCTTGGGGGCAGCTGTATTGGCAGCAGCTGCAGTTTGGGGAACTTTCACCCCACAGACAGTGGGAGGCATTGTGTGATGGAGAAGGAAAAGATTGTGGGGTGCCTCCTGCTGGCACTGGAGCACCTGGGGTCCACGCTTATTGAACAGAAGTGATAGCAGGCTATGAATTTGAAGAAGAGTGAATCCACACCGGAAGGTAATGGATGCTGCTCAGAGTTCTAGGAAGGAATTGACTGATTGTGGTCACTCGCAAGACAGCAGAGTCCCTGGTGTTGGTGCCAGGACAAACGGTTGAACTGATGCTTGTAGCTGTGGAAGAATGGAGGTTGCTGGTACATTTTCAGAACTGCAGGGAATGAGAGCATTTGATGGTGGCAGCTGGGGAGAAGGATCTGGTCCTGGGCTGGGGGAGGGGGAGGCACAGGGGAGGAGAGGAGTACCTGAAGTCATTCATAAACCAAGACATAAGCTGGAAGGTCAGTGACCATGCCTGACCTTGGAAAATAACACACTGCAAGAACCAGTTCTGGCAACAGCAACACACACACACACACACACACACACACACATACCTCAGAAACTCACACCCCAGAGCCTGATGTTAATCTAAAGTTAACTGCCAATAAATAGGTTGCTTTTCAAAAAACGAATAAACAATGGAAAAATAATCTGACCCAAGATAGTTACTATGGGAATAAAGATTAGCATTCAAACTCTGAAGAAGACAAGTCAAAACAGCTATTTGTAAAGATGCAATGAAAAATGTAAAATGGTCATAAGACCAAAAAGAATTCTTGGGAGAGCATTAAAAGGACATTAAAAATAAAATAAGAGAAGTAGAGGGGAAATACGAGTAATGAAAGAAAATTATGAAAAAAGTCAAACAATTGAAAGAAGAGGTTCAAAAGCTTACTGAAGAAACAACTCCCTAAAAATTAGAATTGGGAGAGAGGAAGCTAATGACTTCACAAGACATTAAGAAATAATAAAACAAAATCAAAAGAATGAAAAAATAGAAGAGAACATGAAATACCTCATTAGAAAAATTGTTGACCTGGAAAACAGATTGAGGTGAGATAATATAATAATAATAGTATAAGAATGGTTGGACTACATGAAAGTCATAATAAAAAGTCTAGACATTACACCTCAAGAAATTATTAAGGAAAAATGCCCTCAAGTTTTAGAACTAAAAGATAAAATAAAAATGGAAAAAATTCACTGACCACTACCTGAAAGAGACCGCAAAATGAAAACTCACAGGAACATTATAGCTAAGTTTCAAAACTTCCAGGTCAAGAAGAAAATATTACAATCAACTAGAAAGAAACAACTCAAATATTGTGACACTACAGTCTGGATGATATATGATTTAGTAGATTCTACATTAAAAGACAGAACGGTATATAATATGACATTCTGAAGATCAAAGGAGCTGGGGTTGCAGCTAAGAATTACCTACTCTTCCAAGCTGAGTGTAATCCTGTGAGGGAAAACAAATCAGTATTTAGTTAGTTAAAAGACTTTCAAACATTCCTGAGGAAAAGACCAAAACTAAACAGAAAATTTGACTTTCAAATGCAAGAAACAGGAGAAACATAAGAAGGCAAACATGAAAGACTAATCATAAGGGATTCAAGATGGTTAAATTGCATATGATCTTATGTGGAAAATTGTATTTGCAACTTTTAAGAATGTTGTCATCATTTCTTTAAAATTTCTGTTCTAATTTCCTTTTTCAAATTTTTAAATATTTTTTAAAGTTTTGAATTCCCAATTCTATTCCTCTTTCCCTTCCTTCCCTTCCCTTCTCCTTGAGATAGTAAATAATCAATCAGATATAGGTTATACATGTGCCATCATGTAAAATATTTCCATATTTGTCTTTTAGTATAAGGAGACTCAAAAGGAAAAAATGAAGGGAAGAAAGTGAAAAATACATTTCAATCTGTATTCAATTAATATCAGTTCTTTCTCTATAGGTGGGTAGCATGCTTCATCATTAGTCATTTGGGATTATCTTGGATCATTGTATGGCTGAGACTAGCTAAGTCATTCACAGCTGATCATTGTTATAATGTTGCTCTTACCGTATACAATGTTCTCCTGGTTCTGTTCACTTCACTGTGCATCACTTCATGTAAGTCTTCCCAAATTTTCCAAAATCATTCTGTTTGTCGTTTCTTATAGTACAATACTATTCAATTAAATCATATACCACAGCTTGTTTAGCCATTTCCCAATTGATGGACGTTCCCTAGATTTCCAATTCTTAGCCACAAAACTAGCTACTATAAATATTTTTATATAAATAGGTCCTTTTCCCCTTTCTTTGGACATTTTTGGGATAGAGACCTAGCAGTGGTAATGCTGGATCAAACAGTATACACTGTTTTATAGAAATGTCATTATTAGACATTGTTAAAAGAGTATACAAAGATGGAAAGCTTTCAGTTGAAATGAGTGTGATGCGATACTGAAAAATAAAATCAGGTAGAGAGAGACAAAACAGAGTAACTATCTCATGCAAATGAGTCACGAGTGGAAGAACTGTTGCAGTGGAGGGGAGAATGGGGGGGCAGAGAGGATAGGAACCTTATTCTCATTGAAACTGGGTTAAAGAGAGAATAATATAAACAACTAGTTGGACATAAATGTCTTCTTAACTTACAGAGAAATAGAAGGGCACACCCTTAGAAGGATGTTTGGATTAGGAGGCAGTGGTCAGAAGTAAACTAGACTACTGAGGAAGGATAGGGTAAAAAGGACAATGGGAGGATAAGCAGTGGGAAGTGGGGAAATAGAGTGGAGGGAAATACACAGCTAGTAACTATAACTTTGAATGTCAATGGGATGAACTCACCCATAAAACAGAACTGGAGAGTAGAGTGAATCAAAAATCAGAACCAAGCAATATGTTGGTTAACAAGAAACATGCTTCAAAATGAGACACACATATGGTAAATACAAAAAGTTGGAGTAGAATTCATTATGTTTCAGGTAATATAAAAAACCAAACAGGAGAAACAATCAGTATCTGAGACAAGGCTCCCTGACTTCATTCAAGACTTGGTTCAAAGCCTTCTTTCTGATCCCCCACTACTAGTGCCTTCTCCAGCACCTTTCTCTCTTATTCTGTCTATAGCATGTATTTAGCTAATTGGTTGCTAGCTGTGTCCTCCACCAGACAGGGTGTTCCTTGAGGACAAGGACTGGATTTTGCCTTTCTTTGCATACTCAGCACTTAGCATGAAGCCTGGCATGCAGTAGATGCTTAATCAATGCTTGCTGACTGAGAGATTGCATTCTAGGCATCTCTAACTATATGCCAATCTGCGATCAGGGGAGCCCTATTCAGGATTTGAATCAGATTTGAATCCAAATGACAATCTTCTTGAAATCAATCCCAACAGGAGATGCCATGCTACAAAGAAATACCAAGTAGGAAACCAGAGTGGTCACCATGCCACCATAGTTGGAACTCTTCCAGGAAGAATGCCAAACAGATGGGACTAGAGTGATGCTCCCTCTGGTTCTGAGCTAGATAATCCTCTACAGAGTTACCTAGAGCAAGGAGATCACAAGACCAGCCCTCGCTGAGAATTTCAGTAATGCAAACAGGACAGGAGAAAGATATTGTGGTGGGATCACCTTCAGAAATCCAGGGGTCAAAAGCACTTTATCGCTGAGGATGTGAGACTAGACAGAATGAAATGAGAATTAGAAACCATCAGAGGGCGCAGGAGAGTACAGAGAACTGGCCTTGGAGTTCTAAGGACACCTCAGACACTTAGTGGCTGTGTGATTTAGGCAATCAATTAACTGCTCTCTGCCTCAGTTTCCTCAACTGGAAAATGGGAGTGAAACTAGCACATATATCACCCAATATTGTGAGGATCAAATGAGATATTTGTAAACCAATTAGCAGTGCTGGCATGTACTAAGTATTTAATAAATTCCATCTGTCTGTTTGTTTGCCTGTCTGCCTGTTGTCTATCTACCTCTCTCTCTGTCTATATGTAACATCTATCACCTGTCTCACACATCCCTATCTATCTATCCATCCATCTATATAGCCACCAATTTATCTATCCATTCCTCCATCTCTCTCTCTCTCTCTCTCTCTCTCTCTCTCTCTCTCTCTCCATGTCTCCAATATGTATCAATCTGTCTGTCTAACAGCTATCGATCTAACATATATCTGTGTGTCTAAGCTATGTCAATCAATCTAATATCTATCTATCTATTTGGATCTGACATCCATCCATCTATTCATCTATCTTTCTATCTATCTGTCATATATATGTATAGACAGATATATCTAACGTCTATCTGTCCATCCATCCATCTATCTAACATCTATCAATCTATTCATCTAGGGCAGCTAGGTGAGGTAGTGGATAGAGTATCAGACCTGGAGTCAGGAAAGCTCAAGTTCATGTGTTCAAATATGGTTTCATATACTTACTAGTTGTAATCCTGGGTAGGTCACTTAACCCTGTTAACCATAGTTTCCTCACCTGTAAAATGAGCTGGAGAAGGAAATGGCAAACTACTCCAGGAGTTTTGCCAAGAAAACCTCAAATGGGGTCACAAAGAGTTGGATGTGAAATGACTGAACATCAGAAGCACCGTCTATCTAACATCTACCTATCCACCTACCCACCTATATACCTGGAAAGCCAACTGTCTCAGCTGCAAAATTGAGACAATACTTTAGTTTGCTAAGTGTGAGGCTGCCCCTCTGTGGCGCTTTGGGGCTCTGCTGAGTTGTGTGCCAGGCCCTCGTGGCCATTTCAGTGTCCTTCTGAGTTAGTCACACCTCTTGGGTTCCAACCTCAGCAGATTTTTCCAGAAGTCAATTTGCCCTGTATCTCCTCCAGGGCAGCCCTGCATCACCTGCAATGGCTCCCTCTGTCTCTTTCTTGTTCTCACCAACCCCTTAGATCTCCAGGTCAGGATCAGGGCAGAAATGAGGATTTGGGTCATTGCATAAGGCTTCTCCATCCAGTAGGGCAAAGATCTGTCCCCCTTCCCCTCTGAGCAGAGCCACAGAGGAACATGAAATCTTGACACAAATATTTTTAAAAACAGATTTGCAAGGACGGATTGGCACCCTAAATGCTCTGAATTTCCCATTGGTCTCTCCCCTCACCCCTCCAATCCCCCAGGTTCCACCCTGGGTCCAGACTGATATCCCTAAAACTCAGGTCTCTGACCTTGAGTTCCCTTGTCCCTAGGTTCATTCCAACCCCATTCCAACCCATCGCACGACTCTACTTTTTAATCGGTCCGTACTGCACTGTCTTCTCAAGACCTACTGGCGGCTCATCAGCTGGGCCTGTGAAAATGCCAGACGTCCCTGAATGGCCAGTTCCAGCTCCCCTCCGCCAGGAGGCCTCCCCAGGGGCCGGGGCTGACCCCACCTCCTCCTCCTCTCCATTTGCTTCTTGACCTGGGTTCCGGTCATCATGTCCTCCTCAATTCGTCTCTCTTGTTCCAGGTCCGGTATTCGAGAAGGCATGCCAAAAGCACTTAGGACCTTCAGGGCACAAGCAGGTAGTCCCTTAGGAAAG
>CM053770.1:437395-464919 GCA_028658325.1 Potorous gilbertii | reverse complement strand
GAGGAGGCCCTGCTGGGCAAGGGGACTGCTTGAATGGTACTCCCAATGATGGGGTCTACCTGCCTACGCAGGCAGGAGAGAGGGGACCCTTCCTCATGGGGGGAGGGGGAAGGGCTCCTCAGAGAACTCTTCAGGGCAGAGGGATAGGAGGCACTGTCTCTGTTCACTGAACCTCTCTAGAATTCCCATTGGAGAATGCAGGGGCCCTAGGCTCTGGAAGAGTCCAGCCAAGGGGCTCAAACCCTGGCCAGTCCTACCATGTTGAAATGACTGCAAGTGCAGATCCAGCAATGGAGAGTGTCATCCATCTAGGACCAGCTGAATGTGGTCCAGAGAGTGTCACCATCAGGTAGACCACAGGAGTGGTGATCAGCATTCAGGGAGAACCTACTCATACCCACATTGATATGAGCCAGATGTGAGGAAGGAATGTTGTGCCTGCCTTCATTTAGGCAGGTGCCTACATAAGAGTAGCCAGGTGGAATATGGTTAGCCCTGTGGTTAGCCCACTACCTGAAGCTCCCACTGGCTATGAACGCAAAATTAGGTGAAGATGCCTGTGTTCTCAGCCCTTCTCCCTGAGGGTTCCTCAATCCTTTTCTACACAGACTTTCACTTCTCCCCATGGAAAATGAGAAGCAAACCTTTCTGAGCATCCTTCCCCTGGGCCACATGGCCTTTCTCCTTTCTCAGGGGTGTTGGTGCTGAGAGCCAGGGGTTCTGCTGGGAGAGAGCTGGCTGGCCACCCCAGAATGAAGGATGTGCCTTGCTCTTGCAGGTGAATGTTGCACTCAGAGGGAGAGGGGGCCCTGGGATGTGTTCTCTGGGGCCTGAGTGACCCAGGTCTCTCACCTCATCAGACTGGGAGCCC
The DNA here is from genome assembly GCA_028658325.1 of Potorous gilbertii. Taxonomy (NCBI): domain Eukaryota; kingdom Metazoa; phylum Chordata; class Mammalia; order Diprotodontia; family Potoroidae; genus Potorous; species Potorous gilbertii. Next base: position 464,048 of record CM053770.1, on the reverse strand, counting down.
TTGAGTGTGAGTGATTCTCAGTACTGGAGGGCCTAGGGATGTTCCAGGTTCTCTGGGTGAGGGGCTGAGCTGGGAGCAGTGGAAGGTCACCCTGGATATGACTGGACCCATCCTAAAATGAGACAAACCCAGGAAAGGTGATCCCACTGAGCTGTGGGGAAGGCACAAATTAAGTCCCATGAGATGGTGTTTTCTGGAAGATTCAGCGCTTCTTCAATAAGCCAGCCAGAGTCTCCGCTCCCAGAAAAAGTATTCCCCAAGGGCTTTGATCCTCCACATTGCACACCCACACAGAGATTTCAGCCACCCACACATGCCTGGAGCAGGAGTCAAGAGACTTCCAGGTCCCAGGTCAGCTGAGAGCTCTCTGCAGTGACTTTAGCCAAGTCACTGTCCTCCCTGAATTTCTGAAGCTTCTTTGTCTGTAAAATCTGGAATGTTAGTGTTAGATCACTCTTTCTAACTCTCTGGTTCTCTACTGACTAGTCAGGGTGACCAGGACTGAGGTCCCAGCCTGGTAATGGAGCCTAGGGACATCCTTGTCTCCTCCCTACAAGTCATCCCTAGTCCATCCATCACCAAGCATTTATGAAGGGCTTGCCATGTGCCAGACTCTGTGTTAAGAGTTAGGGATTCAAATATCTGTGAAGAGAAAGACAGTCTCTGCTCTCAAGGACCCCCCCATTCTAATGTGGAAAGAGAAGAGTTAATAGAAGCTGAAATGGTGGGGGTGGGTGGGGGGTCCTGATGTTGCTCTTTCTATCTGAGGCATCTCCCCTGGGATTCTGGATGGTTTTCCTCTCCCTTCCCTTCCCTTCCCAACAGCCAAGCCCTGTTGTCTTGACCTCCACAGAACCTTCTCTCTGGCACCCTCCCACTTCTTTAAAGGTTGCTAATCTGGCTGGAGTCCACCCCATCATGCCCCTGGGCAAGGTCTCCCCCAGCCTCTCATCACTCCCAGACACATCATCCTTGTTCCTGAAGGGATCATTTAGATCAAGTGGATCAGCGATCCTCACTGTGCCTGGATCCTTAGAGGGCCTTCTCAACCTGGCACTGCCTCACCTTTCCATTCAAATCTTCTCTCACTGCACTCCATAAGCAGACGATTGCTTTGGAAGACTGTTTTACCTTCCATGAGACATCCTGGTGCCTAGCATGTCCTTCCTCCCCTTCATCTGGGAATTTCTAATGCTCCTTTATGGCTCACCTCAAATCCACCTCCTTCAGGAAGCCTTGCTTGGTGCCCTCCTTTCTCATATCAGTCCTAGTCTGTCTGTCTCCACACTCCCCAACCACTCTTTATGGCTGGGCTCCTTCATTGTAGCCTTCAGACATAACCAGGCCCATGCCTGTCCCTCTCAGACCCTCACTAGACTCTAAGTACAAACTCCTACATGACGGTCTGCTCATCTTCCTCCCACTCACTCCTTAGACCCTCAAGACCAAGCTCCATGCAGGCAACATTGCCTACCAGCTTCTCTCCCAAGGTCTGCTTTTCAGATCAGCAGTTCTCATCCATGTGAGTGTCTGGGCAACACTGGGAATGACCTTCTCCTCCACATGCTTTCTTATCCCTGACTTGTGACACTGCTCTCGCTAGGGTCTCTTCTTGTTGTCTGAGCAGCTGGAGTCCTGAACCCAGGGTCAGGAGATCTGAATTCAAATCCCTCCTTACACACTAATTAGTCATGTGATCCAGGGCAAGCCATGAAACCTGTGTGCCTCAGTTTCCTCAACTGTCAAATGGGACTAAAAATAGCACTTACCTCCAGGGTTGTTGTGATAATCAAAGGAAGTAATAGCTGTGAAGCACTTAGCACAGTGCCTAGAAACGTTTATTCCCTTCCCCCATCTGTGTCTGTCTGCTGAGGGTCTGTCCTGGACCTCTTTCCTCCCTCTTCACTTGCTTTCTTGGGAACCACCTTAGCTCCCATGCGCTCCATGATCCTTTCTCTGCAAACTCTCAGCCTCTCGCTTCTCTTGGGCACCATTCTGCTGTCATGGCTGTGAATCCTCACCTGAATGGCCCAGAGGCAGCTCAGACTCTGCAGTTCAAAACAGAACTTCTCATCCTTTCAGCATCTCCACAGCACCCCGCTTCCTGACTTTCCTCTTTCTGCCAAGGGTGCCAGTGTCTTCACAGTCAGCCATGCCCTGGACCTGACAGTCGTTCTGGAAGCCTCCCTATCTTCCACCACAAAGAGCCTTGGAACCCCAAGGACCTCAAGAACCTCCATATGTAGAGTCTGGCAAGTAGAGGTCATCCAATCTCTGCCTGAAGACCAGCAGAGAGCAGTCCTCCCCCTTTCCCCCTCCCTCTTTCCCTCTCTGTCCCCCCTCTCCTCTCCTTTCCCCCTCCCCCTATACCTCCTTCCTCTTTCCTGTCTCCCCTTCTTTCTTCTTTGCTCCTTCCCTCTCTTCCTCTTCTCCCTTACCTTCCCCTCCCATCCTCTCCTCTCTCCACAGAAGCAATCCTGGCCCCTCTGGAACAGCGCCCAGAGAGGGAAAGATTTTCTCCACATGTGGAGCTTCAACTTATTTCTGTGGCTTCAACCCTTTGCTGAGAATCACAGCCTTTAGGGTGAAACAAGGAGAACTTAGCCCAACTCCTCTCCAAGACCCGAAAGGTCTTCCAGTGGTCAGCCCTCCTCTCCTGGCAGGCCTGCCAAGTCCACAGATAAAGAGAGAGCTGCCAGGAACCCACTCGGGAGAGAGCGCCTGGCTGGAGATCCAGAGGGGGCGGGCAGGGACACCAGTCTGAGAGAAGGGCGGAGAAGCAGGTTAGGGGTGGGGAAGCCGCCTCCACTTCCTTACCCCACTCCATTCTGTCCACTCCAGTTGACTAAGCAACGAATTCGGCCATGGCTCGAGGTCTACTGCTGCTCAGTCTAGTGGTCCTGGCACTGGCTTTTGTGGCGGAGAGACGGGCGGCATTTAGGTGAGCTGCAGAGAGAGGTGGCTGGCACAGGGACAGGGCTTCAAGGCTTTGTGACAGACAGGTAGCCCCTTGCCTGAAGGCGGCAGGGGCCGGGTCCTGGGGTATGGGAGTGGAGAATCCTGAAGTCAGCACCTCAGGACTGGGCCCATCTCAGGAAGGCACAGATGGGATAATCCGGGAATGGGGTGCAGTGTTAGCCTGGGATCATGGGCAGAAACCCCCCTCCTGCAATATACTCCTAGGGTACAGCATGCTCAGAGCCTCCCAGGACAAGGGGAAAGCTCCTTCCAAGGGTAGCCTGGAGAGGCTCAGCAAGGACCAGAATCTTCCCTGTCTTGGGTGGCAATGCATGAGGAGGCAGCCCAGACCCATTCTTGGAACATCTGACCCTGTGTATTGAAGACAAACCCAGTTTCCCAGAGGGAAGGGAGGTATCTTGCAACTGGTCTGGTGCTGAGGGCCACCAACCTTAACCCTAAATTCATGCTGGGTGAATCTGGGGCCAGGTGGAGAGGAGTACTATGAGACAGCAAGGCCCATGGTGATCACTGTCACTGGCCTCAGGATGTAAGGCTGAGGGCTCCAGAGAAGGTGGCAAGAGGTCAAGGGTGCCCTGGGGGCTAAGGCCCCTTGGGCACTCTCCAAGGGCTCAGCATCCCTTTTCTGAGCCAACTAATGCAATAACCCTTGTGGAGACTCCCATTTGTGGTGCTGTAGACAGTTGAGAGAAAGGGGGGCAGGCACACTTGGTCCTTCCATTTGAGAAGCTTTGCCAGGGCTGCGGGCAGTAGACAGGAGCTATACTTCCTCCAGCCCCAAGAGGGTTCAGGTGGGCTCCTAATCCCATTTCCATACTAAAGAGCTCTTTCATCAAGTCTGGAAGCACAAGGGGAAGAGGTATGCCATCCAGATGTGGTAACACCCTCCAACAGACTCGCCCCAGGTGGGGAAGACTAGCTCATAGGTCTTGAGACAATGACAAGAGTTCCAAGTATACCAGAACCTAGAGCAGAGAAACAGCAGGCCTTTCTCCAGGCAGCATAGAATATGGTAGGCAGAGGTTCCAGAAATGGAGACCTGACCCCCAGCAACCCTCCCTTCTCCCTAACACATCATCCCAGCACAGCAGCTGTCTGCTTTCCAGTCCCTCAGAGGGGGCCAAGGTCAGTATCTGCTGGGATGTCTCCTCCATACCTTCAGCCAAGGCTCAAGGGAAGAAACCACTGGTTGAAGAAATACCTGCCTGCTTCCAGATTGTGGTCAGTCCTGTCCAACTCTTGGTAACCCCATTTGGGGTTTTCTTGGCAGAGATACTGGAGTGATTTGCCATTTCCTTCTCTAGCAATGAACTGGATGAGGAAACTGAGGCAAACGGTGCAGTGACTTGCCTAGCATCGCATCACACAGCTATTAAGTGTCTGAGGTCAAATCTGAAGTAAAAAAGAGGAAATCTTCCTGACTCCAGGCCCAGTTCTCTAATCACAGCACTACCAAGCTTCCCCATCCCCTCCTCCTCTCCTCCTTTCTTCCTACTTGGATAAGCCTGGACCTGGGCCAGTGGCCCAAGCCTCCTCCTGCCTGTAGGGCCATGTTTTAACCACATGTGAGTTGTGCCAGTGGGAACCCTAGCCACTGGGTGTATGTGCTGAGTCATGACCAACCAGGAACAAGCAGCACCTGGAGAATTACCTGGGGATTTGGGGCCTGTAATTAAGGTCTCACTGGTCTAGGGTTTCATCTCTGACTGGACCTGCAGAGAGGATCTGGTGACCCGCTCATGAGGTACCAAGAAGGGGAAGGTCCCAGTCTTAGGACTTCCCAGGAGCAGTGCCTTAATACCAAGCTGAGGCTGGGAGGCCCAGCACAGTGTCCTTCAGCAAGGGCAGGGTCCAGAACCCTCTTGAACTGATCAGCCTGGCAGGATAGAGCTGGAGGCATGCTGCTGCCCGGAAGGCTGGCAGGTCAAGCTAGAGGCAACCTTAGGCCTTTACGCTAGAACCTCCAGGCCCTGGCCAGAGAGGGGGAGGAGGAGGGAGGATAGAATTGCCCCTATTTTAAAGAGGAAGAGCTAAGACCTGGAGAGGATTTGATTAAATGCATAGCTGAAGAGAAGGTCTTTTCTGGGGGTCCCTGGGACGAAGTGACTGCTCTTCCAGGGGCTGTCCCCCAAGGGTGCTGTGGAGCTAGATAGGGGCTCACTTGGGCTCCAAAGGGTGGGCAGAAGGGTGCTGGAAATGAAGCAGCTGGAGCCCAAGCTGAAGCCAGCATGGCAAAGGTGCATCCTGGCAAACTTCTCTGCCCCCTATAGCCACAGCCTCTCCTGAGCTTCAGGCCTCCAGGGGCAGGGAGCTCAAATTGGACCCCACCCAGCAGACACATATTAATCCCCTGCTGTGTACAAGACGTGGAGCCAGGGGCTGGGGAACAAAGACAAAGCAAAACCCAGTCCCTGCCCATGTGAGAGGGAGAGGGCTCTTGAACTGAGCCTAGAAAGGAGGCAGAGGGAGCAGGGAACGGTGGCCATCCCCCCTCCAGTCTGCGCTCTTCCCACATGCTCTGGTTCTATGGCCTCCTCAACCTCAGTGAGGTCCCTGGCCCCCCAGGCTCCAGCTCAAGCTTTCACACAATCTCAGAGATGGGGACACAGATCCCCCCACCTCCGATTTCGTGTGGTTTTGGGGAAGAAATGACTTTTTAAACCTCCAAGTGCCATCGAAATACCTTGATATCCTCCAACCTCTGCCCATTCAAGACCCAGACTCTGTTTGGGAAGCCTAGCTCTCCCCCTCTTCCCAGACGCCTCCCTCCCCCGCCTCTGTCTCTGTCTCTGTCTCTGTCTCCTGTCTCTCTCTCTGTCTGTTTCTCTCTGTCTCTCCTTCTCTGTCTCGGTCTCCTCTCTGTCTCTGTCTCTGTTTGTCTCTTCCTGTCTCTGTCTCTCTCTGTCTCTGGCTGTCTCTGTCTCTCTGTGTGTCTGTGTGTGTGTGTCTTTATGTGTCTGTCTGTCTGTCTCTCTCTTTCTCTCTCTCTCTCTCTCTCTTTCTCCCTCCCTCCCCTGTCTTTTGGCTACAATCATCTGCCACTTGTCCTCCCTGACTCTAGTTTCCAAATCCATTTGGCCCACAAATCTTCAGGGTTCTCTCTTGCCTCTGGGATAAACTGTGAGCTCCCTGACCTGGCATTTCTCTTCCTGGCCTTCTTTCTCATGTGTCATTTCATAAATTCTCTCATCTAGCCAGATAGAAATGCTCCCCACTCCCTGATCTTACCTTGTCTGATCCTTTACCCAGGACTTTGCACCCCTAGTGTGTCTGGGTTGGTTCCCCCAGTTCTGGGCTTCTCAAGCCCTCCCTGACTTCTGAGGCTCCGCTCTCAGGTCTCCTCCTCCCTGAAGTCTTCTCTGATTTCTAAATCCAGAAGTGACTTCTCATTTCTCCCTGCTCACATTCCTCAGGCTTTTCCTGGGCATTTACATTCTCAACCTGTCCCAACTGTCCATCTCACATACACCAGTCCCTATTGGACTGGAAGTTTCTGGAAGGGAGGACATGGGAACCCTTTCCTCTTGCATCCTTACCTGCCCAGAACAGAGCACATCACTTTACACATGGGAGATGACCAATGTCTGGTTGAACTGGCTGGGCTGTGCTCCTAAGACAGTGTCAGACCTAGTGAGGGGCCCTGAAGGACAAGTCTTCGGGGAGGAGGGCAGGGCCAACCTCTCTGGTCTCCTGCTCACTGTTGGAAATACACCATCTTGACAAGCAAGCCCTGCCTTTCACTGCCTGCTGTCTCACAAACCCATCCCTCTCTGTAAGCAACCTGGCACTTAAGAACTCTCTCCCTGACCTACTGCCCCTTCCTCATGGAACATCTGTCTTCCAGTACCATCTTCCTTCCAGTGACACAGCTGCCATTTCTAACTGGTGTGACCAAGCCCATTTTCCTTTTGGCATCTGCATTTCCTCCCCTATAAAATGAAAAGTTTGGAACAGATGAGCTGTCTGGCCCCTCCAACTCTAGCTGGGATCTGAGTATTCTTCTCTCCCAAATGAACTACCCAAACCTGGTAAAGACTCACTGACTGCCCAGCTCATCCAGAATGGAGACGGTTGGTCCTACCTACTTCTCCAAGTACTCTTCCCACCAAGGAGCCTCTCTCTCCCCTCCAGTCAGCTCCATCCCCTCCTTATTGCCCAAGGGTATCCTACTCCTTCCACCTTCAGGGTTTCACTGTGGTACTGAGCTTCCTTCCCCATCATGGAGCTGAGTTCTACCCTTGGAGGATGTGGTCAGGGCCCCTCTTGTGGGGACCTTTCCTTGAGTGCCTCTTTCTTGGGTCTCCGCCGTGCTTAGAGTGGCCATCACACAATCCTATCCCCAACACTTCAATACTGTCTCCTGTACATCTGTATCATCTTCATGGTGCCCTTTGCCCAGAGCAGGCATACCACCTCCACCTTCCCCAAGTCTATCCCATCTCTAAATCAGTTCCCCCATTTCTCCAGGGTCCATCCACAAAGAGCAGAATATTACTCTTGCCCCCTCCCCCCCATCTCCCTTGCCTCACCCACTGCCAAGGCCTGGCGACGCTTCCAGTCTAACTGGTTAGGAGCTGACCCCTCTCTGCTGAGGGCCTGTCAGTCCCTTGTCCAGGGGTGAGCATGAAGACCTCTCCTTAGCTACGGAGGTCCATTTGACCTCCTTGTCTGCCATGAGGTCCTCAAGGCCCATGTTTGGAGGGGGCTTTGCTCTCTGTCCTCAGACAGAATTGCTCTCTGCCTTGGCCAAAGGTCCAGGTGCTGACTCGTCGAGGCTGGGCAGGGCAGGGCAGTGGCTGAAGCAGGGAGACCAAGAGTGTGATTTCACATATTTACATCACTCCATGTGATTTTCTGTTTGTTTTCTCTCTGTCCTGCTCAGAGCCCGGTTCAATGCATCACGAGAAGTGAAGCCCCAGCAACTACCTCACTGCCACCTCATCAAAGGGATCGGTATGTTCTGGGACGGCTCTCCAGCCTTGGGCTGGGTGGAATTATTTTGCAATTTGTTTGTGAATTTGGCTTCTAAGGAAACAATCCCAGAGTCCTTTGATGCAGAGAATGTGGCCATATTTAACAACGAATACCAGACTATTTCACAATTAAACCCTGGGCCTATTTACATGACCTTGAACCCTTGGGTGATTTAGTGAGTCACTATATGCCAGCAGAGATGGGAGGTGAGGATGGGTGGTGAGGACAGGGGGTGGAGTTAGAGGGGCACTTGGAAATAAAAGTCTTAAGCACATGTGCACACACAACACACACATGCACATATGCATGCAAGCTTGCACAGCAGTCACAATGTACACGTGTGTATACCCATGTGTTTACAATGTGGACTGCATACATTACACACATGTACATGCTTGTGCACCTATGCAGTGCATGCACAAGCACACACAGGGTACAATGCCATGCACATGTACGCAAATAAACACATGTACCTGTGTGCACTTGTGCATGCTCTCTCCTTCCCTCTCCTTCCTCTCTCTCTCCTCTTCCTTCTCCTCCTCCTCTCTCGCTGTCACTCCTCTCTCTCTCTCTCTCTCTCACACACACACACACACACACACACACACACAGACACACACATACTCACACACACACATACACATACACACACCCTCCCCCTCCCTGTGCCCACTTGTCTGAGATGCAGCAGAGAACTTTGAAGTGAGTGAAAGGGGGCTCTGAGCCCTGAAAACAGATGCTGAAGAATGATGGCACCCAAGGACGCCTGGGCGCTTTGTCCACATCAGGGAAGCTCTGCAGGCCATCCTCACTCAGAGCCAGCTCATTCATCTGACCTTCAGCTTAACTGCTTTCTGAGCCCCTAGAAAGAAGTGGGTTGAGATTGCTAAGAGCCTAGCATTCTGGAAGCACCAAGGCAGGTAAAGAGGCACCAGGTAAAGGCACAAAGCAGTGGGTGGCTTGAGGCCCATGAGTATTGTGGCCATCCCAGTTGTTCAATGTGGCTGGGCAAAACACTGACCTTGCAGGTGAGGAGCTTGGGCAGTCTAGACATGGCCCACTCATGCCACCACTGAGGAGATGGGGCAGTATGGGTAGGATGCCAGCCAAGCCACCACTGAGGATCTCAGGGCATCCATACACCAACATCACCAAGAGCACTAAGTGCCCCCATGACTTTGACTTTAACAACGGCCTCCATTTCACAAAGCAGGAGATGGCGGTTTTACAAAGCATACCATCCAAACTATTGGTTACTATGGGTTTTGGCCCTTGCAGCCAAAGGTTTCAGTTATCTGGAAAGAAGTTGGTCATTCAGCAGGGAAGCGCCCACATGTATGTGTAGCAGGAGGGTGGGCATCATCGTGCCTACAGTGATGGTGGCCTGACTGACTTTCCACCATCTCTGGGCAGGGTCTGGGAAGCCTCTCTCCCTGTAAAGCAGGCCCTTCCTTCTGCACCACCTGGGGATCCCTTCCTCCAGGAGCTAGAGCACATTTCTGAAAGGAACAAGGCAAGCTCCAGCATAGATCTCAGCTTCTCTGTGTGAGTTGGGGTCACAGGTCACTGACTGGAGCCATCAGAGCCCAGAAAGCTCCACAGAGTTCCCCAGGGACCTATCTTTGATAATACAGTGCAGGGTTTTTGGGGGTCTCCAGAGAGGTCCCTGTGTGTACTTGCTTAAGAAGAACAGGTCTGGAGGGATTTTGACATGGAATCTGGGCTGCAACTGCTGCAGTGGAGATCTTCAGGGACTTCTTCCTCTGGAAGCCTGAGAATAGCATTAGCAAACCAAGCCAGAAGTTCTGGGTTCAAGTCCTCTTCCCTTTGAGCCACTTCTCAGTGCCCAAGGTAATGAGAGGCTACAGAGAGTATACCTACTGCCTCCACGGAGAGACTGTCTTCAGCCAGGAGCCCCCAAAGTCTGAAATCCCAGGGGCAGCCCCTGTCTAGACCTTGTAAACAAGAAAATCTGGGAACTGGGACTCAAGGAAAGGAGGCCTTTCTCCACCAAGTCACAACTTAGCTGTTTTCATTCAAGACCATCAGAGAACATCTAGACCTTGATCTGTTGTCTGGAAGCCAGACAGCATCTCCTGAAAACTACCAGAGTTCAGCCTTTGGGACAAAGACAAGGACAGGCAAGACAGATGAGGACAGAGTGGGTGTAGACAGGGAGAGTGAGGAGGCTGAACCTCCGTGGAGGTCAGCATGCTGGGAAACAGACCTTCCAGAATCTGAGGATAACGAGGGTGCTTGGCCCACAGTCCCCTAACAGTGAGTGAGTGTGGATGTGAATGTACATGTCTAATCAACCACACCAGTCACATTTCAGTCATTAGATTTAAAACCGAATTTCATTTGTGAATTGTAAAACCATCCTTTCATTTTCACACAATCATTCAGTGACACCTGGAGTTCACAGAATCCCAGGTTTGAGATGAAGGTAAGGAGGGAGTGAGAAGACTGGCACCTGAGAATGCCTCCAAGGCAGGGCAGCGAGAGGAATGTCAAAAATCCACTCCCAACGAAACATATCCTTGTCAAATCTTGGCCTTGTGAGGGGTCAATGAACTCCTCAGACCTTCTGGAAAGTGGGGTCAGTCATATTCCTGTCCACCTCCCTCGAAGGGCCCTGTGGAGCAGTGATTTAGGAACTTCCGGCCCCATAGACACGGGAACTGGTCCCGCTCAGACCCTCTGGCATCATCCAGGCTCTTGCCACCACGTCACATTCCAACCACGTCCCACCTTCAACCTCTTCTCTTGCAGAAACTGGCTCTGAAGACCTGGAGATACTCCACCATGGCCTGGTTTTCCTGAGCTGTGTGAGTGTTGTCTATCCCCCTCCAATGCTGCCTGGCAGGGCTCCAGGGGGTCAGCTGAGCTCTGCGGGTGGGCATGTGCAGAAGCAGTCATGGGTGTTGGTGACTAACTGTGTAGCACTGGGTGCTCAGGAGAGGCCCCCAAGGTGAAACCCCTGTCCTCTCCCTCTCCCATCCTTGGCTCTGGGGCTTTGCCAAAATGGTATGTGCAAGGAATGAGGGTTCGATGAAAGTCTCTGCCTCTCTGTCTCTGTCTCTCTTTCTCTGTCTCTGTCTCTCATTCTCTGTCTCTGTCTCTCATTCTCTGTCTCTGTCTCTCTTTCTCTACCTCGATCTCTCATTCTCTGTCTTGGTCTCTCATTCTCTGTATCTGTCTCTCCCTTTGTCTTTGTCTCATTTGAAGTCATCCTTCTCCTTGAAAAGTCCAGTCCCTTGCCATGCACAAATGATTCCGTTCAGTCCCATCTTCTGTAGAATATTGATCTCTATCACCCCAACTTTCTTACTTAGGTTCAGTCTCTCCTTGATTCTTCCCTCCCCTTCTCCCATTTATATCTCCCTCCAGCATTAATCTGCTTGAACTGGTCAAAGGCACCTGAGTTGGGGGATGACAGCATATGGGAACTTCCCATAACTGGACCCATTACTCAGCCAACTTCCTCATTTTCCAGCCTCATGCTAGGTCCCGGAAGGGTTCATTTCTTTTGTGTTCCCCACACAGACATCCCTCCCTTCCACCCACCCCTCCAGTCTCTATATTCCTAAGTAATAACTAAATAATTCTTGGTACACCAAGCTTTCATTCCCATGAGAAACCCAAGAGCAGAACTACTGGACCAAAGATGAAAAGGGATGGGGAGCAGGAAGTGCCCACCAGAGATCAGCACCAAGGCAGCTTTCACACATGGGTCCAAAGAGTCTGTCTCACCAAATCAAGCCCAGTCAGCATCATGGTACCTCTTCCTCCTCACTCTCCAGGCACCAGCACCACTATAACAGCAGCATTCACCATAATCTCTCTGAAGGAAAGAACTGGGGACCATCTTCTCCCCCAAGACGCTCATGTTGTCCATGCCTCATGCTGCTTCCACTTCCATCCCTGGCCTCTCGCCCTCTGGGAACAGGTGGTCAGCATGACCAAGCCCACCACCATCATTGAGGTCAGTGGGGATACCATCACTGTCAAGACTCAGAGCACTTTCAACAACACTGAGATCTTCAAGTCGGGAGTAGAGTTTGATGAGACAACAGCTGAAGATAGGAAGGTCAAGTCTCTTGTCACACTGGACAGAGGCAAACTTGTCCATGTCCAGCAGTGGGACAGGCAAGAGGCCACACTCATTCGGGAGCTCCAGGATGGCAAGCTCATTTGGACACTAACCCACGTCTGTGCAGTGTGCTTTAGAACCTCCGAGAAGGAGGCAGCTCAAAGCCAGACCGCTGTTTGCTGTTACCTCCTCTGCCGATGGCTATCACTGAACTCACCATCAGATTGCCTCATTTCTGCATTTGTCCCCCTCCCCACTCCAGTGTTTTGTACCAATTGACTCTGATCAAGAAATCCTTCCAAAGTGGAAACCATGGTCCTGTCCTGGTCCTGGTTGAAGCCCATTCTGTAATTTTTTCAAACTGCCTCTGACGGCTGGTCCAAGCCAATAAAGCAGATCCCAGTCAGTCCTTCAAAAAAAAAAAAGACAGGTTGTGAGCTTGAACCTGGACCCAAGAGCAGGGCTCTGGTCTCATGAGGCATCATCTTTGTGAACTGATTGCCCCCAGACACCCACACCTCTGCACAGCCTGCTCCAGGAAGCCTTTTCTGATAGCCCCAGGGCCCCTTCGGTGCCTCTATGGACACGACTTCCCATTAGAATGTGAGGGGGTGAGCTGCTTCCCTTTGGTCCAGGGCCAGGCATCTGCAGCAGCCAGCACATCTAGCAGGAGGTGCTTAATAAACACTTGCCAGTTGATTGGTTGGACCCAATGGCCCCATTTCTGAATCCAAGAGTCGTCAGTTATTATCCTCCTAAAAAGAAGTTCCCAAACCATTTTGGTCTTGTACCTTGCTCAGTCGAGAGGCAGAGCAGCTGGTTTCCTCTCCTATGGCATCCACTCTTTACAGAGAGGCCATTACAGACACTGACTTGCCTCTCAGTCCGCTCTGCTCTGTTGGGTCATCTGAGGTCTTGTAACTTCTTGTCATAGGCTGGCAGCAAAATCCAGAAGCCAGTGGTTTGGAGATCCCAGGGGCTTTCGCAGTCAGATTCATCTGGAATCTAGGGCATCATTCTCATGTTTAACTCTAGATAGCTTCATGAGAGACCCACCTGGTCTTCGTAGTGTCAGGAGTGAATGCAGTCCACATTTATGAAGCACCTACTGTGTGCAGAGCTGTGTGTTAGGCACAGGATGGGGGGGGGTGAGTATATGTTTGGATGTGTCCATAATTCAGTCAGTGTTCAAAAGGATTCAGAGGGGAATGCTGCTGAGTCTCCAGAAACAGAGGCTACGTGCACCCGACTTGGATGCTGTTTCTGCATGCATTATCCATACACATGTCCTCTTCTATGTTTTTTTAAAGGGGTTAAAATATCCAGGCATAAAGAGCTTAGATCCGCATAAGCCTGGAGAAATACTTCTGATGGATCTGAATGAAGAAAACCCAGAGGCTGTGGTGCTGCCAATCCATGGGGATGGGCTGGACAGGGCTTCACTTAACCCACATGGGATCAGCACATTCACAGATGAAGGTAAAATGCCAGAGTTATTGGAGAAAGAGTGTCCTTAGGCATGTGGCCCCACATTTTCCTCAAAGCCTCAAGGCTGAACCCAAGCATAGCTGTAGTCTGGGCCTGAGACTCTCTATCACAGTCATAGGACAGAGTATGTATACACACGCATACATACATAGACACATTCATGCATATATACATGGAGATGCATGCTAGAGCACAGTTTCCATATTAGCTAGATGTTGCCTAATTAGACCTCAGAAGGATGCTTCAAGGCCCAGAAAGCCTTTTGAAAATAGAGATTTAATTGCGCAAATGTTTGTGACGTCTTTCCATATGGGGCTGTAGTCAAAATGAGACTGGATTTGGCATCAAGGGAGCTGAGTTTGAATCCCTTCCCTAATAATTGTGGGACCTTGGACCCATTAGATTCCCCCTTCTGGGGGGGAACCTTTGCTCTTCTAAAAAAGTCCAGGAGTTTGGACTTGCTAACCCCAAAGATCCCTGCCAGTTTGAACCTCTTGGGCCCTGGGGGTAGGCATGGACTGCCTACAAGGCTGCTGGACCATAACCATCTCCTAGAAGCTGCTTAGGAATGAGCTAGTGGAGCTCAGCTCAGAGGAAACAGTCCCCTCCATCACAAGGGGTTCCCAAGGGTGTGGGGGTGCCCTCCCCCAGCATCACCAACCCTATCCCCTCTGCCAGAGAAGTGCTCCCCCTGAATTTCTGGTCTCTTGACTCCCTTCTGTGAAAATTAATTATCTGAAATAACAAATTTCTGAGGCTTATTTTTGAGGGAAAACAATTTAATTATAAGGCTAACAAGTTACCATTAAATCAGGTCAACAAATTCCTCAGTAATTAGTGACAAAGAAGGGATTTACAGACTGATTTTTTATAACCGAAAAGAGAAATTTAAAAATCCAGAAGCTTTTGAACATAATTCAGTTGGACAAGAGAGATCATTTGCCTTGTTCACTTCTCCCAGGCAACATTTGGCTATCGAAGCAGAAGTCCTTGTCTCCAGGGGATGCCTTTGTAACCAGAAAGCTCACTGAGAAAGAAGAACTTGGGGTTTGGAGTGAATGGTCATCTGCCACCCTCCAGCAACCCAAGGCTCCATTATTTGCCTTAGACTTAACCTCTAGCTCAAGAGAGAAGGGGGCTCAGTCACTAAGACTGGAAAGGGGAAGTGAACCATTAGCCAACTCTGCCTTCTCCAGCTGCCTTTAAAAAGAGTCTTATAAACCTATGATTATTTGGGTCCTATGAAGATAAAATTATCACTACTACATGAGAATCTTCTCAATCTGTTCATTACATCCATAGGTAACCTAAGAGAAGATGTGTGTTGGCCTGGCTTAGCTGTTAGGACTAGCTTTTCCCAAAGAAGGCTACTTAACCCTACAATCAGACTAAAACTAAACCAGAGTAATGTCTATGAACGGACTGAAAGGCTGTGCTTGCCATGGGGAGCTGTGGGCCTTTCTTTAACCAGTGCCTCAGTTTCTCTGCCCCATTCATTCTCCTTGAGCCTCTATTCCCTGGGCGCCTTCCCTAACATGGGACTACAACTGTTCTGTCAAAGTGCTCCTTGGGACCCAAGCCTGCTGCCTCTTCTGTCCATATCCTCCTCGACTATCTAGGGCATTGTACCCAGCAGCCCTCTCTGCTCGCCCTCCTTCATCACCTTTTCTTCTCCTGGCCTCTAACAGCTCAATTCCCTTCTTTCACCTCATATTGGTGACTGAAGGCATGGTCCTATGTTCTCTCTTCCCCCACTGATCCTGGGATGGCTTCACCAGAATCACACCTCCAAGGATGCCTTCATGGCAGTAACTCCAAAGCCAACAAATCTTGCTTTCTCATGGATCCCTACTAGATACCTGCACTAGTCCATGGCACTACTATTCTCCCAGGACCCCAGGCTCCAAGCCTTGGTTTTCCAGCTTCTTGATCTCCAATCAGATTTGGACCTCCTAAGTGATCCCTTGTTCTTGCCCACTTGTCTTTTCTACCACCAGGGGCCCAATAAGACCGTTATGGAGGCAGCATGGCATTCACTATGGAGTCAGAGAACCCAGCTTTGCATCCTAGCCCCTCCCTGGGGGACCAGTGGACTCAGTTTCATCACCTGTCAAATGAGGGCCTGGACTAGACAGTTTGTAAAGCTACCACTCTGGTCACCTCTCACTTTCCTAGTTTTATGTAACACAGCACCTAGAAGGCTGGATGTGGAGTCAGGAAGATCTGGGTTCAAAGTTTGCCTCTGGCACTTAGCTGTGTAATGGGCAACTCCTAACATCTCTGAGACTCAGTTTCTTTGCCTGCAAAATGGGGATCAGAATGCCTGGAGTGTCCTTCCATATAATTGCTGTGAGGCTCAAATGAGACAAGGTACCACTCAAGACCTCGAAGGGACCAAAGACATTGTGGTAGTTTTCATGACTGTGCCCTCTCTCATCTACCCTGCTACCTGCTCTGTCCCAAGAACCATCCATGGCTGCCCATTTCCTGCCATATCAAATCTTGCCTGCTCTTCTTGCCTTTCAGGGCAGCCTCTCCCCCATCTAGACCCTGCCACACACACATAAACACACACAAGCACAATCCTCTGCTCCTCAAGAGCCCAGTCCACTGCACTTGTCTTCCACATGCCCAACAGCTCCTACTGTTCTCTGCCTAGTGCAGACTCCACCTAAGCAGATGTAGGCTCCTGTGGTGGAGGGTGGTCTCATTATCCCCCCAATCCCAGTGACTCTTCCTGAATCCCCAATCTCTTCATACTGCTGCATGGAGGTTCCAGGGCAGACAGAGACCAATGAGGGCTTTGGCATATTCCTGAGCAGGCTCTGATTCTACTGCTGGGGAGGCTTCTTGCTACCTTCACATAGCCTTGAGCCTCCAGGGACAAACAGTCCTATCCTGCTTTATCCCTTCCTGGGCATCAGGTCCAGCTATTTTCCCTCCTGGGGCCAGATGAGCCCCATGAGTCAGGACCGAAGCTGCCAGCTTCTGGACTGGGTTAATGCCTGGCTCTCTGTGCCTTCTCTCAGATAATACCGTTTACCTGCTTGTGGTGAATCACCCAAACTTCAGGACCACTGTGGAGCTGTTTCAGTTTCAAGAAGAAGAAAGATCCCTTTTGTATCTGAAAACAATACAACATGAACTGCTTCCCAAGTAGGGCCCCAAATGGGGACATGGTACCCCTTCCCCCACCCCTCTCCCTGGGCCTGATCTGGGGACTGCCTCCAATGTCTTGCTCCTTGGACCTGATGGCAGGGAGGGGGGATTTTCCTGAGGGGTCTTCCTAGGCATTTTTAACTTCGGGTCAGAGAAATGGATGGGGACAAGTGCCAGGAGGTATCCTTTCCCATGCCACCAGAAATCCTCCACTTCTCTTCCTCCCACAGTCATGAGAACACAATGAGATCAGGGCCCTGAGTATCTCTCCTGCAACATTTTTGGATGATGCTCTGTCCTTTGCTCCTTTGGATTATTCTGGCTAAGCTTCCCCAAAGCATCAGCCAATTCTCTATCCCCAACCCAATTATTCCCTCCACCTCATCATCTGAGTCTGATTCCATTCAGGTGCAGCCTTTATGCCAATTGAGGAGCCACCACCAGGCAAATGGGGAGAGTGGCATCCAAAAGGGCAGTAGCCTCTCATCTCTCCTTGGCTCTTCTTGATTGATGCTGCTGATGCAGTTGGCCCCCAGTTCTGCCAAAAGGTTCCAGGTCAAGCCTGAAATGTGACATCTGGATCCTCAGTAGGACTAGGGAAGGCACCTCCCTCATGGACCACACTTCTCCCCTATTTGGCTCCCACCAGACCACAGCAGCCCCTTATTGACAGCTCTGCACCAGGGGTGTGGCCCCCATTCTGACCCTCGAGGCACAAGAGTTGGCATTTCTTGGGGATGGAAATGCCCATGGCTACCCCTCAAGTGTGGTTTTTCATTATAGGGAAAATTCCATTCCTGACCAAGTATAAATGTGCTTTTCATTCTGGAATGTTCTGTCCCTGTGTCTACAATGCAGTGTGAACGATCTCGTTGCTGTGGGACGTGAGCATTTCTACGCCACCAATGACCACTATTTCTCAGATCCCTCCCTCTGGTCCTGGGAGCTGTACTTGGGTTTGAAATGGTCGAATGTGGTTTACTACAGCCCGAGTGAAGTGCGTGAGGTCGCCAGCGGTTTTGACTTTGCTAATGGCATCAACATTTCACCCGATGGGAAGTATGTGATCTCTTACAGAAGGCGCCCAAATTTCCAACCTCAGGTCTCTTTCTAGGAATTTTCCAGTCCTGGTGGGGTTAATGCCAGATGCCATTGGGCTGAAACCAGAGAAAGGACATAGCACAGACAAACATGTAGAGGGATCCAAACTGGAGTTATCACAGAACTGGTCTTTGGTGGCAGATGTTGAGACTAATAGCTGCAATGATAGCTAATATTTATATAGCTTGCTAAGGATGGAAAATCCTTTCCATCTATTACCCCGTACAAAGGCAGAGGTTAGGCAGTGCCTGCCCTCAGAAAGCTTACAATATCACCCTGATAGGGAGCAGTGGGCAGGGAGCCATGGGGCAGGCAGTATGCTGGCAGTGTTATAAATGGGATGGCAGGTCTCAGGACAAAAGGTAGAAAGTTGGGACGGAGCAGAGAGGAAGAACATCTCACCTCCCACCAGGCACAGTCCCTCATGGTCCAGGCTGGAGGGTGGAACGGCAATGGAAATGTGGGTGAGTAGGCAAGAAGGTGAAGACATTGGCAGAAGCCATAAAAAAAGCACCCTTGGACTGAGGTGCAGTGAGACCAAACACATTTTCTGAAAAGAAATGAGTCCTTTCTCAATGAATGGCATGTGGAGGGGGTCGCGGGGGTGGCTTGTTCTTCACAAGGAAAGGCCTGGTTTTGTGAAGACTGTTCCCTCACTTGCACATCCTTTATCTGGGGCTTTTGAAAGTCAGTCTTTCTTCTCTTAAAGGTACCTTTATGTGGCTGAACTGCTGGGTCATAAGATTCATGTCTTTGAAAAACTTGCTGATGGTAACCTCATAGCACTGAAGGTAAGATGCATTTTCTTACCAAGGCAGCAAAGAGAGGAAACATCTCTGGGACTGAGCATGTCAAGGGTCTGCCTCCCTGAAAGAAGTGGAAGCCCACTGATGACTAGTCTTGATGTAGGAATCCAGGGAAGAGGGGAACAAAGCTTGGTCAACCTGGATCCTTCCCCAAAATGTAGGCCCCTGAAGGAATTCAACAATGGGAAAGGGGAGACAGCATGATGAAGGGATGATCCAGGGTGAGAAGGTCCTAAAGGAAGATAGATGATGCAGAGTAACAAGCTGAGACAACAGGGCCAATATCACGGCAGCATAGCCAAGAAAGAGGGAAGCAAAGTCAAGGAGCCCATGAATAGATCCAGAAAACCCCTCCAGCATTTGGGGTCATTCCCTTGGAAGAAACTCCCACTTTCATATGAATTCCACTCTGTCATTCCACAAGTTGTGGAGGGGGAAATATCCAAAGGCAGGAAAGTGCAGACAGGGATATGCTTTCTACTCAGAGACATAGCTAGAGAAGACCGACCAGTACTTCATTTCTCTCTGAATTTGCTCCCTTGCTCTATTTTTAAAGTATGATTTTAAGAACTCCTACAATCATAACTATTGCTGAGTTCCAGGGGCCTCTCCCTTTTCCTAAGGAGTCTCCTCTGTTCTGGACCCCTGCACGTGATAGGGCCAGTCTTCCATCAGAAGGGGTAAGCTCCTCCCCTCTTCTCACTCTTGGGCTTTCCCATTCCCTGCCTCCCCCACCACAATGCCTGGTGGAAGATTTACTCATAGCCTGAGTTATCATAATCTCTAGGGTCTCCCCATAGGGGAAGTAGAACTCAGTGTACACCAGAAACCAGATATCAGACAACTATTTCTTTCCTATACACAATGGAAATGCCAGAAGACGCAGATAACTCCTAATGTGTATTGACAGAATGACTGACCATTCACTTTATTATCATGACTACAATCTCACCTCCGTGGAATATAAAGCAGTTTGTCCATTTCACTTCGGTCCTGCACTGTCCAAACAAACCCTAGTTTGTAACTTCTGAGAGTGGTCCTTTTCTCTGATGGAGAAACTCCCCCCACTTCCAGTTAGTTCCATCTGATGGGCTCAGGGCCTCCTGAACTCTCCAGGTCACCTCTAAGACTCAGGACAGATAACACAACACAGGGTCCCAGGCACAAGCTCTGCTAGTTGAGTCCATGCTCCTCATGGAAGTAGGATGCATCTCCCCATCTCCTCACCATGAACCTAGTTAATGATGGGCAGTGCTCTTTCCACATGGGGTAGTCAGTAGGAGAGAGGGAGTCAGAAGCAGTCTTTCCTTTCTAACTGTCATGGCACCGTATGTACTTGCTATTGTCCTGATCCAGGGCAGGGACCAAGGGGCTGTTCAGGATTACTGTGTCTCACCCAAATGCCAAGTCCTTTTGGGACTGAGTCACCACGTGGTAAATAGCAGCTGCCAGGGCATCTCAAAGAATTTTAGCACACGTGATCCTGCTGGATCTTCTTCAGTTCTCCCAAAATCTAGAATGAGATGGGGATGTTTCATGGATTCAAAGCTCACTATAACTTAGCAAAGTGAGATGGCAAGAGAGAAAGCTCTGGTCATCTTGGGCTACGTTCAGAGGATTGCTTTCTTCACAGGGCCACACCTCCTTGAGACAGCTCCCTGTCTTTAGGCAGGTCAGCACCTTCACCTTGGACAGCTCCTGCAGCACTGGGAGTGGCATTTGGCATGAATGCAATAGAGGCTCCAGGGCTGCCACTCAGGGGGTGGGCATCCTGCCATCCTCATCAGACCTCATCTGCAGTTTAACATTCAGTTGGGGGTGGCACATTTTAGGAAGGATAATGATGACCTTGGGCATGTCCAGAGGATGATAACCAGGGTGGTGAAGGACCTTGAGCCCATGACCAGCCTGGGATTGAGGTACTGGGCATTGTTAGCCTGGAGATCAGGAGATTCAGGGGAAGTGTAACAACCACCTTACAGAAGCCATAATGTGGAGGAGAGACAATAGTCCAGGCTGGGGCAGAATTAGGAGCCGTGGAAGAAGTGGCCAAGAGGCCCAATTGCAGGCTTTCTCAGGCCTGGATTATTCCTCAATGTGTGGCTCCTGGGGAGCTTTGGCAAGGAGACTCAGTAATGGGTATGATTAAAGCATTTCTTAATGTTTGGCACAGTCAGCCGCCATGGTCATCAGAGAATCAGTCAGTCGGGCACCACCTTCTGGCAGAAGCTGGCACAGGTTCACAAGCAGTCAGAACCCATTAGTGAATCCAACTGTGAAGAAAGAAGACATGAGCCTCTGGGCAGAAAAAGAAGGGCCTCCTGCAGCCTTGAAGGAATCCAGAGAGGCATTGGGGAGGGACCCTAAGAGACAGAGGCCAGGAAGGACTGAATTTCTGGCCTGGGGGATGAACTGGGTTGGGTCATGGAGTGTCCTTTGTGAATAAGCACCTTGGGTCAGAGCTTCCTGGTCCTCACTGGAGGTTGTTCCCCAACACTTCCTTGTGCGCACGCCCAGGAAACATGCACATGGGCCATCAGATCCCCTCCATTTGGGGTTTATTCCTCAGAACAGGGCATGGCTGGCTTTTACAGGTGATTTAATCAATTGGACCACTCTTCCTCCCCTCCCTGTCCCCTCTCCCTACCTCCTCTTTCCTTTCCGGAAGAGGATCTGACTGGAGCATTACCTGCCTGCTGGGTCAAGCTTTCTCCCAGGTCCTTCACCACTCATTCTCTAACTCTGGGAAATTTTATCCACCATAGAAAAGCATTATGGAGGATGCCAATGAGTTTCTATTACTGCAATGTGCTTCTGGAACCAATGGCATTGGGTCCCAGGTGCTGCTGCTTTCTGCTGCTTCTCACATTGTTTTGTTGTCTCCCTTCTCTCCGTGTGTGTCTATGTGTCTGTCTGTCTGTCTCCTGAAATTTCTGAAGGCCCTTACTTTTGACACCCTGGTGGATAACTTGTCTGTGGATCCCACCACAGGGGACGTGTGGGTTGGATGCCATCCCAATGGCATGAAAATTTTCTTCTATGACCCAGAGAATCCTCCTCCATCAGAGGTGAGTTTTGTGAAGAAACTGAAACATTTTCTTTCTTCTTGCCTATAATGTTTCCACTGGAAAACATACCCTTTAACTTAGCAGAAATGTTATTTTAAAGAGACATTTCAACTGCAAAGATGTTATTTAAAAAAAAAAACAGCAACTCTTACATTTTACTATGACTTGATCTGTCTCTTATTTTGTGGGGAATCCCAATCAAGCCTGACTGGGCCAATCTGGCTTCCCAAGCAGAGAAGTGGGACCTTCCCTCTCACCAGCCCTGAGGCAGAGCTGACTTTTCTTTAGAGACTTGCTGGTTAATATTAAGAATGATAGTTTACATTTAGTGTGTGACCAAACACTTCAGAGACTTTATGTCATTTAAAGGCAGTGAATAGAACGCTGGGTTTGGAGTGAGGAAGACCCAAGTTCAAATTCAGCCTCCCACACTTTCTAGATGTGTGATCCCCAGCAAATCACTTTACCTTGTCTGCCTCAGTTTCCTCAATTGTGAAAGAGGCATAATAACAGCATCAATCTCTCAGGGCTGTTGTGAGACTCCTATGAGATAATATTTGTAAAGCACTTAGACACTGTCTGGCATGCAGTCAGTGCTTAATAAATGCTTTTCCTCTTGTTTCCTCTTGTATAAGACCCTTGTGCTCCAGCTCTCATCTCAGTTAAAGTAGTGACAATGTGGGTAGAGAGAGTGGGAAGAGAAAAAGATGGGAGGGAGAGAGAGGGGATGAGGGAATCTGCTCACCATCTGTGGCTGGCTCCTCTTATTTTCTGTTTTTCTTAATCGTTGTTAGGATTTGTTCTGTCTAGGACCCCGCTGGCTAACTGAGGTCTGAGCACATTTAGAAGAGCCATGCCTTAGCTAAAGGACCAGTCTCTTAAACACGGGAGGTGTGTTAGGGATGCCCCAGTCGTCCCTCCTCTTCCTTAGGGCAGACGTCTGAGCAGGGTTGAGAGTTCATCCCAATCTGAGGAGCCTGAGAAGTCATCTGGGCCAATGGTCTGGTTTTACACATGAGGAAACTGAGGCATCGAGCGAGAAGTCACTGGTGCTAGGTAGCAGTGGAGCCCAGGAGAACGCTTGTTTACTCAGCAAGTCTGGGCCTGTCTCCAGCACCAGGTGGGGTCCCCGGTCATTGTCTGAGAGGCTGGAGACCCGGAGCTCCTGCTTCTCGGTGCCTGGGGCTAGGGCAGGGACGAACCCAGCAGCTTGGGAGCTGCAGTGGGTGAGGCTACGGGGGCCCTTCACTGAGAAGCAGATGGGTTTCCCGGCGTCAGCCTTGGGCCTGCCAGGGACCACAAGGACCCCGGCCAGGGCCTCGCTCGGGGGTGGAAGACTGTGACCTCATTTCTCCTCTGCCGCAGGTGCTCCGCATCCAGAACATTCTCTCCTCCGAGCCCGTGGTGACCCAGGTGTACGCCGAAGGAGGCTCCGTCCTGCAGGGCAGCACTGTGGCCTCGGTTTTCCAAGGGAAGCTGCTGATCGGCACGGTCTTCCACCGGGCTCTGTACTGCGAGCTCTAGGCATGCCCTACCTGCGCCTAGGCCCAAGTAACCGGGTCTTTGAGAGCCAGGGCCGTGGAGGGGAATTCATCCCAGCAATAAAAGGAGTGTGCCCCCGAAGTGTGGAGAGTGTGATGTGGGGGTTAAAAGCCCGGGACCTGGGGCGACCGCTCTGTTTGGAGCCCTCTGGAAGGGGCCTCGAGGGCGTCCTAAGGAGCCGGGGCCTCGGCCAGCAGTCCTAGCTGCTGGTGTCAAACCCAGATCTGCAGCTTCGCCTCTTCTGGCTCTTCCCTCTGGGGCCCTCAGCCCTCCCCAGGGGAGAGCCTGTCAAAGGAGGCGGCAAAAATCGCGCCTCAGCTTCTCTTTTCCAACCTAAATAACCCTCCACCTTCCATCCTCCATCCCTCCACCCTCCATCCTCCACCCCTCCATCCCTCCACTCCACAGTCCGTCTATCCTCCATCCCTCCACCCTTCTGGCCCTCCACCCCTCTGTCCCTCTGCTCATTCTTTGAGGCTGTGGCTTCTGTTCCTGGCTGGTTAGCCTCCTCTGGTCAGGCATGCCCCCCTTGTCAATGTCATACTAAAATGCAGTGCCCAGAACTGACTTCAGTCTTCTGAAATGTGGTCCGAGCAGGGAAGGGAGCAGCTCTGTCACATCCCACCTGCTGGACAGTGCCCCACTCCCACTACAGCTTCAAATTGAGAGCACTTTCTGGGATGCTGAGTCTCGGGGACTCCAGTCTCCCAATGGTCTTTAAGCATAGAATTTCCCAGGTGGGAAAGTCTCAGTCAGTTGGCTGGAATGGAAGGGGGAAGGAGAGGGATAGGATACAGATTAGAGGGAGAAGGAGCGGGGGAGGGGAGGAAGGACAAGAGAAGAGAGAAAGGAGAGGAGAGGAGAGAAGAGAAGAGGAGAGGGGAGAGAATGTTTGGCTCAAGAAAATGTTACTTATATAATTAAACTTCAGAAAAAATGGAGCACAATATTCCCAGGCTTGGCAGGGGTTCCATACCCCCCTTCCCTCATTTTCCTTCCCTTCTCCCAGTATCTTTACTGCTCCCCTCTGCTATCCCTCACAGTCCATTTTCCAGATCTCATCCATCTCCCAAGCAGCCTTTGGGTGCTTTGGAGACACTAGCTGCCAGCTCCACCCCCACCCCCACATTACCCACAAGGCACAATAGAGCAGTGCCAAAGCAGCCAGTAGGAGCTGTAAACAGTATTTTCACCATTCTCAGCCCTCCATGTGCTAGGAGGCAGCTCCCAAGCCTGTCCAGGGTAGGCTCCAGAACACCTGGCTTCACCGGCACGTATCTTGTTCTTCCCTGCCTTTCTGGGCCTCGTATGCAGCCTCTGGAATAGTTGGGGCTAAGGCCAGCCTGATGATGACCCTCTGGCCTGGCCTGGCTGAGTCTCTGACCCCCAGCACTTCAAGCATTCATTAAACTCCAGATGCTGGACTAGACACTAGGGAAAGATGGTTGTGAACCAGTTCCTGTCTGCAAGATGACACTGTCTTGGAGGGGACCATGTATCCATATAGGTTCATCCAAAGTAAATACAAGATCATGGCCATCCTGGGATGTGTGATGGGCCTCCTGTGTGTCAGGCACTGAGCTAGGCACGAAGGGTGGGGATTGGGAGTCAGGCCTCATTCAAACGGGAGATACAAGGCAGATATTTCACTGGGGAGAGAAAAGGTTTTCTCCAGCATGGCCTTCCCACACGGACTCTAAAGCCTGGCTTTAGAATCAGGAAGACCAGTTTGAATCTCCATTCTGACACAGATGAGCTGTGCTGCCCTGAACCAATCAGTGCCTTTTAAGCACTTGCTTCCCCATCTCTGCATCTCCAGATTCCAGACCCGTGGTGACTGACACAAGCTTGCTGATTGGCTGATAAGCCTGTCCAGGATCCCAGGTCCCATCCACACCACAATGACATCTCCATAGCCCCTTTGGACTCCAGTTCCTATTGAATACAAATGTTTTGGAAATTCTTCTTGCCATTGATTTTTACTATCTCCTCCAAGGATTGTCTGGAGGCATGCTGGGAGGAGACTGCTCTCCTCAAGGGACTCTCCTACCTGCCCACTCCCAGCCCCAATCAACCTCCTTCCCCACTAAACCAGGGATTATCCACCTGGCTGTGACCTGAAAGCTATTCCCTGGCTTTTTAAGTGGGTGTGGGAACAGGGCTCCAGGGTAATGCAATCCTAGGGGGGGAACTAAATTTCCTCATTCACAAACAGGTATGTGGCACAACTGCACACTTTAGGAATTGTTATTAATGTGGGCCAGGCCAAGGCCCCAGGAGGCTGAGCTCTTAAAATAAGGAAGTTGTCCATCCCTAATGGGACTTGAGTGGTAAGTGATTCGTGGCCCAGCCAAGTATCCATAGAACAGCCTGGCACCTGAAAAAATGGGCAAGAGACCAGAAGAGGCAGGTCCTGTCCATTCTAAGCAGAGCTGGAGGTGGCCCAACTCTTTCTCAGTCTCCCATCTCTGCTAAACACTAGTCCTCTCCTGATAACAGATGATCTGAGAAAGTCCAAACTTGACCCTTCTCTTTGGGAGGACCCTGGGAACCTCTTGGGCTGTCTGTTCTAACCCGCCTATTTTACAGTTTAGGGTAGAAAGGTCCACACAGTCATTGTACAGACAGGATTAGAACCCTTGCTTCTTTCCACCATGCTGTGTGGCCTTATATGGAGCCCTAACTTTTAGAAAGGGCCTTTCCACCCTGGAGTCTCCTCTTGCTGCTCGAGGTTCACTGGGAAAAACAAGCACACCTGCCAAGTTGCCTTGATGAGCTGAGTGCAGCTGGGGGAGGGGGTTCAGGCCCCAGCTAGAGGGTTCACTTGCCTGGGTTCTATCAGGTCTGACATGTTTAATATTGAGAAGCTTCCCTCCCTCCCTCAGTGAAGGAAATGACAAAGTCTTCCAGTGTCTTTGCCAAGAAAACCCCATGGACAGTACTAAGATGATAAAAGACATGACATGCAAAGGTGAGCCTCTCAGGTCAGAAGGTGTCCAACACCCCACCGCGAAAGAGCAAAGGACAAGTACAGGTAGCTCTAGTACTAATGAAGTGTCTGGGCCAAAGCTGAAAGAAGCTCAGCTGTGGGTGTGTCTGATGACAAAAGCAAAGTCGGATGCCATACAGATCAATGATGCACAGGAGCCTGGAATGTAAGATCTTTGAACCAAGGTCAGCTGGATGTAGTCAAACAAGACAAGGAAAGATTAAACAATAGCTTAGGTGTTAGTGAAGTTAAATGGATGGGAATGGGTGAGGTTAATTCAAGTGATCACTACTACATCTACTACTGTGGCAAGAATCCCTTAGAGGAAATGGAGGAGTCTTCAGTAAGTAAAAGACTGAGAAAGGCAGTACTGAGAAATGATCTCAAAAATGACCCAATGATGTCTGTTCAAATCCAAGGCAAACTGTTCAACATCACAGTAATACAAGTCTAT
>CM053770.1:403304-436895 GCA_028658325.1 Potorous gilbertii | reverse complement strand
GTCTCTGTAGCCAGAAGAGGCCATCGATTCCAGCCCTGCCCAGGCCCTGCCTGGCTCTCTACCATGTCCTCAGGTGCTCCAGGCCAGGAGGGAGGCCTGGGAGAGTCCCTGACCCAAGCTTCCTCAGGGAAAAGAGGCCCCCACACCTCCAGGGTCCTTTCTGTTTCTCTTCCACATGAGGAATGCCTCCCAGAGCTGGAGATGGAGAGCACACACAGTTACTGCAGGAAGCCCCAGGCTGAGGGGGCCGAGGCAGGTGCCTGGCCCCGGCTCCAGCTTCACTGCTCACTGGCGCCTTCAGGTGGCTCTGGGGACATGGGCTCGGCCCTCCGGCCTTTCCGCTGCTGCTCCTTCCTCCGCAGCTTCTCCATCTTTTCCTGGGCTTTGCGGGCCTTGTCCAGGGCCGCCTTCATGTCCTTCAGCTGCTTCTTGATGAGGGCTCGGTCCTGGGATGAAGTCACCCCGAGGGCCTGGTAAGGGGACAGAGAGGCAGTCTGTCAGACCTGGCCTCAAGGAGCCTGAGGCCATGACCTCCTTTTGCCCCCATGTGGAGCTGGCCAGCACCAACCCAGCGGGCTCCCCCAGATCTTGGCCAGCCTCCCCCGAGGGCTCCACACTCTCTCATCGAATCCTCCCAACAGTGAGCTGCTGTGCTTGCTCGGGGCCTGGGGCCTAGGGGTGATCTGGCCCATCCCAGCTCCCACAGTCCCTCAGCGGCTCCAACCCGCAGAGCAGAGGCATTGTTACCAGATAACCAGGCACCTTAAGTGCAGGGCGATGGGCAGGTGCCACATCCTCCTCTGAATGGAGGATGGAGTCCCACCTCCCACCTCCTCCCCGCACCTTCCTCCATATGGGGCAGAGGCCACCTTCCCTTTGCCTCGGTCCCCTCTCCAGCACACAAGCCTTCCCCACATCCCCTCATTGGATCAGGAGCTTCCTGAGGGCAGGGAGGGCATTCCCAGCACTCGGCCCAGAGCCTGGCACATAGAGGACTGCATATCTTCACAAGTTTGCTCCTGAAATGAGCAGGGGCCACAGAGGTTGTGAAACAGGTACATCAGAAGCATCTCAGGTCAGAAGGCCTGGTCCCTGGCTCCTGTGGCTCTCCCACTCAGCTCCGACCCTCCAGACTGTCAGAGAGCAGGGATGCAAACCTACAGGGCCTAAGTGTGGTCTCCAGAGAGGACAGATGGGGTGGGGGGCATGCAGGCAGGAGGACCAGCTGCCTGGGCCCTAGGGGTCCCACTGAAATGAAGTGGAGAAGTAGAAACGAGAGTCCAGAGGCTCATGGGAAAGCACCCAGGACAGTGGGATGGCTGGTACTGGTCAGGGATGAGAGGCTGGTGAGACCATGGGGAGGATTCGAACCTATGACCTGTCTTGGCAGCCCCTCCTTACCTTCAGCTTAGTGCCATCCAGTTTCAGAAGCTGCTCCCCACTGACACTCTGGGCGCTGAACTCGGCCACATACTGCTCCATGTTCAGGCTCCGAAGCCACTGGGACACCTGCTGCACACCCCATTCCCGGATGGTCCGGCCCTGGCCCTGGTTATGCTTGGGAGACTGCCCGTCATCAAGAATCTGGGAACAAAGCAAGTGGTCAGAGGGCCCCAGGGGGTCTAGGCTGGGCTCCTGGACGGAGGACGAGCAGTGCCTGGGTGGGCAGAGGAGACCACCTCCCCCCATCACCATCTGCCTCTCCACACTGGACAGTAAGAGGTGCACCTAGGACCTCTTCCGGGGCATCCAAGAGGGGACACCCTGAACTCTGAAGATAACAGAAACCCCTAAATCTACTTGGGAAATGCTCCTCAAGGGGTAACTAAAAGGGAAAAGAGAGGCTGGAGCTTTTCTTTCTAAAACAGCCAAAGTGAAAGGAATGTTGGTGGGAAATGGGTCAGAGTAGGACAGAGACCTGCATCAACTGGAAAAACATGAAGAGGAGGGTGGGAAAAGGTGGGAGAGGAGGCTGCCAGGAGCAGAGGTGGGGGAGCAGACATAGGGGAAGGTGGAGGCAGAAAGTGGAGGCTGCCAGGAGCAGAGGTGGAGGAGCAGACATAGGGGAAGGTGGAAGCAGAAAGTGGAGGCTGCCAGGAACAGAGGTGGGGGAACAGACATAGGGGAAGGTAGAGGCAGAAAGTGGAGGCTGCCAGAAGCAGAGGTGGGGGAGCAGACATAGGGAAAGGTGGAGGCAGAAAGTGGAGGCTGCCAGGAGCAGAGGTAGGAACAGATATCCAATAGGGCTTGTACTGGGGACAGAGTGAGGGTGGAGACCCAACAGGAGGATAGAGAAGATGGGTTTGGAGCCACTCTGACCCACCAAGACAAAGTTCTTGAGGATTCTACACCTGCCACTTTCTAATGAGGGCAGGAAATGCCCTCCTGCTCCACCCCACAGCCCAGAGCGCTCACCTCATCATCGATCATATCCAGGCTCTGAGTGCGAGCATTTAGGGAAGGAAAAAAGAATGTTCAGAATAGGCTTGCAGTCACTCTGCACACATGCAGGCTGGGGGGGGGGGCAACCTTCTTCCTCCACCCCCCAAACCCACATCAGGAGCTGGGGCTGGACTCAGGAGGCCGCATGCACTCACCTCATCCGAGGACAGGACCAAGGATCTCGAAAGCCCTGGTGCTTTGGGGTCAGGGCCAAGGCCGCTGAGGTCGGCAGAGCTTGTGCTGCTGGGGCTGAAATCATCGGGGAGGGGGCAATTCTGCAGGAATGAAGGAAAGGGAAAGTCAGGAGCCTGGGAGGCAAGGGGTAGGTCAGCAACCCCTCAGGAGCCACCTTGCCAGCATGCCCCAGAGGGTGGGCATCCCCTCTCCTGAGAGGTGCCCAGCCTGGCCTAAGGACTTGGGAGCATGCCAAGCTGCTGAGCCACACCTCAGAACAGCACAAGTTGCCCTGTGGATCGCAGAGGTGTGCCCCTGGGGCCAAGACCATCACAGGATGGAGGTGCCACCTGCCCCAGTGCTCCCAAGGCAGGGAATCAGGGATGGCTGGTCTCAGCATAAGAGAGAGGGTCCAGCAGCATCTGGGGCCTGGAAGTCTAACTGACCTCCAAGGCCTGGCCCTATCCTGGGCCCATTCCACCTCTTGAAGGAAGCCCAGGTGGGTTCTGGTCTGCCCTGAGGCACAGAAAATGGGTTGCTTCCCATTCAGAAATGGGCTTATCTGCCTTGTGAACCCCTGAGGAGGAGCTGGGTCTAAGCAACCAGACCACAAACTCTGTTCTCCCCTGAAACACTCAGTAGCCCCAGCTCCAACCTGTCTTCAGCTCTGAGCTGAAGTCAAAGAAAAAGTCCCCAGGAAGAGATCTGGGGGAGGAGGGATGACCCTTAGTCACTTCCTTGCTGGCTCAGTCCCCAGAGTTTCCTGATGACTCAGAGTTGGCTCAGGGTCTTCTCTGGGAAACCACCCCATGTGCCTGCCCACACAGTAAAGGAGCATCAGCCTGGACCCCCCCATAGCCTCCCATTGCTCTCTGGACCTACTGATGTCATTTAGACCAAGACCCAACCCCAAACACGCCATCCTCCCTCGCTCACCCTAGCCTGCTTTTCATCATTCTATGCTACCTATAAGCCCCTGGTTTTGTGCCCCTCTATCCCTGCTGGGACCTTTCCACCCTCCCCCACCAGACTGTCTTCCCTGGGCTGCTGAGAATGCCTGGAGCCCCAAGGACATCTGTCTCAGGTGGTAATGAGCCTGCACTGATTTCACCTGTGAAACTAGCCCAGACCATCAGTTCCTCAGCTACTGGCTTGGATTAAGCCTCCAGCCCTCAGCCATCGACACCCTCTTCTCCCACCTTCCCTTGGGATGCCAGCTCTGTGCCCCATCAGGACTTCCCGGAAGTCAACCAACAAGACAGGTCAGTCATCTTGAAAAACACTTCTCTTCACCTTTCCTTTGAATTTGGAAATCGGCCCTACTCTCCTCCCATCCCAACTCTCTCCCTCTCTTCAACACTAAGCTTCTTGAGGAGGTGGGCAACAGCCAAAGCCTGGCACTGTGCGGCTTCATGGCTGGGATAAAGGCCGGGTCCCCCTGGACCTCTTCAGCTTTTCTCTCATGATGCTTTCCCACCTGTCCCTCCCCTCTCACCACCAGCTGCCAGGCCTTGGGCATCCCACCTTGCCAACACCCCCACATCTGCGATCCCAAATCAATCACTGTTCCAGGGTTCTGTCTCCCTCAGACCCACCTGACCCCTTAAGGCACTGCTCTGCCTGGCACGCAATGCCCTCCTATGGCAGGCCAGCATTTCACCAGGCTTTGGGCCCTCCCTCATCTCACCTGTTCCAGCCCAAAAGACCCTAAATCTGGCCTCACTCTCAAGCCTCCCTGCCTCTCCTTGCCTCCTCTCCCCTTCTACCAGCCCCAGGTGCCAGGGGTGGGGCCCAGGGTGGCTTGGTTGCTGCAGGCCTCTTATTCAGATTCATGGTCTGGGTCTTTCTGCACACTCTGTGACCTCTCCGTGAGGGGCCAGGGTTCTGTGAAAGTGAGAAACCACAAGGTGGTAAAGGTTCAAGGAAAGGGAAGAGGTGAAGGGTCAAATAGTCCCTGAAAGCCAGGCTACACATTCTGCCCTAGGTTTCAAAGGACATGGTCCAGACATGTCACATGACTTTGCTCTGTGCAAATAACTTCGAAGAGGCCCCTTCCCCCAGGTCTCCCCTGGGGCCCCTAGAGGCAGCTGCTGCACCCTTAAGAGAGATAAGCCTACTATGCACTGGGCCCTGCAAGGGAAGTGATCCCCAATCGCTTCCCTGGGGCTGTCAGTGGTCCAATGTGTGACAAGCCCAGGGGACCCTGGAGAACAAGGCAGGGCAGTGTGAAAGGACTAGAAGGGGGGAGGGGAAGGAAAGAGGGAGGGAGGAGGGAAGGAGTGAGTGAGGGGAGGTGAAGAGAATGGGGGGGAAGGGAGAGGGGAAGGAAAAGGAGAGGGAGGAGGGGAGGGAGAGTGAGGGGAGGTGAAGGGAATGGAGGGGAAGGAAATGGAGGGAGGGGCAGGGGAGGAAAGGAGGCCTTTCCCACACCACCAGTCCTGGGCATCACCAGCCGGGCAGCCACACCAAACTGAAAAGGAGAAGGCGGGGTTCTAGCCTGGCTTTTCGGTGCCCAAGTTTTCTACCTTGGACCCTTTTTTATGGGAGCTGGGCTGCCCAGGAGGAGGCTCAGGGGCAGGGGCAGGTGCTGGCTGGTTTCGGGAGCCGTGGGGTCCTTTCCTGCGGGCACTAAACCATGGGAAGGGAGCGTGAGTTGGCCGAGCAGGCGGCTGCACTCCCGGAGGCGCCTCAGGCTCCACATGCTGCAGCCTGTCTTTGAAGACCCTGTTTGTGAAAAAAAGGGGGTTAGGCGCTGCAGGGGGAGCGGTCCCTGCACGTCTGGCCTCACCCCTCCCAGCATAGAGCCAGTTCAGGTCTCTCAGTCCAATCTCTGCACCACAGCACTGAACCACCTGGCCTCCATGCTACAGTGTGGCCAGAACGCAGGGTTCTGGATAGAAAACCAGACTGAGCTTTTGGAAATGTGGTAGGCTGAGTAACCTAGGCTGGGGGAGCAGGGACCCGAGGTGGGGCTGCTCCCTCTGGGCCAGGTTTGACAAGAGAGCAGAGAGCAGGCCTCTCTACCTCTATAAAACTCAGAGAGGAGTGCTGGGGGAAGGGAGGGGTCAGGGAAGGAAGGGGTGGAGGGGAGGGATTCAGGCTTTTCTCCCATGACCTGGAGCTTTCTTTGGGGGTTTTTTGTTCATTTGGGGCACTGATGTGGACTGCTGCATGCCCGGCCCACAGCCACGCAGCTCCCAAATGACTGAGGCTGCATTTGAACCCAGGTCTTCCTGCCACTCCCCAGGGCTCCAGGCACTGCACCAACTAGACAGAGGTCATTATTAGGGCAGGTACATGAGATCCACTAAAACTCCCAGATCTTTTTCAGATGAGCTGGCTGACTAGTCTTTGTCATCTGGACCTTATAAAGGTGTGGAGCTTTATGCTTATCCCTAACTCTCCACCCTAACTGGTTTGCCCCTGGGATCCAACACATGTTACCTCACAACTCTGTGGTCTCACGGGGAGGGGGAAAAAGAGGAGGGTTGCCAATCAGTCAACAACTGGTGGAAGCTTACAACATGCCCAGGTGTGTTCTTGGGTCCCTGCCCTCCCCGGGAGAGAATGGTGTCTCCCACCCCGACACCAAGAAGATGCCATGTATGGAGTCAGAATCAGGTGCCTTCCAAGGGATCATGGTCCCCCATCTTGCCACATCTGGCTTGTGAGCACAGCACCCCAGAATGTGTTAGACTGCCCAAGTCCATCGGTAGGCACTAAGTGGGCTCTACATACCGGTCCATGCTGAGGGGTGCTCCCTAGGAGCCTGAACAGAAAACAATCCCCCCCGCATATTCACATGAGCACCCCAGGGACCTCCACTGCCTGAGGTCTGACCGCAGCTCCCCTTTCCAAGTGCTCACAAATCAGCCCTCATCACTTTGCCAGGATGAAGGGTAAATGCAATGGCCATCATTTACACTCTGCTCTCCCCTTTCAGAAATCGGGATGCCATCTGATGCCTTTGCTTGTTTTCCAAGAGATTCCAATGTCACCTGAAGCATCTCGGTCATGCAGTGCTCCAATGACCAATCAGGCCACCCATGGGGTCTGGGGACCAGAATGCACTGAGAAGATGGAGCTACATCTGGCTGCACCTACGCCACCTTCTCACCTACGCCCAAGACACTCACCCCAGTGCCTGGGTCTCTGCCACTGAAGAGGAAGCAGAAGAGCCCTCTGCTTTCTGCTGTTCTTAAACCTGCCTCCAGAGGGCTTCTCGTCCTCCTCAGGTGTCACCAAGGCCCCAGGATCTTCATCCCTTTCCTGCCTCAGAGCTGTCCTTTCAGGCTCCACCCCTTCCTTTCCTTCCCATTGGGCCCCCCAGCCCTGCCACACCTTCCTCCAGCCATCACTTCCCTGGCCTTAGATCCTGCCTCTCCCCTTTCTGCCCCTCCTCATGTCTGGGGTCTGCTTCTGACTTTCTCTCCCTTTGGCCTGTTAGACCTGCTTTCTCACAACCCAACCATCTGGACTGGCCTTTGGAACAGCCCTTGGCTGACTTTTTACCATAAAGAATGCCCTGCAATGGGGAGGAGGGGGTTCCTTTCCCACCACTCCTGTACCTCACCCCTCATCAGCTTCCTCTAGCTATGCCAAAACTGATAGCCCAAGAGGTTTAGTGTGCATCTTGGGTCTTTTTTTTCTTTGGGGGGGGGGCACAATCGGGGGAAGTGACTTGCTCAGGGTTACACATCTAATAAGTATCTGAGGCCACATTTGAACTCAGGTCCTCCTGACTCCAGGGCCAGTGCTCTATCCAGCGTCTTCTCTCCTTTTTCTCTTCAGCTCAGGGTACAAAGTGCTGACTGACGCACTTGGGATCAGGAGGGTCAGGATGTAGAGTTCCATCTAGGCAGAGAACGCTCATCTTCTGGGGCCACAGAGTTGAAGAGACCTGTCCAGGGTGCCCTCAAAGTGGTCTGGACCACTCAGTCCAAGTGCACTCTGCCAGGCCCCAGGCACACACAGGCTAGACCACATGATTCTGTCCCCATACTGGGTGGAGAACACGCAGCTTGGAATCAGAAGACCTAAGTTCAAATTCCACATCACAGACTTACCTGAAGCAGCGTGACCCTTCTCCCAATCTCAGTTTCCTCCCTTGTAAACAGGGATAAGAAGCCCCAGCCACTAGGGTTGTTGGGATGACACATACAGCCTTCGAGGCTCAGTCCTCTTCTTCCTCTTTCTGCGGTCATAAGGAGTAAGCAGGACCCTGGCAGGGTTCTCCCCCACAGATGGGCATGTCCCTATAGGAGGGGAATCCAGAACTCAAAACTGAGACTTTTCTGCTGGAAAAGGATGTCCAAAGACCTCTTGACTCTAGGCTCCACATGGTTCAGGGCGGCCTTCATCCTCAGGGTCATGACAGGGTGAGAGCAGGCGTGGAAGGAAGGCCACACCCCAAGTGATGGTCAAGGCAAGAAGGGGCTAAGGGGTTGCCCTGCCCCAGGTCATATCGCTTTATCCAACTACACTCCAGTGACATGGTGCTATTGTCCATGGGGCATGGCACTGTGGTCCACGGGACGTCGTGCTGAGGCCCAAGGGGCATGGTGCTGATATTCCCATTCCCATCTGCTACCTGGTTCAGAGGGCCTGCTGGTTTCTAATTCACCCTTCCTGAAGGCGTTTCTCTCATTAAGTCACCTTTGAAAGGAGGCTTGGACCTGGCTCAGTCATGGAGAAGGTCCAGACTTCTGGGAAGCTCTGCCTGCTGACCTCGGCTCCATTTAGTACCTGCCCCAAGGGAGCTGTGTTCAGCCTTGGCCCCATCAGCTTATCCCAACACTGGGGTGGAGGGTGCGTGGACCCAAGACAAGAGCCCCTCGCTTCTGGATCAGGCTCATTCCCACTGCATCGCAGAGAGCTTTTCCTCAGTCTGACATGTCAGAGAAGGATGATGGACAGAGAGACATGGGACTGTGGAGCCCAGACTGTGGATTGATGTCTCCAAATGGCCTGAGGGCCCAAAGACCCTTAATGCAGTGCTCAGGCACACACACCAGGCAGAGCAGGTCCCCACAGGTGTCCTGAGAAGAGTCTAAATTCAACATTGTGTGCTGAGGCAGCCCCAAACCACATGTGTGCATGGCCCAAGATATGATCATGGTGTCAGAAGAATACTCAGGTTGAGTGTTGTCACAATCAAGCTCTGAGGGGCTGCTCCTTTCCAAGGCCTGGATCACCCTCTAGGCCCTGGGGGCTATTTTGGCATAGTCTAGCCTGGGATCTACACCAGGACTGAGCCAGCACCAATGAAAGAAGACTGCAGATGAGCAAGGGCCCAGTCATGCCCCTGGAAGCTGCATCCTGGCACCTACCTGGAGGCTGGGCTTTCCCACTCACCAAGCTCGTGCTCAAAAGCCCACCCTCCATATTCTGCTGAACGCGCACGACCTCGATCTAGGGTCCCTGCAGACTCCAGCTGGGCCTGCCCTGGCTGAGACACCTTCTCTCAGCCTTGCTCTGGCTTCCCAAGAGCCTCCCAGGCCTGTGTCCTCCTCCCACCCCGTGCAGGAAGGTTTTGGCCTCCTCACCTAAGAGGATGAGCCCCTGGCCGAAGGCACAGATGCAGAGCAGGTGGAAGCAGAGGAAGGAAGCGGTACCTTTTCCTGGGGCCCCCTTCTCGGTGGCGGCCGAGCGGTGGGAAGGAGCGGGCTTTGAAGGAGAGTGGAGGAAAGCGCTTCCCCCGAAACAGCGGTAAGGTGGATGGTGCGCCCGCGGGTGGCCATGGGGCTTCCTTTGGCAGGTCAGCAAGGCTGGCAGAGGGGCCTGTGGCCTGTGCCCGCCCGAAGGTGCCGGTCTGGGAGAGGACAGAGCGGGTTATGCAGTGCAGGGACTCTCCAGAGGCCACATGGGTCAGGGGAGGGGAGGAGGGTGGGGTGTCCCACACAAGAGTATCTAACCCCTAACCTGCCTCCTGATAGGCCAACGGGTGCACCGTGAGCGGGCTGGGCCCCCATGATAAGCCCAAGGCCGGATCTCCAGCAGGGCGCGCTCTCACCTTCCGCTCCATGCTGTCTTCCCCATCAGTGGAGCTGACGCTATCATACAGTCTGCTCCGGGAGGGCCTCTGTCGTTTGTTCTTCACAGACAGCTGGGCTCGAGTTTTCTGGGCTTTGGAATCCAGACGCTCTGTCTCTGGCACAGCTTCATTCAGGTCTGAGGAAATAACATTCAAAGGTCATCTTGAAGCAGAACTGAGCTCAGGGCTCTGGACATGAAGGCCTGGGCAGATGAAGCTGATGGCAGCCATAAGAGGGCCCAGGGCAGGTTTCCAGGGGGTGCAGACTGTGCCCAGGCTCCCCTGGTAACCAAGACAAATGCTGGAGAGAAGCTGAGGCTGGGGGAGTTGAGGCCACAAGAACACAGGGGTCCAGGGAGGGCAAGGGGCATATGGCAGACATGCTACTGCCCTGCCCTCTCCTGGCCTCTGGGTGAAGAGGCCTGACTTCTTTGGCACTTTTACTTTTCCACACAAAGTTTACTTGTAAAAGGAAGGATTCTTGGGCCAAGGCTCAGAGCTTAGATGAGGAGGGACCTACCTAGGACACCTTCTCCTTCAGGCCCCTAGGATTAATACTGAAAGGGGTGGAAGAGAGCACACCAACCTGCCCCATGTCACTCTTTAGGTGAAAAAACTGAGGTTCAGAGACAGCACCCAGCCAGACAGACAAGGGCAGGGATCTGAAGTGTGGGCTCTCCTGACTACAGCAGGCTCACTTCCAGTTTTTCCCCAGTGATGTTCTGGGTAAAATATGACCACACTCTGGAGCCCAGCCTTTGGAAGAAATTAACATTATTTGACAATATTAACACATGATCCACCCTGGTCCTTCTGTTTCTTTTCAAACCTACCCCCTGAAGAGATCCCATTAGTGGGAGATGGACCAGAATGGGGGAGGAGCCCCTGTCCTTTAAGGCCACGGAGCACACGGAGGAGAGAGGGCTGGCTGGGATGGCCCCTGCCTCAATGCCTAAGGCTGCCCAAGCTGATGAACAGGCCTCCTCCTCAGCAGGAGGAGCTCCTCATTCAATGTCTACCCATGGGTCCATTTTCACTTGAGGGGGAAGTCCCTTTTGGGAGACTATTAGGTCTGGGGAGGGGGCGGTGTCCCTCGTGTTTGGCTGCTGGGAATAGCCAATGACCATCAAGTTACTGGTGCTGGAGAGCAGTAATCACTCAGCAACTCTGTTTCTCAGGGTTTTAATTTTCCAGTCTCATCCCAGAATCCCAAGAGCCAGACAGGAGATCAGCATACTCCAGGGGAAACAGGGAGGGTCCACCCACTCCTGACCTTCCCCTCCACCTCCACACCTCATGTGAGAGGCAGAGTGAAGTCTGAAAAGAGCCCACACCCCAGAAGGGCAGAAAGCAGCCTTGGCTGCTGTCCTGCACCCCCAGGTACAACCAGGGCTCAGGAAGCTGCGGTTTCCTAGCAGATGTTTAGGCCCCAGGGGAGAAGCCACCCTGACCAAGGCACCCCCAGCCTTGGTCTTTGTGCCTACAAGTTAGGCTCTCACAGAGTGAATACAAACCCTGGCTGTCATCATCATAATGGCCACTTCTAGAGACCCTAGCCTTTCCCTTACTCTACCATCAAGTGAGGAAGGAAGGAGAAGGGAAGACACATTTATCAAGTGCCTCCTGTGCAGCAGGCCTGTGCCAAGCACTCTTCAAGGCTGGTGCTGTTACTTTACTTTTGAGGAAACTGAGGCAGGCAGAGGTGAAGTGATCTGCCCAGAGGCTGGCTCTGAATTCCTGTATTTCTGCCCCTTTGCCCAGGGTCATACAGAAAGCGGGTGTCAGGGTAAGCCTAGAGCTCCTAACTACAGCAGTGATGCTCTAACCCATATACCACACCATCCACTATGCTGTTTATTGCTCCTTACGGAAGGCTGGCAGTAAGCCCAGATATACCGCAACTGAGCAGAACACTCACACAGGAAAACCAAGGTGGGCACCTGCCTGGGGAAAAAGACTGGCCACCAGAGAGGAAATACCATAAAACATACCCAGGATGATGGGAGTCTCCAGGCAGGAGTCCTTTTGGGGGCAGCTAGGTGAGTGGATAGAGCAACAGTGCAGAAGTCGAGAGGACCTGAGTTCAAATCTCACCTCAGACACTTGACACTCACTAGCTGTGTGGCCTTGGTCAAGTCATTTAACCCCAATTGCCTCATCTTGGGTCATCTCCAGTCATCCTGATGAATTTCTGGTCACTGGATTCAGATGGCTCTGGAGAAGTGAGGCTGGTGACCTGCACAGCCCTCCCTCCCTCAAAACAAAATCAAGTGCAAGTCATGTCATTATTTCTCTGATGGCATGGTCGTCTTTGGCAACGAAGGACGAACACACAATTGCTCCTTATGAAGCCAAAAAAGGGAATTTCTACAGACCAAGGACACTGTTCAAGCATCCTTGGCCCTGATAGCCTCCTTTCCCAAACCTTTGATCGCGTCTTAGAACGCAGTCTCTGAAATCATAGTCTGGCCAAACTAGGTAAATCAAGAGGGGCTAATCCCACCCTCACCTCAACATCCACCAGAAGAAACTTTCCCCACCACACCTCTGCCCGGGGACCAACTGTATGGTTAAAAGGTATCATGGGATATTTCTGCACCTCAGGCAGGGTTGGGCAAAGAACAGTCCCCTTCCTTCTGAGGAGTGCTCTCTGTGTGTCCATGGGGAAAAGACAGCTAGTCTAATTGATTTAACCCCACCTTAACTCCCAATTTGGGAGGCCAATATTAAGGTGAGGCCACCTTTGGCCCGGGCCCTTCTCAGCCTTCTCCTCTTCTCTCAGCGGACATGCCAACCCCTGCATGGCGCCCCCACCTTGTCTGCTCAAGGTCCCTAACCCTCAGGCTGAGTGCTCCTTAGGCATAGCCAAGCACTCCGCATATTACTCAGCACCTCTAGGGCCTTACTGACTTGTCCTTTTGAGCAAAGCCCTCCCAGACCAGGAAAAAAAAAAGCAACCTATTTATTTATCCACAAACTCAGTGTTGAGCAAATAGCAGGTGTTTAATAAATGCTTACTAATGCCCCCATTTTACAGATAAGGTAGCAAAGGCTTTGAGAGGTTCAATGGATCATGCCAGTGAAAATCAGAAACAGAATTTGAACCCACGTCTCTTGACTCCAAGTCTAGTGATCTACCCATTATCCCAGGATTCTACCAAGTGCCTTCAAAAGGCGGGGTTCATAGCCATGTCGTCTAAGTGCTTGAGGCACCCTAGGCAGGTCCTTCCTGCTCTGAACCAGGTTTTTAATGGCAGAAAATAAAAAAAGTGACTGGGGAAGGAAGTCAACCAACCATTCTGCCATTTTCCCATCCTCCTCCCATTCAGGGACCTGCTGAAGTATCTGCACAGGCAATTTCAGCCTCTGACAAAGGCAACATTGTAGCGGCTGTACTTGTAACTCAGTAACCAGAAGACTCCTTGGCTACAAAGTAGCCAGTGAGTCACTCGCTGCCAGGACAGCCAGCAGCCTCCTCCCCTTACTACCTAGAGCTCCCATCAGTAGTGGAAGCCAGACTTCAAGCACCTGGTTCCTGGCGGCCCACCCTGAAACTCTCCTCCCCAAAGGGCTGTTTCCAAAGCCAAAAAAGAGGGGTTGAGAATCCCAGCTGCAGGTTTTTTCAGTTCTGCCTGCTTCTCTGCCCCAAAGAAAAATCTAAGGCCTTCCAGGTGAACTCAGCTACTGGCCTCTCTGCTCTCCTGAACCCTGGACATCATGAATTGGATGCCAGACAGCTTCACCTCAACATTTCCAAAACTGAACTTCATCTTTTCCCCCAAAGCCTCCCCTCTTCCTGACTTCCCCAATACTACTGAGGGTACCACCATACTCACAGTCATCCAGCCAGAGACCTAGGTGTTATCCCCTCCTCACTCTCTCACTGCCCACTCCAACCCCATCCCATGTCCAATCTGTTGCCAAGGGCTGGAAATTTTACCTTCGTGATGCCTTTTGTATGTATATTTTTCTCTTCTCTGACAACCCTCATCCCATCATACTTAGACCATGAAAGTAGCTGCTGGGGGGCCTTCCCCAAGCCTCTCCCCACTCCAGTCAATCCTCCATTCAGCTGCCAAAATGAGTTTCCCAAAGCCCAGGCATGACCATGTCATTCTAATCAATAAACTGCAGTGACTCCCCATCCCCTCCAGGATGAAATATGTAATGTTCTGTTAGTCAGCCAGTCCGCTCCTCTTCTCCCCCTCCCCAGTCTTCTTACCAGGGATGGAGCATAACTGAGAAAGGCGGGAGAGAAGGGCCTTAAAGTGAAGGGAACAAGCAGCTAGAAGATGCAACAGAAGTAGGGGCAGGGAGGAAAGAGCAGACACCCCCAGGCCAGCACAGGAGGCATAAAAAAAGGACAACCCTTGACTCAAATGTCTATATCCAAATGCACATGAGGAATGAACGTGATGGAGTAATGAGAACAATAGAGCTCCAAAAAGACAGTGAAAGCTGCATAACAATGGCTGCTCCTACTCTGACAGACCTATAAACTGCTGAAGAATGCAATGACAGAAGCAGGAGACAATACAGTAACGATGGCACTGTAAAAGAGGAGGCTTTGAAAGCTGTAAGAACTGGCATTGATGGAGAGGCCCAAGACTCCAATGACTCCAGAGAGAGGAACAATGCATCTGAGCTCTCCATTTCCTGCAGAGACAGATGGAGGATGGGGACAGATGGACAGATGCACACGTATGGGTATTAGGAAGTTCTATTCAGGCCCTGAGAAAAGCAGGGCTCAGACCACTTGGGTAAAGACCAAAGAAGGGGGAAACACAAAAATCACCCCCAGGGAGCCAGTGCCCAGGATGAGCGGAAGCCGTTAAAAGTGAGCAAACGCCCCTGATGAAGTCAGGCCCCTGACCCAGGGGCACTCCAAGCTCAGGGGTGGAAAGCCAGGTGCGCCCATGTGCCAAGCCCCTAGAGCCAGGCTCGCCCATGCACTGCGCCCCCTGTGGGAGATTCAAGAGGCATAACAGACCAGAGAAGACAGCAAGCTAGGCCAAGGACCCCTAACCCTAACCCCAGTAATTTAACATCTTAATCCATGACTGGGATGAGGGCTGGCCAGCACATGGGGGATGAGCTATCAGCAGCCCAAGAACACACCACAAGCAAAGAATATTGGATGGATCCAACAAGGGGAAGAGCCACAGGGATCAATGTGAAGCCTCATGCTGGGATTCCCAAAACCAATTTCTTCAGCACAGCATGGGAAGGCTGGGAGAGATAACAGCCTGTCTACATCACCAGGTGGGGAAAAGGGGGTGTCTCAGTGGACTGCCAGTATGGTCAGTCAGCATGGGGATGGCCAACAGACAGTGTCTCAGGCTCGTCTGCCTTGGCCAGATCCACATCTGGAATACCATGGCCAGCATGAGCCGGCACCATGAGGTCACAGCTGCAGTGCCCCCAACAAATACAAGGGAACCTTCCAGCCACATACTTTAGGGGTGGGTGGGGAAATGACATAGCTGATTAATGGCAGGACCCAGGGCCTCTCTCTCCCAGGGCAAAACTCTCCCACAAGAGGCTGAAAGAAAAATCTAGGCCTTGTATGGTGACAGTCCTCTCTTTCTGGTCCTTTGTTCCTCCCTTCTCTCTCCTTTTATTTTCTCTCCATGCTCCTCAAACTAGCCCCAAACAGAGTTTGCTTCCTCCCAGGCAGACTCAGGCCTGAAAATAAAGCCTTAGCATCAGCTGCAGCCTGTACTCCCTGTACTCCCTGATCCCGAGGGGGAGGGCCATGTGTCTGGCTAGGGCCAAGCCAGGCTGGCCTCTGAGGAGGTTGTGTCTACTCTATTAAGCAGAAAGGATGGAAACTTCCGGCTCTAGGCTGCCAGGAGTACAGTTGCTAACTTGTTCTGCTCAGCATCTCAGTCTTCTTGGACAGTTCGGTCTGTCAGTACCCTTCAGTTACTTTTCATTCTTAGATTGAGGCTCACTTGCCAAGCCTGCCTCTGCCTCCCCTGCCCCAGCCTCCTGCCTGAGCAAAGACCCTCTGCTGCCCCCTCCTCTCCTGTCAGCACACTGCCACCCACCTGCCTGCAAGAGGGAAGGGGGAACTTCTGGTTGGCTTCTCCTAGCCTGGCCTCCTCTCTTCCTCCTCTCCCTCCCTGTTAGGACACCATGGCTCCCACTGTTCCACACACTTCCTCACAACAGAAGGCTGCTCTACACAGGGAGCACTGATACACTGGAACCCCTATGGGAAGGTAGGCCTGGGGAGATTAGGCTGGATGCTGGATGCCTGTGGAAGGCCTTGAATGACAAGCCAGAGTTTGAACTTTATGGGAAGGAGGAAAGGGGCCTGATGGGGCAGAAGAACTAAGCCAGTAGCCTGGGGCACAAGATAGTACAGGAGCATGTGGGAGGTGCCTGGAGGATAGCTAGAGGCAGAGACTGAATTGTAATGGCCAGGGTCTCCAGGGCTGCCAGGGTGGTGGCTGCAATGCCTGGCTGTGCCCAGAGTGCCAGGGCTGGGAACCCACAAGCTAAAGATCATTTAAGAACTAAGCTTGGCCCAGATTCCAATTACATGAAGGTCTGATTGTTGCCTCCCCACAACAGACTTGGAAAGGGCCAGTCAGGATGACTTTGGGGGCCAGGAAGATAGGAGGCTCTTTT
This sequence comes from Potorous gilbertii, assembly GCA_028658325.1. Taxonomy (NCBI): domain Eukaryota; kingdom Metazoa; phylum Chordata; class Mammalia; order Diprotodontia; family Potoroidae; genus Potorous; species Potorous gilbertii. The sequence goes on along the minus strand of CM053770.1, from coordinate 420,610 downwards.
TAAATGATGATGGGGAGAGGGCTAGGAATGGACCATGACTCTGAGGAAACTTCTAGTCCAATGCACTGATCGAGAACTCTGGAGGCCTCCTGGCTCTGGGCCCATCACCACGAGGGCTGACTGTGACTGGCTGAGTCAAGACCCTGGGAAAGGCCAGGCCCACCAAGCCCATAGCACGGCAGCTACGTCTGCCTTGCCCAAATGACTGGACCAGAAGGGGACAGCAGGAAGGGAGAAGGAAGGAGACAAAAGTGGTTCAATCATCCCTGCTCGAGGACAGGCTCCCATCTCCTGGGCTTGGACCATTGAATCAAACTGGCTTTCACCCAGGCCCACCTCCCTGATGAGCCTCAATCAGCTCCTGGGAAGGGCTTCTCTCTACCTTACATTTACCTTGTGGATATACCATCGTGCCTCCCCTAGGTAGAATTTCAGCTTCCCCAGTGGGGAGGGGAGTGAGCATTGTGGGCGATTCTCCTAGCCAGATTTCCTGAAAGAACTCCTTCTCTAGTGGGAAACTGTATCAAAGGATCTGTAATTCTCATTCTGTCCCTCACTCTCTGAACCCCTAGCCAGGCTCCTCCCCAGGCACCTTTTTCTTTCTTTCTCTCTGTGTCTGTCTGTCTGTCCATCTCTTTTTCTCTCTGTCTCTCTCTGTTTCTTCCTCCTCGCTGTCTCTGTTTCTCTCTCTGTCAGTCTCTGTCTTTTTCTGTCTCTGTCCCTCTGTCTCTTTCTCTCTGTCTCTCTGTTTCTCTCTCCTCTCTGTCTCTGTCTGTCTACTCTCTCTTTTTCTCTCCATCTCTCTGTTTCTCTCTATCTCTCTCTGTCTCGGTGTCTCTTTCCTCTGTTTCTCTCTCTCTCTCTCTTTGTCTCTGTCCCTCTAGCTCTCTCATCTCTCTGTCTGTTTTTCTTTCTCTCTCTCTCCTCTGACTTTGTTTCTTTCTGTCTATTTCTGTCTCTGTGTCTCCCTCCTCTCTGTCTGTTTTCCTCTTTGTCTCTGTCTCTGTCCCTCTGTCTATCTCTGTCTCTATCCCCTCTGTCTCTGTCTGTCTGCTCTCTCTTTTTCTCTCCGTCTCTCTGTTTCTCTCCATCTCTCTCTGTCTCAGTGTCTCTCTCCTCTCTGTCTGGTTTCCTCTTTGTCTCTGTCTCTGTCCCTCTGTCTCTCTCCTTTCTCTCTGTCTCTCTGTTTCTCTCTCCTCTCTGTCTCTGTCTGTCTGCTCTTTCTTTTTCTCTCCATCTCTCTGTTCTCTCTATCTCTCTCTGTCTCGGTGTCTCTTTCCTCTGTTTTCCTCCCTCTCTCTCTTTGTCTCTGTCCCTCTAGCTCTCTCATCTCTCTGTCTGTTTCTCTATTTCTCTCTCTCTCCTCTGTCTTTGTTTCTCTCTGTCTATCTCTGTCTCTGTGTCTCTCTCCTCTCTGTCTGTTTTCCTCTTTGTCTCTGTCTCTGTCCCTCTGTCTCTCTCGTCTCTCTCTGTTTCTCTCTCCTCTCTGTCTCTGTCTGTCCCTGTGTCTATCTCTGCCTCTGTCTCTCTGTCTCCCTCTCCTTTCAACTGCCTCTCCCCATGTAATCTCAATACTAGACTCCAAACTCATAAATGACATGGGTTAATAAGGACAAAGTCAACATTTAAAATACTTCAGGTCGATAGACTTGCCCTGGCCCAAAGATGGCAGACAGGGAGAAAGGAAATAGGGGGTTCCCATCTGAGCCTTTTGGCGGCTTCAGCTCCCGACCCATCTCCCGCCGCCTCCATCCGGCCCATTTTTGGGCTGCTCCTCTATACTGGGCTGGCCTCTCCCTTCTCACTGGTTACAACATGTCCAAGGCACAGGGAAGGTATGCCCCTGGTGATCTCTAGGCACTCCCTGGCCCAGGTGCCCCTTGCTAAGGCTTCTTTAGCAATGTAGCACCCTGGACAGCTCTGTCCACTTTAGGAATGTCTCTAGCTTTTCATCCCTCCCTCTGGGGGGCAGCATCTCAGCTGCCAGAGCTCCCCCGCACCCCCTCCCCCGCTGACGAGCACGGACCTTGGCTGGACACCTGCTGGCTGTCAAGGTTTTCCACGGCCTCTCCCTTGGGGACATCCAGCCCCGTGCTCCGCTCAAAAATGTTGTTGTTGTTGTTAACTTGCGTGCTATCCTGCTTCATCAGCCTGAAGACTTCTGACTCCAGCTCTTGGATCTAGGAGACAGACACGTGCTGCAGGCTGAGGCGGCCAAGCTCCCCAGCTGGCCAGAGACCCGAGGCTGACACTCACCCGAGCCTGGAGGCCTTGGACCTCCACCAGGTGTGCCTTCTCCAGCTCCTCAATCTTCTTTCTCTCGGCTTCCTGCTTCCGAAGGAAGTCGAGTTCTCTTTAGAAGGAAAGAAAAGGGGGAGGAGGGATCCTCTGAGGAGTCTCCACTGGGAGAGAAAGACCAGATCTAAGAAAATGTGGCCCATCACAGGGCTTAGAAAGGACCAGGTAAGGCATCTAAGCTGGACCCTCACAGAAGCTGTCTGGAGAGACAGAAGCCTAGTCCAGACCACCCAGCACACATGGGCCTGAGGACTCCAAGGGACGGACTGGATAGAGTCTGGGATCCTGACCTCTGCTAACATCCCCTAAGGTGCCCCACAGTGTACACTGGCAAAGTGCCAGGGAAAGCCTATCTGGCAGGTGAGAAGCAGATGGGCCGGGCACTAGAGGGGCATCCCCTCAGAGGAGGAATCTGAAGGCCCATGAAGGGAAGTGACTGAGCCCAGGGGATGGACTCTCCATCCCAAGGGGAGCACTGGACTGAGTAGAAATGGGCCAGTGACCCCCAGGGATGACCACACTTCCAAGTGACTGGGCATCACTATCCTGAGGGATGGAAAATGTCTGCTCAAAGTCACAATAACAGGAAGTGGCAGAGTAGAGGAGTGGACCACATGTGAGGATGCCTGCGTGGCCACTGCCCCATCAAACTCCTTTTCTTGGCCGATTCTCAGTGTAATAAGACAGAGGTCTGGTCCCTCAGAAAGAATGGGTAAGGGTTCAAAGGCTGCAGTCAGTCAAGAGCCATCAGGGAAGTTGCAGGGAGGAAAGCTGGGGCTCAGGTCACAAGTGGGGGACATCCAGGGAAGGTTTGTTCTACCCTTAGCCCAGTGTGGACATGGTTACAGGGATGCCTCCCTGGGGTCACCCAGCAACAGCACCCCTGGTCTACTCTCTCCCAATCACAGGGCTCAAGAGGATGTCCGAGGTGTCCACTCCTCTGTTCTCACTCAGCAGTGGATGTACCAGTGGGAACAGTGCTGAAGGATCAGCTGCAAGATGGAGGAAAAGGTGGCCACACCTCCGCTCCAGGCCCCACTGTGCAGTGGGAAAACCACTGACTGAGAGCAGAGGAAAGGGGCACCATGCACATGGGAACCCTGAGCACCTGCTACAGCACTATGCAAACAGTGCTGGATAAATTTTTCTTCCATCCTTCCTTCAATGGACTGAGGGAATGATGTCTGAGGTGTCCTCCCCTCCTCTTCCCTCTGCCTCTGTCTCCCCAAGGAGACCCTCCCTCAGCCTGTCTCCCTTAGGATCCCCCGCTCAGCCTCTGTCTCCCTAAGGACGCCCTCCCTCAGCCTCTGTCTCTCTAAGGACGCCCTCCCTCAACCTCTGTCTCCCCAAGGACGCCCTCACTCAGCCCATCTCCCTGAGAAGCCCCCGCTCAGCCTCTGTCTCCCTAAGGACGCCCTCCCTCAGTCTCTGTTTCCCTGAGGAGCCCCCACTGAGCCTCTGTCTCCCCAAGGACGCCCTCCCTCGGCCTCTGTCTCCCTGAGGAGCCCCTGCTCAGCCTCTGTCTCCCCAAGGAGGCCCTCCCTTAGCCTGTCTTCCTGAGGAGCCCCCCTCCTCCTTCTTCTTCCTCTGTGTCCCTGCTGAACCCCTCCTCAGCCTCCATCTGCCCCAGGAGCCCTCCATCCCCCTCAGCCTGCCATCCTCCATCTTACTTTTGCTGAAAGTCCTTGATGAGTTTCTTGGCCTTATTGTACTTTTTCTCCAGGGCCTGATACTGGCTCTGCGTCTCTTTGAGGTGCTCATTCACCGTGTGGCAGAGACTCTGTGCCTCGATCCAGTAACTTTCTAGTTTCAGCATCCTTTCTTTGTTTTCTTCAATGTTCTGTTGCAGTCGGGTTTTTTCAAGCTCCCACTGCACCTTCTCATTTTCTGCAGCCTGGAGCTGGGCAGAGAAAATGTCCAATTCAAAGCCCCATCTTGGAGGAGTCCAGACACACCCCAACAATCTCTGTACTCATGCCACCTGCAGGCGCAGGACATGCTGATCTGAGGGAGATGCAAAAATCATCAGCCCTGCTCCGCTGCCTCCCCTGAATGATCCTATACCAAATCTTGATCCTGGGCTCAGGGAAGTGGGATGTCCCACACCCTCAGGAACACCCTCACTACAATAAATCAGCCAGAGCCCTCTATAGTCCAATGTAAATGACTTTGGCATCATCAAGGGTCCTGAGAGGTCCTGCTGCCCAAACCCACCACAGGCAGGTGACAAGCCAGTTACCAGTCGGAAGGCATGTGGCTTTGTGGAGGTATTACAAGGAGCAATCCAGAGAAATGATGCTCGTTGATGTCCACCCAGAATGCATTGTGCCCTTAGCCACAGAAATCGCTAGTCCATGAACACGTGGGTGGACATCTGCGATGGGAGGGGGACCAAACTGGGCATGGTAGGGACCGCACACCTGTGTCAAGGCTGCAGGAAGGGGGCACAGAACCCTAGGGGCCCCACGTTCTCCACTTTATGAATTGCAGGCTTCCAGGGTGGTGTGGGAGCTACCTTGGAGACACAGTTGAGGCTCCCTTTCCAGGCCAGGGGAGGGGCAGCTACAATGACTGTTTGGTTTTGGGGACTTTGACTTCATGGACCTGTTGCTGACTAGCTAATCACCATTCTCTATCATGTTACTCCTATGGCTCAGCTGATGCCACAGAGGATGTGTGGACACATCCATACTCAAGAGCTACTTGGGATGAGGCTGGATATGCCACAAAGCCACAAGAGCCATGGGAACTCAGTTCCAAAGAGAGCAGAGAAAAACCCAATCATGTTTACTGATGTCAAGAGAGAGAACAAAAACAGGAAGCCAGAAAGGGATTGAGCCTGATTCTTAAGGCTATATTAAAAAATGTAAGAGACTGCAAAGATAGTCGCCAACTTGAAAGAATCATTTCTTTCCCAGGCATATTTTGTGAAAAGTGGGCAAAGTACAGAGGCCCCACGACCTCCAGGTCCCTAGCAGCAGCAGGGGCTGTGTCTCCTCCCTTCCTTGGTCTGGACCAGAAACACTTAACTGGTTTTTTTCATAAAATTAAGACTGCCAAACCCACTGAACCCTACACAATTTTAGAGTACTCCCATCATAAAAAGCAAGTGCATTTTGAACTATGTGAATGATTAAATCTTGTTTTAAAGATTAAATTACTCCTATGAAAACCTTTTCCTAGTAAGGATGTGTTACACCAAAACAATCCACAGGGCTCCTACTGGTGCCACTGATACACACTGGGAATGGATGAACTTTGGGCAAGTAGAAGGAAGACATCACTTCTAGCATGCCAGCATGTTCCCCCTGTATGTCCCTGGCCACCTCCTCCCTCCTCCTCAGGACACCTGGGGCACCTGCCACCCTTTCTTGACCCTGCTGCCAAGGTTCACCATGAGGCTGCCATGACACTGCCATCAGGATGCCCCACCACAAAGCTGCCATGACACTGCCAGGGGTGTGCCTCACCGCAAAGTCACCATGACACTGCCAATGAGGTGCCCTGCCACAAAGCCACCATGACACTTCCAATGAGGTGCCCTGCCACAAAGCTGCCATGATATTGCCAGGGGGGTGCCCTACCACAAAGCCTCCATGACATCCCCAGAGGGGTGCCACACCACAAAGCTGCCATGACACTGCCAGGGGGTGCCCGCCTACCCTTTAGGATCTTGTTCTCCTTACCTTGTTCTTCAGCTTCTGAATCTCAGCTTCGGTGACCGCATGCTTGATCTGCAGCTAGAAACCAAAGACACACAAGGTGGACTCTCCTGGATGCCCTCCGCTAACTCCAACCCCAGCCCTACCACAAGGCTGCAACTGGGGGACAGCTGGGAGAGAGCAGAGCTTGCCTCGCTGACCTCAGGCCATCCTGGCCAGAACAGGATGACCAAGGGCCATAGGGGACCTGGGTGAATGAACCCCAGCTAGAAGAGGAGGGAGGATACTGGGCAGAAGACCTCGGGATTGTGCCCCCAGCCCTGGGGAGTCATCCTCGGGCTCAGCTTCCACCTTCCTCGGCCTCCCTCCCACTACTCTGCTGCCTGCAGGGCTTTGAACACAGGGTGCTCTGCTGATGCACCTCCCAGCCCTGAAGCCCATGCTAAGCATGGAGACACCAAGACAGCCCTCTGAGGCCCAGGGAGGTGTGTGAGTCTCACAGGCAATATTTGAACCCAGGGTTCAGACTCACAAATTTCCATTGAATCATCCTGCCTTCTAATCACCCAATCACAGCTTCTCTCAGACCGTGCCCCACTCAGGGCATTAGATGGGAGGGTTAGATGGGATGACAAACTTTAAGACCTGTTATCCCCCAGGGAGAGAGAGAGGCTAGATCTGCTACTGACAGGTCTTCAAACATTGTCCCTCCTGAACACATACAGCTCACTCTGATCTTTCTGGTGGTGCCTGCCTGCTCTGTAGACTGTGCCTGGTTCTGATCTGCTGCAGGTGCTGGACAGGGTCCCTGGCAAAATCACACCCCAGCCTCACAAGGATCAGCAAATCTTAGCAAATGCTCGCCCCTACAAAGGCCCAGGGAGAGGAAAAAGACCCTATATGTGAGTTGGCCAAAGCAGCCAGGGGCTCCAGGCAGGGAGTTTTAAGGCCACCCTCACAGGACAGAGGGCAGCTGCTGCCTGCAGAATGGAGGACAGGGGCCCAGGGCCCAGGAACAACTTACTTCTTTGAATTTATGACTGAGCTTTCCAGTGTCTAGCTCTGACGGGGAGAACACATCCTCGTTCTCCGGCAGTTCAAACACTTCGATGGCCAGGTCCCTGCTGGGTAGGGAGGGCCCCCCTTCCTCATCCTCCTCATCGGTGGCATACTCCCCTGTCTGAAAGGAAGACAAGGTGAGAACTCCCTGGCCAGATGGTGATGTGTGAGCAGCAGGTTGGCAAATGGTGAAGGAGGCAGGCCCTTTGGCTCTCGCAGGCCTCATGGGGCCAGAGTCCGAAGAGGCTGCTGCGACAGGATGCAAACCACACATACAAGCATCACTCCTAGAAGGGAAGGGCTGGCATCCCAGACAAGTCACTGAGGCCCCCCTCCCCTGGGAGCAAGCCAGCATTTTGGGAAATCCTCTTGGTAACCTGACTTGTTCATTCAGAGATGAGCAAAGGTAGGCCCAGGGAGGACCTTGGGAGTAGGGGCTTTTCAGGACAACAGGCCTCTTACCTGGCTGTTTGCCCACTGCACCCTCAACGTGCTCTCTGACAGAGTCAGACCTTGCCTGGCCCTGTATGCAGCCTGGGCTGCAGTTGATTCCTATCACACACATGGGTGCTCACAAGCACACTTCTACACACACTCACACATACACAGAGTACATGTGCACATACTCACATACATACATAAACACAGTGATACAAACACAACACACATAAGCACACAATATACATAGAAGCACACACATACACTCACATATATACACATTCACATACTTGTACTCACACACAAATTTGTACTCACACACATGCAGACATCCATACAGACACACATGTACATGCAAGAACACACACATATACACATGTAAGCATACACATGCCTATGCAACCATACTTATACATACATGTACATGTCACATATACTTGTACTCACACATGTGCACACAAATAAAATGCTACAAACATAAGTACACATTGATGGAGAGACACATGCAGAAAAGTAGAAAGAATAAATGCACCCTTTTCAGAGCATGATGCAGTAAAAATTATATTCAATAAACGGTTGTGGAAACATAGACTAAAACTTAATTGGAAACTAAAACATATATACAACCGTAAGGAATGAGTGGATCAAAGAACAAATCATAGAAAATAATAATTTCATTAAAGAGAATGAAAACAATGGCAGAACATATCAACATTATGGGATGGAACCAAAGCAGTTCTTAGGAAAAAGTTCTCTCTCTAAATTCTTACATCAATAACATAGAGAAAGAACAAATCAATGAACTAGACAAGCAACTAAAAAGCTAATAAAAGAACAAATTAAAAATCCCTAATTAAATACCAAATTAGAAATCCTGAAAATCAAAGGATAGATTAATAAAATTGAAAGCACTGAACTAGTACACAAAACTAGAAGCTAATTTTATGGGGGAAAAACAATTTTTAAAAGTGGTTAATCTGATTTTAAAAAAGGAAAGAAGAAAAGCAAATTATCATTATCAAAAGCGAAAAGGAAGAATTCACCACCAAAGAAAAGATAATTAAACAATCATTAGGAGCTATTTTGCTCAATTACATGCCAATAAATCTGATAATCTAAGCAAAATGGATAAATAATTACAAAAAATATAAATTGCTCAGATTAGTAAAAAATGAAATAGGATACTTAAATAACAGAATCTTAGGGGAAAAAATTAACAAACTCTCAAAGAACTCTCTAAGAAAATGTTCCCCGGGCCAAATATTTCCCAAATTGAATTTTGCCAAACATTTATATAAAAATTAATTCCAATACTACATAAACTATTTGTGAAAATAGATGGAGTCCTACTAAACTCCTTTTGTGAGACAAATACGGCACTCAGACCTAAACCAGGAAGAGCAAAGACTGAAAAAGAAAACTATAAACCAATTTCCCTAATGAATATTAATACAAAAAAATTAAAATACTAACAAGGATATTATAGCAATATATCACAAGAATCATGACCAGGTTGGGATTTACGCCAAGAATGCAGGCTGGTTCAATATTAGGAAACTATCAAATATAAATGACGATATCAATAACAAAATGAACAGAAATCATGATTTTTTTGAAGGGATGCAGAAAAATCCTTTGATAAAATACAACATCAATTCCTATTAAAAACACAAGAGCATACGAAAAACTGGAGCTTTCCTCAAATTGAAAAGCAGTATCTATCTAAAAACATCAGCACGTATTATCTGTCATAGGGATAAGCTAGAAGCCCTATCAATAAGATCATTTGAGAAGCAAGATGTCCATTATCACCACTATTATTCAACATTGTAGTAAAAATGTCAGCATTAGCAATAAGAGATGAAAAGAAACCGGAGGAATAAGAACAGCCAACGACGAAACAAAGCCATCACTCTTTGCAGATGATAAGATGGTATATTTAGAGAATCCGAGAGAATCAACTAAAAATTAGTGGAAATAATTAACAACTCTAGCAAAGCTGCAGGATATAAAACAAACCCCGATAAATCATCAGCATTTCTATATATTATCAACAAAGTCCAGCAGCGAGAGGTAGAAAGTGAAATTTCATTTAAAATCACTTTAGATAATACAAAAGACTTGAAAGTCTACCTGCCAAGACAAACCCTGGAACTATACGAACACAGCTACAAAACACTTTCCACACCAAGTTAGATCTAAACAATTGGAAAATAACAACTGTTCACAGGTAGGCTAAGCCAATATAATAAAAAATGACAATTCTACCTAAGTTAATTTACTTATTCAGTGCCATACCAATCAAACTACCAAAAATTATTTTGTTAGCACTAGAAAAAATAATAGCAAAATTCACCTGCAAGAACAAAAGGTCAAGAATATCAAAGTAATTAGCAAATAAAAAACTGGGAAGAAGGATGGCCGAGCCATCCCAAATCTCACACTGTATTATAAACAATGTGCTTCTGGCTAAGAAATTTTTTAAAAACAAATTTTAAAAATTATTTTTACAAGTGACTGGGGGGAGAATAAAAATAACAAATAAAAATAAAAAATTTAAAAATAAATTTCAGAAAAATAAGTAAAAATACTTAAATAAGAAATAGAGTGGTGGATTCATGGGATGGATTAGGTACACAAGACACAGTAGCAAATGGCCAAAGTAATCCAGTGTTTTATAAACCCAAAGATCCAAGCTCTTGGGACAAAAATCACTACTTGACAAAAACTGGGGGAGTGGGGGGGAATTGGAGAACCGGAAAGCAGTTTGATAGAAACTAACATCTCACAACATACACCAAGATAAGGTCAAAGCTAGTACATGATTTAGACATGAAGGGGGATACATAAGTAAATTAGGGGAGCATGGAATAGTTTATAACTAGAGATAGAGAGGATCACGGAGGAAAAATAGATAATTTTGATTGCAGTAAATTAAAACCCTTTTGTGCAAACAAAACCAATGCAGTCAAGATTACAAAGAAATCAGAAAACTGGGAAAACTTTTAAAAAAGTTTTGAAGTTTAAAAAGTTTATCTCACGAAAGCCTCAATTCTCAAATTATGTGTGTATATGCATGGTATGTGTGTATATGTATAAATATATGTGTGTATAAATATATATATATATATATATGTAGAGAGAGATAGAAAACTGAATCAAATTTATAAAAATGAGAGCCATTCAGAAGAAAAATGGTTAAAGTATATGAATGGATGATTTTCAGAAGAAGACATCAATGCTATCAATAATCGTATGCTTTAAATTACTAAGGATCAGAGAAATGCAAATTAAAACAACTCTGAAGTTCCATCTCACACCTATCAGAGTGGCTAATATGACAGGAAAAGAAAATGATAAATTTTGGAGGGGATGTGGAAAATCAAGGACATTGATGCATTGTTGGTGAAGTTGTAAACTGATCCAACATTCTGGAGAGCAATTTGCAACTATGCCCAATGGACAATAAAACTGTGCATACTCTTTGATCCAGCTATACCACTACTAGACCTATATCCCAAAGAGATTAATGAAAAGGGAAAAGGACCTATTTGTACAAAATACTTACAGTAGTTTTTTTGTGCTGGAAAAGAATTGGAAATTGAGAGAATGCTCATCAACTGAAGAATGATTGGACAAGCGGTAGTAAACAATTGTGTTGGAACACTATTATGCTGTAAGAAATGATGGGTGGAATGGTTTCAGAAAAACCTAGGACAATTTATATGAACTGCTGTAAAGTGAAGTGAACAGAACCAGGAAAACAGTGTCCACAGAAGCAGCAATACTGTATGACAAACAACTGGGAAAGATTCGGCTACTCTGATCAAGACAATGATCCATGACAATTCCAAAGGACTCATGGTGAAAAATGCTATCTACTATCAGAGAGAGAAATAATGGACTCTGAATGCAGACTGAAAGAAAGGATCTTTTACTTTTTTTATTATTTGCAACATGGCTAATGTAGAAATGTGTTTTGAATGGTTTTATATGTATAATAGCTATTGTATTTTTTGCCTTCTCACTGGGTGGGGGAAGGGATGGAGGGAGGGAGGAACTCAGAATAAAAATTTTTTAAAATTAAGAGAAACAAAGGAGAATGACAAGTGGAAACATGACTAATCGCAAAGTGCAAGCAACCATTTGGCACAAACAAATTTAATCATTTACCTTTTTCTTCTTTGAATGTTATTTTTACTTAAAAGGAATTCTGGAGATCATTTTATCTTTTTTAATCTTGAATAAGTTACATTCTCTGAAACTGGAAATTTTCTTCCCAGTTTTCTTCTCCCATATTTCAGGTTAGGTTTTTTCCACTTGAAAAAGCTCATAATTTCACTGTTGATTCTGAGGTACACTCCTCCCTCTAGAAGGTACTTCAGAATTAGAATTTCTAGCTGAATGATTTCATTTCCTATACTCTTTAACCTCATACTGACAGTAATGGGCCAGCACCACAAAAATCCCCTCTTACTCATGAAGAAAGCCTAAAGCACCTTTGAAAATTATTGATTAAAATCTTTGTTATATGGAATGGCTCTCTGGGAATAGGAGAAAGGATATAGCAGGAAATTGAGGTTACGTAAAAACAAAAGATATCCATAGAGCTTGGTCTCTAAAAGTAAAAATACCGAGTGACCAAACAATGAAATAAATTATGAAGAATCTTTTTTTTGTGGTAGTGGTGGTGGCAATGTTTGGGAATTTGAATCTGAAATTTGAATTTGTTAAGGAATTTAAATCAAAGGCAAATGAGTTTGTCTATGATTGACAAAAAGGTTAAGTTGACTTTTAGATTTCTAGAGTGAATGGTGACCTTCTACATCATCATTATCTCAATTCACAGTTACTGTTGTTCATCTAAAGTGGTGTGGTGGAAGAAGAGGAGAGGATCAGGAATTTGCTTTTAATTTCAAGCATTCCTGATGAAAAGATCAGAGCTGAAAAGAAAATTTGATTTCCAAATACAAGACTCAAGACAAGCATAAAAATGTAAATAGGAAAGGGAAATAATAAGGGATTTAATAAGGTTAAATTGTTTACACTCCTGCATGGGAAGATACTTGTAACTCATAAGAACTCTCTCATTATTAGGAAAGTTAGAAGGAATATATATAGACAGAGGGCATAGGTGTTAATTGAATACAGTGAGATGACATCTAAAAAATAAAATTATGGGATTAAAAAAAGAAATGCACTGGGAGAAAGGGAAAGAGAGAGGTAGATTTACATAGGAGAGGCAAGAAAGAGCTTTTATAGTGGAGGGGAAGATGGGGGAGGTGGCAGGGAACACTTGAATCTTACTCTCATCGGAATGGGCTCAAAGAGGAAATAACATACACACTCAGTTGAATCTAAAAATCTGTCTTACCCTATAGAAAAGTAGGAGGGGAAGAAAATAAGAAAACAGGAGGGAAAGATTCATAGGAGGGAAGGTGGATTGGGGGAGGCAATAGTCAGAGGCATAACACTTTTAAAGAGGGACTGAAAGGGTAAAAGAAGAGAGAAAACAGAATAAACAGGGGAGGGCTTAGGATGGAGAGAAATGTAGTTAGCAATCAAAACTACGAAAAAAATTTTGAAGCAAGATTCTCAGATAAAGGTCTCATTTCTCAAATATATGGAGAAATGAATCAAATTCAAAAAAAAGAGAGCCATTCCCCAATTGGTAAATGATGAAAAAACATGAAGTCAATTTTCAGATAAACTAATCAGAAATATCTATAGCCATATGAAAAACAATGCTCTAAATCACTATTGACTGGAGAAATACAAATTAAAAGAACGCTGAGGTATTACCTCACACCTAATAGATTGGCTAATGGAAAGAAAAAGAAAATGACTAATGTTGGAGGGGATGTGGGAAAATTGAGACACTAATGCACTGTTGATGGAGTTGTGACCTGATTCAACCATTCTGAAGATCAATTTGAAACTATGCCCAAATGTTGAGAGCAGCTCTTTTCTGAAGGTGGCAAATAACTGAATATTGCAGGGATGCCCATGACTTGGGGAATGGCTGACCAATGTGTGAGATATGATTGTGATGGAATACTACTGCACTATAAAAAAACAATAAGCTAGAGGCTCTCAGAAAAACCTGGACTATAAAAACTGATGCAAAGTGAAATGAGCAGAACCAAGAGAACACTGTACACAGTAACAGCAACATTGTAACAGTGATCAGCTGCGAATGACTTGGCTATTCTCACCAATGCAACAATCCAAGATGACACTAAAGGCCTTAGGAGAGAAAAGGAACTTCATTCCCACAGGAAGAACTGATGGATAAAGGATGGATAAAAGCAGACTTTTGAAATGTTTTTTTCTTGGGTTTTTATTTTGGTCTGTTTTCCTTTATAACATGACTAACATGGACTACACATGGACTTCTTGCATGACTACACATGCATAATCTATATCAAAATGTTTGCCCTCTCAGTGATGGGGGGAAGGAGGAAGGGGAGAGAATTTGGAACTCAATATTAAAAATGAACATTGAAAATTGTCTTTACATGTAATTAGGGGGAAGTAAAATACCAAATTTAAAAAAATAACCTTGCTGACAGTTAAAGAAGTTGTTGAAGAAAATGTTTTGTGATCAGTTTATCTTTTTACACAGAAAATTCCAAAATTTCTTCCTGAGATTCCTACAGTTTTCTTAAATAAATATAAAAACTGAACAGGAATGACAGGAGGTCCTGGATGTGAGGACCATGGAGGGGACCCCTTGTGTCACAGATGAGGGCCATGATTAGCCCAGGCTCCGCAGGGGTCAGCAGCAGGAGTCAGAGCCAGGGTTCAATCTAGACCACAGATGTGCCATTGACGCTCACACTGATAACACTGGGAGGAGAGCAGCATCGACAGTGTCTCCTGGTTCCCTGCTGTCTGGAATCAGACAGAAGAAGGCAGCCCAGGGCAGTGGGGCAACCCAGGCCTGAGGGGCTGGCCCCAAATGCCTTCAGGAAAGGCCTCTCAGTCTATTCATCTGGAAAATGAAGGGCAAGGGTGGATTAGCTGATGGAATTTTTCATATATAATAATCAACAACCAACACAAACATTTCCAAAAACAATCACATCAATGAAATCACAAGCTTGTATCACCTTCAGTTTGCTTTTCAAAACACACTGAAACTTAGCTGAGGGCCTGGTTTTGTGACACATACAATTATGGGGACCATACTGGAGTGACAGTGTGGGGTAATGGGGAGAGCACAATGGAGGCTTCCAGGACAGCCTTATCCATGGCTCTGTGCCCAGCTTGTGCAGGGGCCCTGTCTGGAGACCAGCCCCCAATGGGGCTGCCATCAACCCTTACTCCAGCCGCAGGGATGGTCCTTGTCTGTAGTCTCATGTGCCCCCAGCAGCAGCATGGACCCAGTCACCAGGCAATGAATCCCTGGCTCCCAACTCCCTCCAGAGTCCCTGGGGTAATGTCGATGCAGGTGACATGTCCTGGGAGAAGCCTGGACCACAGAGAACTCTGAACAGTTTCTCCTATCCCACTGGTTCAGGCCAAGTATACTGTCCATGTGCCATCCTGATGGGCTGCCCACCCATCTGCCCCCCTACTCCAGTATGGCAAGCTCCCAGAGCAGCTCATCTGTCCCTGGGATGCTCTGTGACAATTCAGAGAAGTCTGAGGAGGGAGGCTCCATGAACCCCGCAGGAGATTGCAGTTGAGTGCGGCAGAGATGATTTTGGGATGCAGGATGAGAAGGAGTTGAGGACACAGAGGGGCCCCCTGAGGTAGCAGGTGACAGCTTTGCTAGAAGAGGCTGCTGGATGGCTCACAGGGCTTAGGAGGGTGGCTCAAGTTGAGGAAGGCCAACCCAGTAAGCCAACAAATCACCAGGCACTGTGGGCTGGCCTGGTGCCTTAGATTCACTCATGTAGGGGAAGGAACCTGGACACTGAGGCACAAGAGGCTGGCAGACACCATCGGTGACTCTGTGGAGCAGCAAAGAGTTCATGGCCACACCAGAGACAGAGAGGATCAATCACCAGGGAGAAGACAGACAAGTTCGATGACATTTTTGCACAAATAAATCTGATATAGGAAGAATCAGAAGGGAGGCCAGTACCTAGAGGAACTTTCTCTGACAGATCTCCCTACCAAGATACACAGGTAACTGGCTCTTATTTTTAGAGCACGGCCATCCCCCAGCAGATAAACGGCCAGTGAGAATGGGTGGTTTTCCAAGGGAGGGGGTTGGTTAGACACCCGCCATGCGCTAAGGACCGATGTGGCTTGCTCTGTTTTAGCTAAATGGAGAAGGAGGGAGTGGAAAGGACAGATTTTTTTTTTAAAATGCTTATTAACTGAGAAAATCCAAAGTATCTGAAATCAGGCTCACCTCGTCGTCGTCTGCGTCGTACTGGCCGTAATGCTGCTCCAGGAGCTCCCGCTGACGCCTCTCCTGCTCCAGGGTCTGACTGATCAGCTGTGCCACCTCACTCACTTGTCCTGGCTTTTCTCTCCCAATCACAAACCTGTGGGAAGGCCAGGGAGCATGCATATGGTACCCACCCAGTCACCCAAAAGAGGGGGTCGCTAGGCTTTAATGCACCATGCTGTCAAACAGGCCAAGGGCAAAGGGGTATCTGGGGGCTGAGAGCAAGAGAGGGGTGGAAAGTACAATGCGGGAGATCACAGAGGGGTTACTGGCTGGGTGTGTAATCCCCATATAGTACAGTGACTCGAGGCCTCCAAGGGCTCTCACTGACTGGACTGTGCTGACCCCTCACCACACTGCCCAGGCAACATTCAGGGAGGGCCAAGAAAGACAAAAGGTGTCATAACTTCCCAGGCATGTCCATCACAGACCTGGAAGGACCGTAGCTGACGCTGGTCCTTCTTCTTCTACAGACTCAACTGTGGGCAGGGAATCCTGAGGTCTGGCATTCCAGGTCCAGTCAGGGACCCAGACTCGGGAGCTCAGCATGGCAGGAAGAGTGCATTTAGGACCTGTGGGAGGTGCTCACCTGACAGTGCCCTTGGTGTTCCGGAGGACTGTGGCAGCAAAGTTCTGAGTGACTCCCACCAGGCTGATTCCATCCACCTCTACAATCTGGTCATTGACCTGGATCCTTTCAAAACAAGCACAGAAAAGCCAGAATATGTTATTTTCCTTGGCAGAAGTGGGGTCAGTCTAAACAGCTCGTTTTTAAAGTAGAGGAGACAGCAGGATTCATCTGGCTTTCTGCTTTGTTCCAGAATTGATTGAGAAAAGTCAATCAAACCAACAGGGGAGGGATATTCGCCTTCACTACAGGAAGAAGCCACCAAAAACGTCATCGCAGGCACCATTTCCACCAGCCAAGAGCCAGGCCTGCCAGGAGATCACATTCATAGCCTTAAATGTGGGGGATCAGAAGGTTTAGACCCAGTCACTTGCTGCTGCTTATTTTTAGTGACCATCTGAGAAAGACATTAATGAAAATAATGTATACGGTGCCCACTGCGCTAAGCACTTTTTCCTCATTTCATCTGATCCATGCTACAAGCTGGGGAGATGGGAGGAAGTGAGGAAACTGAGGCAGGCAGGGTGAAGTGACTTGCCCAGGTTCTCACAGCCAGTAAGTATCTGAGGCTCTGTTAGAACTCAGGTCTCGGTGACTCCAGATCTGGCACTTTATCCATCACACCACTTGGCCACCCCCACCCCACCCCACCTCCTGTCCACTACACCACCTACAAATGAGATCACATCTGTAAGTGCTTAGCACAGTGCCCAGCTAGGAGCAGGCACCATATAAATGGTGATTCCCTCTTTCCTCCCCTTGCAAAATGGCCAAAATATAGGCGTGTCTGTGCATGCAAGTGCAGGACATCGATGCC